>PVLA01001713.1:0-328694 GCA_004027455.1 Hydrochoerus hydrochaeris | reverse complement strand
GAGGAACTGGGGGAGTTTGTGACCACCAATCCAACCCTGCAAAGAATACTGAAGGACATTCTAGAGAGAGAGAAGAAAATCACCAGGGTTCCAGGAATAATGGCAGAAAGGCCTCAAAGAAAGGGGCAGACAGTGGAATCAAGGAGAAAAGTAAACAAATAACAACAGAAAAATAGTATGGCAGAGATAAGACAGAGAAAATTAGTTATATCACTGTTTTATCTTGACTGATTTTATTTGAATCTGGTATACTTGAGAGTGTCGAGTCTGACAGTAGGGGCAACTACTCTGAGGATGACAGGATTCAATAGGATACCCATTCTGGTTTGATTGTTAACTGCCTTTGAAGTCCTATAATGTCTCCAATGTTTAGATTTTATTAATAGTGTAAAGCAATGCTAAGTTTATATTATATTTGACGATATAGACAATTTTATTGAAAATAACAAGAGACATCATAGTGACTACCATAAATCACCTAGTGTTGTGTTTTTGTATGTTCTTTTTATTTTGTGTTTCTCTAGGAATTTGTATTGCTGACTTGTTTTGATTTGTTTCTCCTTCTAATACAGAAAGGCTAGGTATATGTGTAGAGACTTATACATGTGTAGAACTTCTAAGTAGTTTATGAGAATGGATTATAGTTATTATAAAGATAAAAAAAGGAAAAGAGTATTCTAAAGGATATAACTGCATGTATATTTGAGTGTGTGGAATTAATAACCATGTTGCTAAAGTTTTAGTTGGATGGATGAGCAAAACTGACTGCAGTGTTTAGATGTCCACTTTGTGGACTTTACTTTTGTAACTTGAACAACTGCATCTAAGAGGAAAGTATGTAATTATCAACTAGTGACTTTTTACTGATTACTATTTTTGGGTTTTTTTTCTGTTTTGTTTTGTTTTGTTTTTGGGATTTTGTATTGTTTCTACCCTCTTTCTGTTTCAAAATTTTTTCTCAAATAAAAAAATTTTTTAAAAAAAGCAAGAGGAGGAAAAGAAAGTGCTCTAAAATAGATAACTGTAGGTATACTTAAGTGTGTAGGATTGATAACCAGTTTACTAAGTTTTTGTTGGATCGGTGAACAGAACTGTTTGCAGCCTCACTGTTGGAATGTCCACTTTGTATGCTTTAATTTTGTAACTTGAACAACTATATCCAAGAAGATAATATGTAATGTATCAAATAGTGATATCTTACTGTTTTTTTTAAATTCTGTATTGTTTCTACCCTTTTTCCTGTTTTGCTTCCCCCCTCTTTAAATAAAAAAAAAAGCATTCTTCCAAAGAATGATAATTATGTGGGGAAATGCCAATAATAGAATTCTTTAAATAATGAAGAAAGACACACAATATGAAAAGTAATATCCTATCTCTGGATGAGATAGATTATACATGATTTTGTTTACTGTTGTGTTTTGTATATGCTTTCCTTATTTTCTCAAGTTTTATTGTCTGTGTAATAATCAAAAAAATGCTAAGTATTCTTTAAAGGTTGAAAAGTACACCAAAGGCTTTGAGAAAAACCTATAAATGCTGGAATTGCTAAGAGTATATAGATCATTATTACAAAAATTAGAGCCCTAGACTTTCTTCCTCTCTATTCAATTTTTGTTATCACCTCCATGTTACATATGCTTATATTCCCACACCACTGCCACCTCTCAAAGCATCCATGCCACACCTCAACTTCTTTACTGTTCGCAAAATGCTTAGTACTGTGCTTTGCACAACATAGATGTTCAAGAAACATACAGTGAATTGATCTATGTCCACACAGTGGTAACAAGATTGATGTGATTAGAATTAGACCATGAAGGATGGTAAGAACTAAGTGTTCCATTACCCTGGAGACTTGAAGATTCAGGGGAGGACCAGGTCTTTTGGCTTGCATCTAAACATCCCCCCAAAGCCTTACTCACAGGTGGGGTTTTTCAGAGGTGACTGAATCTAGGATGTGTGTGATAATGGATTAAAGGTATGGGGTAACTAAATGGATTCATCATGGTTATGGATGTGGATAACAGAAGCCCCATTATGGGTGTGGGTTACACCAATCTACAGGCCTCTAGCCTGGATGGAATATAGAGGCCACTGCTTTGCTGCCTACAGCCTTCTCTACCATAGGCTCATTGCTTCTCGGCCTTTTGGCTAAGATCAAGTGTAGTATCTACCATAGGCTCTCTCCTCTGTGACGCTTCTCTGCCATGCCACCCTGTCTTGGAGTCAACTGACCATGGACTGAAACCTCTACAAATTATGAGCTGAAATAAACTTTTCTTCCTTGAACTTTAAGTGTCAGGTATTTTGTCTCTGCAATGAGAAAAAAGCAACTAAAGCACCAAAGAAGAGTCAGGGGTCATTGAATTGATGGCCCTGACAGCCAAGATGGCAATAAAATCTGAGACTCGCTATTGACTTTATTCTAAGCAGGGTGGTCTGAGAAGCAAGTGTGCTTTGTGGTTACCCAGCATTCCCCTGCATACAGCAGCTCCAGATGGTTTGATTAAAAACACTTTGAACAGAGAAACAGAACAATTCATGCCAGCAATAAAGGATTTGTTAGAGCAAAGCAGTCCCACAATAGAATGCCTTTTATTATGTCTTTTTATTGTTTTTGCCTAATTTCAAAAACAATGCATTTTCCTAGAAAAACATCTTGGATGACTAATAAGCATATCAAACTTGCCATGTCCAAAGCCAAGCTCCTGATCTTGCCTCCCAAACTTCATCTCTTTATAGACTTCCCCATCTTAATTAGTGAAATTCCATTCTTCTAGTTGCTCAGGTCTAAAATTTGAATTCATTCTTGACTAATCTCTTTAACTCATATCCCATAGCATATATATGCATATATATTTATGCAAGTCTTATGGACTCTAACTTCAAAATATAGCAACAGTCCAACCTATAGGTACCACTTGGTCCAAGTCACCACCACTTCTCATCAGTTATCTCCTGCTTCTACTGTTGTCCCTACTATGGATTATTTCCAATGGAACAGTCCCAGAGGTATATATAAAATGTCACATTTCTGCTCAGAACCTCCTACTGGCCTTCCATCTCAGAATAAAATTGAAGGCTTCATAATGGTCTTTAAGGCTCCACATGATTTAGTTCTCCTGTTATCTCTCTGATTTGCCCTGTCCTATCATGCCTAACTCTGCACCAGCCACTCTACTCATTGTAAACCACCATTTCCCCTACACACAGACACACACACACACACACACACCCCAAACATGCTCATCTGGTAGGACTTTTGTACTTGCTATTCCATCTTCTGGCTTGCTTTTTTCCCAGATATCTAAGATATCTATCTGGCTCATGCCCATATTTCATATTGATTTTTACTTACAAGTTAGCTTGAGAGTGCTGGAGCCCTTAAGACCTTATTTTAAATTGGAATTCCATTCTAGCATTCTCTATCATCCTTCCCTGCTGTATTTTTCTCAACAGTAACTGCCACTTTCTAACCTATGATATACCTTAATCCTTTTGGTTGGGTTCCTACTCCTGCTGGTATGTACCTTCAATTTGTCTTGCTTCTACATTACTGTATTCCCAACTGAAAGGATTGGCTGATATTTAACAGGAGCTTACTAAAATATTATTGAATGGATTTACAAAATACAAGTAGGCAAAATAATTCCACCCACCAAGCCAAACACTAACATATCTTGATATGTACTTGTCCAAATATTTTCCTACACATTATAGTTATTTGAGAGAAAGGTTTCTATCATGTCTCTCTTTTCCAGGAGAAGAAAAGAATTTATTTATTTCATCACTCCTTACATTGTTAGATAGTTCAGTGTTTATTTCATCACTCCTTACGTTGTTAGATAGTTCAGTGTTTTGACTATATTCTATTTGTTCTAATTTTCCACTTCAGAAAACACCCAAGAATAAGAATAATGGCCTGAAAAAAATGAATGTGAAATATAATAGTAAATAAGACAGAAAAATTGCAAAGTTAAATTTTAAATGAGCAAAAATTCATAAAGTATATAAATAAAGAGTGCAAAGCAGCTGCAATTACAAACCAAAACTATCAAGGTCTTAGAATTACTGTTGTGGAATATTCACTTTACATTTTTTTCTTTTACCAAATACTTATATTGAACCACTAATTTTTTATTAAACTGTTTTCAGTCAAATAACTTGAAGTTGTGTTGGCAGAAATTAATAAAGAGAGAGCCAGAATCTCTCAGTAGCATCCACATTCAAGCAATAGCAGGACAGGTAGCTAGATTCATGAGATCATCATAAATGTTTTTGGAAGACTTCAGGGCCTCAGATGTGAAAAACAATTTCCCTCCCTTTGAATTTCAGCAGCCACCACATTAACACTGAAATGTGCCTCACCTCCCCACTCCTTGAGGATCAGCAAGGAAGGACAAGCCAGACCTTTCTGAGGTTTCCACAGAGTGATGTTGGCACCACACAGTGAAATTGTTCAGGATCAAATATCAATGGGATTGATTTTAAAAATCCATGAATGATCATCATCTTCGTCCTTGCATTGTGTGAAGGTTCATGGAAGTCTTTGGTTTTTTGGATTCTGAATCTCTGAAAATCACCAAGTCAATAGAAATTTGGGGAATTCAGTCTGCCTTCCCAATAGCTAAATACAGTAGATTAGAGTTTTCTTTTTCTTCATCTTTATCTTCATCTTCTCCTTCTCGTCCTCCTTCTCCTCCTCCTCCTCCTTCTTTTCTTCTCCTGGAAAGGAGAGACCAGTCCCTCTGTTTTATATTATCAGTTTAACCTCAGAGTTAAGGTGTTGCTGTCAGCCGTTCTGGACTTTAACCAACTACATAAAGGAAGGAGAGAGACCAAGAAGCATTCCTCATTCAGCAATTCAACTCAGAGCTCCATTTTGAAGTGAGATGAATGAATAAAAAAATAACATTCTAAGCCTACTATGTAATGTGCCTATGATTATGCTTTTACTTTTATAATATCTTTTTCTTTTTTTCCTATTTTTGTAATAAGAATTGAACCTAGAACCTTCACACTAAGCTACATATCTAGCCCCATGTTTTTAAGTTTTTGTTTTGTTTTGTTTTTAAGACAGGCTCTTGTTAATTTATGCAGGTTGGACTCCAATTTCCAATCCTCCCACCTCCACCTGAGATTACTGGAATGAGCTACCACACCTGGCTGTGTTACTTTACCCTTTCAACCACCAAATTAACAATAACTACCTGTGATGTGTATGTCATTATATGAATTTTACAGATTAAGAAAATATAGCTCCTTTTTTTCTTTTTCTTCTTTTAGTACTGGGAGTCAAACCCAGGACCTCATGCATGCTCAAGTAAGCACTTTTCTCTGAGCTATACCCCCCAGGGCAGAATTAAGTAATTTCCAAGGAGCAATTCCTAGTAACAATTCCTACTTTGGAATCTTCCTGAAACTTCTCACTCTTAGAAGATGAGTGTGCAATACTTTTGGTCTTCAAATTATAATGGAGTAGTGATGCCTAGAGTGAGAGAAGATAGGAGGAATAAGGGATGACTCCTGTGGGGAGAGGGTAAAGCTGGAGATCAATCACACATGTGGGGCTGGAGCAAGGCCAGTCCCAAGAACAAAGAGACCCTGAGGCAAGCCACGTGAACAAGCTGTTCCTGCTCTGAGATCATGGAAAGCCCAAGGCACTCCAAGGCAATCCAAGGGCGAGAGTTGTCACGTGACATTAACTGCCCAGTGTATAAATAAACATGTTGCAGTCCTTGAGCAGATCTTTTCCTCCCATCTGCAGAGAGGGCTCCACCTGACCTCAGCATTCTATATTCTGATTCTTGCCTTTATTTCTCCATCCTCCCACCATACTACACCGAGAATCAAGAGAGCTGCACTGAACATGGCAGACTCCTAAACATTATGAGAAGGGATTGATGAAAACGTTTTGAAACTGACTGTAGTGATGGTTGCTGAGTTCTGTAAATACACCAAAATCCACTGACTTGTACACTGGAAATGGGTAAGTTGTGTGGTATATGAAGCACATCACAATTAAATTGTATATCAAAAAGTAATAAAGGGAAGAATCACTCTGTTACACTAATAAAGTCACAAAAACTCTCAATTTTAAATAAATAACATACCCTGAAGCATAAAGACTGTAATTTTATATAGTAGACAATTAACAACGGCTCTTGATAATGAAAATAAAACAGGGCCAGATTCTTTATACGGGGTAAATCTTCACCTAGAGGCAGATGAATAGAAATCAAAACCCTCATCCAGGATACAAATAAATGGGCAATATCTTCTCTAGCACAGACTCTCCCATTTCAAGAACCTGCGCCCACTTTCCTCACACTCAAGTCCTCTCCTGTTACTACCACTATGATCTTGTGGTTATACAACTTCAGTCAATATGAGAAATTAATTGAAGAATCTATGGTATTTTTCTGATTCTAAAATATAATCCCTTTCGCAATGAGTCAGCAGTTCTAAGATAGCATCCCCAAAAGAATAATGAAACATCACATTAAACACATACATTGTACTCTAGCTGAATATTTCTTAAGTGCTAAAATATTGAGGAAATAAATTGTTAAATCAAATAAATATTCTAATTCAAACAAATACGGTAACTGAATTAAAGTATGATTTCTCCATATTTCCATAAAACAAAGTGCTTTTTAGAATCAGTGGAGTGATGATGAGTCTTTAGTGATGGAAACATGAGCTTAAGAGAGTCTACAAAGAGTAGTATTCATTGTTAGGCTGAAGGGGCAGTTTCCTAGAACTTATCAGAAGCCCAAAAACTGTGTCCTGTGCATTCATTTTTCTAGGCTGAATCTCCCCTGTGGTTTGTAAGAGTAACAGGAGAAGTGGGAAGGCGCATGAGCACTGAAGTCTGCATATTTTCAAAGGCCTGGGAGGCCTGAGTGAGAACTGGCACTTCATTGCTGTTACCAACAGACAGCAGAATTTTCAACAAAGGATTGCTAATTGGACCACCCACATCCTAAAGAGCTGCAAAGCCTAGGTTCTCTGCCAATGAACCATCCGAGAAAAGTTACTTATGACAGAAAGAGAGTCAAGTCCTCCCTATGAGTGGTTTATAGTATTGATCAGCCAAAGATGACTTGGATTAGAGGTGCTGAGAAAATCCTAGCATCCATACTCCAAGATTAACTACAGTGAGTATTCAGCCAGCCTTATGTCTTTTGATTTCCTTCCTCTTCTTGGCACATTAGATCCTGAAACCCCACTGCCACCTCAGCAAAAGAGATTAGGCAAGAGAGAGCAAAATATTTTCTTGTTCTACTCCTGCCAACAACTTGATTTCTTGAATTCTTTGATCATCTCATCTAATCACATCCTGCTGGATTTGAGCTTGCCCAAATATCAGGTATGTTCTTGGTAGGATACACAGGACAACTCCAAAACCATTTCTATAGCCACATAATAAATATTTCCTCATGACAAAAGAAGGGCAAAGCTCCAAGAAAATGGTAGAAAAGTAAGATTTTTGATAGTGAATTCCATGAAGGCAGAAACTAATATAAACTAATATGCTTTAGCCATAATTTCACTTTCCTTGGATTCAGTTACTCTCAGTCAACCACAGTCTGAAAAGAACAAATGGAAAATTCCAGAATAAACAATTCAGAGTTTTAAATTGTGGGCCATTCTAAGTAGTATAATAAAATCTATATCATCTTATTCTGCCCAAGATGTAAATTATACCTTTGGTAGTCACACTGCCTATGCTACCCACTTTTATAGTATAGTATCTTAAGATTACAGTCATATATTTTTATAGCATATTACTATTACTATTTCATCTTATTTTATTATTAGTTATTGTTGTTAATCCCTTGCTGCACCTGTAAAGGAAAAAACATTGTATATATAAGGTTTTGTACCATTCATGGTTTCAGGCATATCATAGTATTCTTGGAAGGTACGCAGTGATGCTGAACATTTTAGAGCTTTCAACAACACAAACAGCCCTCTTCAGCACAAGTGCAATAGGTTCTCCAATACTTCCCTACGGATAAAGAAACACTTCTGTATTCACCTTAACAGAAATGCAAAGCAATTTTGCATAGAGTGCTTTTTCTCACAGAAACCTTCATGCTTATTAACTATGAGTTAATAGTAACTCTAAATTGAAATCACAAAAGCTAATATTTTGTTGTGTAAGTGCAACCTATAATATACTGGAATTCAGTAGGAAGACATATATTCTGGCTTTACAGGTTTTTTTTGTTTTTTGTTTTTTGTTTTTGCTACCGGGGATGGAACTCATGACCTCACACTTGCTAGGCAGGCACTTATACCACTGAGCTAAATCCCCAACCCATGTTTCTTAACTTTGAGCAAAATTGTAAATCAAAAAGCTGTAACATTAACACTGGTATGGGTGAATATAGTCACATGGCAGGGTCGTAGTAAAGAAGTCTTAATATTCATGTGATTGACACCAGTAACTCACCAAACAATTTTTAAGTCAGTTAATCATAAACAATTACAAATTAGACATATACATATAGTTTTTCATTTACTCATACGTTCTCACTCACTGAGAATACATAAATTAATTAAAATTGGTCTTTTTTGTAGAAACTAAGCTCATAATGCAATGCCCAGTTTAGATTTCCTTATACAGTACAGTAATGGAATTTTAAAAACACTTCTGAAGAAATCTGAGTGCATGTAGAACCCTTGGTTTTACAAACATTGCTATAACAACCTTTCACAGTTACTTTTCACACTTCTAAATCTGCCACCTAGAATTGATCACTTTTATAAGCCCTTATAAAGACTTCAACCTTTCTAACTCCATTGCCCCAGGATAGAGGTGCCTGCAAGAAGATTCTGAGTGTATGCTCCTCCCGCCCTCCACTGCCCCAGGACTGTGTGGCTGGTGAGAATAGTAAAAGTTCTGTTCCTCCCTTCCTCCATCAACTCTGGAGGGTGCTGCTGGCAGGAGAAGTGACAACACTGTGATTGTAAGGGGTCATAACCATCAATGTAGTCCAGCAACACAGAAATGGTTCCTAAGTCAAATAGATAAAAACTCCTCAGTATTAATATACTAGGAAGGTAGGTTAGGATAGACATAAAGACCAAGAACTACATACATCTAGAAAACACCAGGAGGAACAGACACTAACTAGGAAAGCCTTAACACTAGTATAAGGCTATCTAACTTAAGAAATCTATAAACATCAATGCAGAAAACAAAATAAAATAGTAAATAGAAAATAATAAGACAAAGAAGCAAAATGCAATCCCAAACTCCCAGTCCACCCAGTACAAGTACAGAACATAAAGAGATACAGGAAATCAGGAGCCAACAAATGGAACTCTCTGAAAAGATAGCAGAAGTGAAAAAATAAACAGAAAAATCATAGAAAAAAAAATCTCTAAGGTGCGAAAAGAGATGACTATCAAAATGAAACACATTAAAGCAGACACAGATAAACAAATTGAGGAGCTCAGTAAAACAATGGAAATCATGAATACTAAATATAGACAAGAAATCAATAAAATAGATCCAAACAGAAGTGCAGATTAGAAATTCCATCACAAGTAAATGCAGTAGACTGAATAAATGCAAGGATAAAATGTCAGATCTAGAAGACAGGAATGTGACTAGCAACCAGGAAAATAATAATGTCTTAAAATCATAAGAGACCATGAAAAATCAATCCAACAGCTGCAAGATGAAGCAAAGAAAAGTTACATAAGACTGACTGGAGTCAGTTTACCAATCAAAAGAAACAGACTAGCAGAATGGATCAAGAAGATCCAACAATATGCTGCTTTCAAGGAACATATTTAACCCAAAAAGAAATTCATAGACTAAAACTCAAAGGATGGAAAACAATTCTCCATGTCACAGGAATCCAGAAAGAAAGAAAAAAAAAAAGGGGGGGTAGCTATTCTATCTGAAGACAATGAAAACTTTAAGCCAAAATTGATCAAAAGTGACCAAAAAAGTCACTACATTCCTGTTAAATAAAAATTCCATGAAGAAGAGACAATAATCACAAATATTTATGCACCAAACATATGTTCAGCCAACTACATGAGACAAATATTAACAGACATGGAAAACCAAATAAGCACTAACACACCTGTAGTGGGGGACCTTAATAATCAAGGCTTCATAATCAATGTGTATTATATACACATTCTTCTCATATGGGACATTCTTCAAAATGAGCCATATATCAGCTGGTAAAACATATTTAGGTGAATGTAGGAGAACTGAAATCATCCCATGCACATTATCTGATCATAGTGCAGTGAAACTGGATATCAACAACATAGGAAATCACAAAAATTACATTAACACATGGAAATTAAACAAATTAAACCCTGGTGAACAACCAAGGGGTCACAAAAGAAATTAAAAATGAAATTAAACAATATATACAATTAAATGATAATGCCAATACAACATACTGAAACTTATGGGATGCATGAAAGTGATCCTGTGAGGGAAATTTATAGTGATGAACTCACACATCAGGAGAACAAAATGAGCTCAAATAAACAACCAAATGTTGAACCTCAGACTTCTAGAAAAAGAAGAAAAAATCAAGCCCAAAATTCATGCAAGGGAGGAAATCATAAAGATGAGCAAAAAATAATGCAATTGACTAAGATAACAATATAGAGAATCAATGAATCAAAAGTTGGTTCTTTGAAGGAATAAATCAAATTGATAAACCATTAGCCAACCTCATCAAAAAGAAGAAAGAAAAAACACAAATTCAAGCAATTAAGAGTAAAAGAGAATATCACAATGGATCCAACAGAAGTCCAGGAGATCACTAATACTTACTATGAGAACCTATGTTCTAATAAGATGGAAAACATCGAAGAAATAGACAGATTATTTGACACAATCAACTTGAAAAAACTAAATCAAGAAGATATAAAAATTCTAAATAACCCAATATCAGCCAATGAAATTGAAAATGTAATTAAAAATTTACCAACAAAGAAAAGCTCAGGCCCTGATAGTTTCACTATAGAATTCTACAAGAAATTTAGAGAAAAACTAATGGCACCAATGCTGAAATTCTTTAAAGAAATTGAAAGGGAAGCAGTATTTCCAATATCATTCCTGAAAGCAAGTATTACCCTGATTCCAAAACCAGAGAAGAATGCAAACAAAAAAGAAAACTATAGGCCAATCCCCCTAATTAATATTGATGCAAAAATCCTTAGTAAGATACTGGCAAACAGAATGCAGCAAATCAGCAAGAAGATTATATACCATGACCAAGTGATATTTATTCCAGGAATGCAGGGATAGTTCAACATACAGAAATCAGTAAATGTAATACACATATTAACAGAGCCAAAGACAAAAATCACAAGATCATCTCAATAGATGCAGAAAAAGCATTTGACAAAATCCAACACCCACTTGTAATAAAAACCATACATAAAACTGAAAAAATGGTTTTACCTCAATCTTATAAAAGCCAGCTTTGACAAACCAACAGCTAACAACATATTAAATAGTCAAAAACTGAAACCTTTCACTATAAAATCATTAACAAGACAAAGATGTTCATTATCACCACTTCTATTCAACATAGTTCTATAAACATTACCCAGAGCAATTAGACAAGAGAAAAAAATATAAGGATAGAAAAGGAAGAAATTAAATTACCATTTTTTACAGATGACATTATACTCTACATAGAAGAACCCAAAAACTCCACCAAAAAACTTGTAGATTTAATATGCAAATTCAACAGTGTAGCTGGATACAAAGTCAACACTAAAAAATCAATAGCATTCCTGTACATGAGCAACAAACTCAGGGAGAAATTAGAGGAATTATACCCTTCATAATAGCATAAAAAAATGAAATACTTAGGAATCAATATAACAAAGGATATAAAAGATCTGTACAGTGAATATTACAGTAACCCCAAAAACATTGAAGGAGATAACAGAAAATGGAAAGCTCTTTCTTGCTTTTGTATAAGAAGAACCAACATAGTGAAAATGGCCATACTTTCAAAACTGAAATCCCACAACAGATTTAATGCAATCCCAATCAAAATACCATTAATATACCTCACAAATCTAGAGAAAACATTCCTGAAATTCATCTGGAGCCAGAAAAAGATCTGGAAGAGTAAAGCAATTCTGGGAAACAAAGGCAAGTCAGAGGACATCATAATCCCAGACCTAAAATTGTACTATAAAGCTACTGTGATAAAATCAGCACAAAAATAGACATGAGGATCAGTGGAACAGAAAGTAAGATGCAATTGACTAAGATAACAATATACACTCAGCCACCTTATCTTTGACAAAGGAGCCAAACATGTTACTGGAAGAAAGATAGCGTTCTTAATAAATGGTGCTGGAAAAATTGGTTTACCACATGCCAAAGACTAAAACTAGACCTGTGTCTATCACCATGCACTAAAGTAAAAATGGATCAAAGATCTAAATATTGAAACAGAAACACTAAATTTATAGGAAGAGAATGTAGGTAGAAATCTTAAAGACTTAAGCATAGGCAGAAACTTTACAAACAAAACCCAGACTGCATGGGAAATACTTCAAAGAATCAACAACTGAGATGTCATCTTATTAAAATTCTTTTGCATAACAAAAGAAATCATCAACAGAATAAAAAGGCAACCCACAGAGTGGGAAAAAGATTTAGCCAGTTCTCCATCAAAGTACTTACATCTAGAACATATAAAGAACTGAAAAAATGTCTCTCAAATTCAAAGAATGAATCCAAAAATGGGCATCTGAGATGAATATGTATTTCTCAGATGAAATACAGAAGGCAAATATATGAAAAAATTTCCAACAGCATTGATCATTCAAGAGATGCAAATTAAAAAGCATTGAGATTCTATCTCCCCTCAGAAAGAATGGTTGCCATCATGAAATCAATGGATAACAAATGCTGGTGGGGCTATGGGGAAAAGGAACATTTCTCCACTGTTGGTCTGTGTGTAGACTGATGCAACCACTGTGGAAATCAGTGCGGAGAGTCCTTTAAAAACTACGTTTAGAGGTCCCATCCTAACCAGCTATTCCCCTTCTGGGTATATTCCCAGAAAAATTAAAACATCATACCACAGTGATATATGTGCACTCATGTTCATAGCAGCACAATTTGTAATAGTTAAATCTTGGAAACAATCCAAATGCCCATCAACTGAGGAATGGATAAAAACAATGTGGGGTTTTTTTAGTATACAATGGAGTACTACTCAGCCATAATAAAAGATAAACTCGAGTCTTTTAGTGTTAAATGGATGCAACTCGAGACTATACTACGTTAAAAAAAATCAAAGCCATATGTGTAAACATTGTATTGTCTCACTAGTATGAGAAACTGAACGAATAAATAAGATCCAAAATGTACAACAGGTAATGCAAATTGACAAGAAACTGTTCAGAAGAAAAGACAAACTATGGGAGGAAAGGATAAAGGAAGAAAGGGAAAAAGAAAAAGTGTATGTATACACAAGATAGGTAAAATAGTTCATACAGCTAGTTTCTCTTAGTTGATTGAAAAGAAAAGTTTGTTCTAATATTGTTTGAACAAGATATCATGTCTATATCTTGTACTCTGAATAACTATTATGAAGACAACAATATCTAATGTATTATTTATTGCAACTGTCCTACTAACCCGTTTTTAAACTATTTCATTGTTATTTTTATATTTTTTACTTTAAAATTAAAAAAAAAAACCTTCTCCTTTCATGCATACTAACTCTACACCCAGTCATGTACACATAGAATTCCCTGAATCTCTTACTAGCAAATACAGATAATTTTCTGCCTTCCATGAAGCATGAAACAGTGCATTATACTGGAAAAAGAATGTTTATTTCAATTGTCTTCCCCTCCTCTTTTTAATGGTATAACTGTGGAAAACTCAGTTCAGTGTTATGGGACTTGTGTCCTCCCATAATAAAACAAGGGTGCATTCCAAGATTGAGAACTTTTAATCTATATACCAAGAACTTTGCATACCTATCACTCCTAGAAGACAAATGCTCTGTCCTAATAGAGCGAAAGTACTCAGGTATCCACAATCTCATTCCTGTGTACTGTACACAGATACTTGAGGCTGTCAAATTCTGGATATTATTTGTTTCCAACCCCCAAATTCCTGAAAACCTATAGCTTAAATGACAACCAAGTTCTGATCAGCTAACTTTGTCCGATTCTTTCTTCCACACTCCCATCTGTTCTCAAAAGGCATTTTAAAAATGAGTTGTTTATGATGTCTGTTGTGGCCATTGGAAAACTAAATACTCAACTATTAGGAGCTGCTGGAATTAAGCATCACTCTATACAGCAGAGCTCTCACAACTCTCCACATGTTCATAATTTAAAGCATACAGCCTAATTAGCAGAGAAACATAAAAAAAATAAAATAAATCTTGGCTACTTAATTTCAGCATTGCCTTCAAACTATATTCCTATTTGCAGACTTTACCACTGGATTCTTTCAAATGTATTTGACATTTTATATCCCTGTTAAGGTCAAGCTCAAACCAAAAGAGTAAAAGAAAAGAGGCAAAAAGAAAGTGCCAAACAAGTAGCTATGTAGGAGGATAAAGAAGAACAGCTTGATAAAGTTCACCGGAAGATTGCTGCCTTTAGCAAGTTCAGATTTGTGAAAAATAATCCTGTATAAATCTAAAGAGTTTTGTGATGTTTAGTTTTTAAATGTGAGCAAATGCACACACACACACGGCAATCTAATGTGCTTTAGCTTCATATCCTGAAAAGTACAAAAATGTCCTATTATTGGTATTCACAACAATTTAACAGCTTGGATAAATTATATTCCTTAGAGGCAAAAGCCAGCTATGATACAAGACTCAAGTTCCTGAAGTTCAGATACTTTTAGTACATTAAAAATATTTCCCATAGGAAGAATTAATTTCCATCAAGCAAAAAAAAAAAAAACAAGAATTTTTTCAATTAATCCAATGTTTTAGGCAGAAACAGTAGAAATTCTTAGTCTCGTATGTGACTTTTACAGGGAGTCTTAAACTAGCATTTTCCCAGGAAACCATAACCAGGTCTGTTAGAAGTACATAAGCATGAAAATATGTAGGACATTTATATATTTATTGCACAAAGTTTACATAGACTGAAAAGGTCCGTACAGTTGATTCTCATTTACTTTTCAAGTTCACACTTTATTGCTACTACCTTTAAGTTAGTTAGTTTGAAAGTTCACTCAACTATATTCCTTCTCATCCAGTTAATAGTACTGTTTTAGATCCCTGGAGAAGAAACATAGCACTTAATTCATAGAATCACAGGTAGGATCATGAGATGTGGATGTGGAAAACGTTGTGCTTGCACAATTAGGGAAATAATGACAAAGTCATCAGAAATTTTTCTACAGCTTTCTACAGGACTGGTGAATCAAATAACAGTTTGAAATATATTACAAAAGAGGGGAATCATAGAAACCCCTGTAAGAAATAGCACAGGGGGGTTTTAGAGTTAAGTAACAAGGTATTCTTGACCCCATTCTTTTTCTCACCAAATGGAATTTGGCAAACTATTGAATTTTTCAGAGGTTTTATTTTCTCATCTGTAAAACAAGAAAGACTGTTTCACAGGATTGTGCAAATTAAAGGAGATGCCTGTAAAGTGTTTACTGTAATGTCTGGGTTTAGTTTATTATTACTTCAGAATATTAACTCTCTCCTTTGCTGCATGATTTTGAAGTTTAATAATATCAAAAGAGTTCCATGAGTAATTTCCCCTAAATAAACTTACATAAATCAAACCTTTCATATTCCTTATCAGTATAAGAAAGAGGATAGTCATAAGGTAGAATTCATGTATCTAAAAAATCTTTTTTGAATTAAGCCTATTAATCCAGTTGCTAAATGACCAGTGGCCAACCCCTGCCTTGATCCTTCAACTAATGTCATCATATCCTCTCTACTACTTCAGAGATCCCAAATATTTTTCATGGTCATTAACACTTTTCATATCCACTTTAGAGAGAAAGAAAAAGAAAAGAAAAGAAATACATTGGTCAAGGCTGTTTCAAGAACAAGAATACAGTTAGACATTAATTTTCTCTCAGTTCTTCCACATATAAAGAAGGGAGGGGAAAATTTTTAAAAATTAGCAGTTAGAAGAGAGAATGTTAAGCCCAACCCTTGGCTGCTTTTAATTTGAGGTATTCCAGTATGATTATTTCTCAGAGTCATTGAGGACTAATGGTGCAATCTGATTTTGCCTAGATGAATTTCCCATGACAAATGACATTGGCTCATCATTTGTGGTCATGATGGAGTGCCAGTATTTTTCTTCCTCCAAAGCTTGGGTAGGACAGCATGGAGCTCTTATGTTCCTTGGAACATTTGTTTCCAATTTTGCAAACACTGTCAATGTGGTTATTTTTGCAGTCTGTTAGGAAAGTGCATGGCATTTGGTTTTTCTTGTTGGAGTTAATTATAAATCATTAGGGTTCCAGTGCCCACAACAAAGTCCTTGGACCTTGAAGCTCAATCACTGTTGATTGCAAAAGTCCTACCCACACCCCCCCCCCACCTCTTGCTAAATCTCTCCATTTCTCATTGTGGAGTAGGAGGGAGGAGGGGGCGTTATTTTAAGATGTTTTTATTGGCTTCTAAATAGGAAGCTTTGGTTCCAAGGTCTTCTTTTTTCCCAGAGCAAGATAAACTTTTGGGGGTTGTAAATCATGGGACTTTTGCATCACTTGACAGGGTCCCTGCTTAAAAGTAATTCCAATCACCTCTCTGATGACTGAGAAAGCAAAAGAAGTTGCCCATGCCTCAAGAAAAGGACCCTTTCAGTAGTATTAGGTCTATACCCAAGTCTGTTGCTTTAATACAATAAATCATGTCTATTTTCATCCCCTCTCCACCATCTTCTTTTTATAGAAACAGCACTGTGACCTGACTAGTAATTTCAGGGACAACCACTGGTAAAATTGGGAAGCCCAAGAAAGAGAAGGCCAAGATCAGGAACCCTTCTCCACCTCTGAACAGACTC
The DNA here is from genome assembly GCA_004027455.1 of Hydrochoerus hydrochaeris. NCBI lineage: Eukaryota > Metazoa > Chordata > Mammalia > Rodentia > Hydrochaeridae > Hydrochoerus > Hydrochoerus hydrochaeris. The sequence continues at coordinate 311,660 of PVLA01001713.1, read as the reverse complement.
CTCCTCTTGCCCACACTCAAGCACCCATATCCATACACTGTCCCAGACCCCAGGGTATAATGATTCACCCCATGTCATTCTCTAGGACAATACTCATAGGCCCAAGTTTTTGCCACTAAAAATATTCCTGGCCTGAGTTAATTTCCCATGGGGCTCTGTTTCCTGCTACAAAGCATATGGCTAACCTAATTAATGGATAAAGAAAATGTGGTCTCTATATATAATGGAATACAAGTCAGCTATAAAGAAAGACAAATCTGAGACGTTTGTAGGAAAATAGATACACCTTGAAAACACAATGTTAAGTGAAATAAATCAAACTCACAAGTATAAATACCATCTGGATTGCCTCATTTAAATTATTCAAAGTCCAAATAAAGAGCAAAATAAAAATACTGATGAAAGGAAAAACGTAGATAAATCTTTTACAAATGGGAAGGTGACCAAGAGACCAAAGGTGGAGGCAGGATAGAAGGGAAGGGAAGAGGATGTAAAAAGATTTTAACATGTGTAATGTACATACTAACTACCCACAATGAATGTAACTATCATTATATGCCACATACACATAATATTAAAAATAATAATGATAAATAAAATGGAAAAATGAGAACTAGAAAGAAAGGAAGGGAAAAAAGAATTAAGATATGCTAATGCACTTTTTGCCCACTCTCTAAAATGAATGTAAACAACATGTACTGAAAACATATGCTAATAAAATAAGATGATTATAAATAAACAAATAAAAAGCTGAATTTATGTACCATGAGATGCTAACCCAATAATTAAGTAAACAGAGAACTAGTTTTACTTTGTTTTGACCCCCAAATCCTCCTTTCATTCAAGCTCCTCTTTGGTAGCATCAGAGTGGGTGGCCGAGATTCTCTGTTATTCTTCTCTCTTTCTCCAGTTCTTACCTAGCCTACAGTAGGGCTTCAAAACCTGTCTCACTTCTCCTTCCTTCATTTGCCCCAATAAACCCTAAAGGGACCTAGGAGTGGAGCTTGCATACCACAGAGCTGATGGAATATACTGAGTACCCTAGAACACTGAAGCTGGTCAAACATTGCCCCTTCATAGATGAGAAAATGAGGACCAGAGTATGTTCACCCCAATGTTTATAAGTCCAGACACAGCTCATTCCCAAGTGGCTTGTTATACTTCTTTACTCTTCACATAGGTCATCTAGAGACATGTACTTTGTTTCCTAATTAATATTATTTTTTTCCAAAGTTCCAAGTTTTAACATTACTAGAAGACAATTCAGCTATATGAAGATAAAATCAAATATACTGCCCCTTTCATTTTTATTTCCCAAGCAATTTTTTGGGTGCAGTACTAGAGAATGAACCCAGGGTCCTTGAATTGAGCTACATCTCCAGCTCTTTTCTATTTTAAGATAGGGTCTCATTAAGTTTCTAAGCTTCCTACGATACCTCTGCCTCCCCAAGGGCTGGGATGACTAGTGTGTGTCATCATGCATAGCTGCAAAGAAAGTATGTTTAAAAGTCAGTATTATCTCATTCTAGCACTGAAGGAAGGTGGTGAAAGATAGAGGGGAATTAGAGGATTGTTGTGCAAACATTTGAATGCTGGCTCACGGTCACCTCTGTAAATGACATTGATCTTTGGTTTCAGTGATTTCTTGAGGAGATCTTCACCAACACGCTCCCATTTGCCATCTTACATATGTTCCCTTAGGAGTGACTTCATGTCAAGAAATGAGATTAGAGGGAGAAAATATTAGCAAATTTCCTGTAATGAAACTTGATGCGATCCTTTCACCTGGGTTTTTACTAATGGCGAAAGGATCCCATCAAGTTTCATTAAAGGAAATTTGCTAACACTTTCTCCCTCTAGCCTCCTTAATGCCAGAATCCATTTATAAAGCAAAGGCCTATAAAGGATCTAATCAGGTTTCCTCTTTTCTTGAGAGGATGAAATTTAACTTTCTTACAGAGTGGCCTGTGTGATGTTATCACTGCATGTTCTGCGAAGGACAAGCATACTCCATTTAAGGACAAGCATATTCTCTGGATTTTATTTTCTTGGAGCACTTCATAGCAGCAGGAAACAGCCCAGGGAGGAAACTACCAGATCAGCTACTTTCAAACAAGGCAGAAGGAGAAGGGATGGCAGAAATGGAGAGGAACATGTGTCGCTCCTAAGAGAACACATGCAATTTGAAGACAACAGTTACAGTAACAGTAACTCATACAAGCTCATGTCAAGGGTTGAGGTGGCTACTATGTGGAAATCAGAAAGTTTCATGGGAAAATAGGAAAATCTGAACAACCAAAACCTAAGAGAAACAAGAAACAAGGAACCTGTGGGGCTCGCTCTCACTCGCTATCTCTCTTCTCTCTCTCTTCACTCTCTCTGTCTCTCTCTCTGTCTCTCTCTGTCTCTCTGTCTCTCTGTCTCTCTGTCTCTCTCTCTCTCTCTCTCTCTGTCTCTCTCTCCAAACTCATTCATAATTTTTGCTTGAATATAGTCACCATGTGTTCCTTTCTTTATATATTAATCTTTTAATTCTAATTCCTACTGATAATTGGCAATGAGCTGTTTATTTCCCAAATCCTTGTCCCCAAAAGAGATATCTGATATGCCCTGCTCATTCAAGTTGAAATAAACTCCAAAAACAAATCATACTAACTTCGAGATAAATGCAGTCTGGGCCAACAACATAGTGGAAATGAAAATGAACATGGCCACCCAGGTGAGGGTGACAGAAAAATTTCCTAAGAAAGAATTATAGATGTTTAAAAGGTAAAACCATTAATGTCCCCAAAGCATTCTTAGTAAGAGATGGTAGCTGGTAGCTAACAACACAGAAATTTAAATTTTTTAAAGACAGTTATAATACTTACGACTTACTAGCATGTTCAACTCTTTGACTAGGGTTTTTCTTAATCATACATATATGCCCAAATGTGATAGTTCACTGTTGAGTCAATTTGAATAAGAAATGCCCAACTAATTGGATTAGTATAGTTCTGGGTGTGACTAAACAGATTCATTAAATACATAAGCCCCATGCTGGGTGTGAGTAGTCACAACCAACTGGCTTATAACCTAAATGGAATAGAAAGGGGGAATGAAGAAGAAAGGCTCAGTTCTGTTTCTTCAATACCCCAGAGACTTTACCCTCTAAGTGAGACAACTCTATAGTACGTTCTACACTTTCTTCCAGAAGTCCAAGTACAACGGAGCCACAGTTTTCCACAGAGATTAGCATGAACACACCTATACTGTTTCTGCCTTTCCTTGTACTATTTACAAACTCTTTCAGAGTGTGCTTCCTGAAAACTTAACCCAAAAAAGAATTTTCTAATCCTTTCTCCAGCTCTGTTCTCCAGCTTCTAAAGCTTCTAACCTTGGGGAAAAGGTTTTGTCCCAGTAATAAAAACAGTAAGTTAATCCACCTTATAAAACAAACCAAGTGACCCAATCTCAGAAATATGTCACAGAAAAAATGCAGTAAATAATCAAAAAGGGAAAAAGTGACATGAAAGTAGAAGAAAAACTATTAATAGACAAGAGGAAGGAATAAGGGGGAAGGGAAGGGGAACAGTGGAATGGATATAATCAAAATACATGCGATGAAACTCAGTATTTTATAAAATTAATAGGCACTACTAATAAAAGGAAAAACAACTAAAAAAAATTAAAAATAGAAATTCTTCAAAGGGAAAGGTATACTATGTCCATGATTAACAACCAACTGTCAACATCATAAAAATGTCACTTCCACCAAGCCAATATATAAATGTAATGAGACTCGAATAAAAATCAGTAGCAGTATTTTTAAAATAGTTTCACATGGAAAAATAAACAAGTAAAAGTGTCAAGAAAATTTTTATTTAGAAAAGATTAATGCAGGAAAGTGAGTCCTGACAGTTATTAAAATACAATATAAAGTTACATTAATTAAAGCAACATAATACTGGCCAATAAATACACATGTAAATGAGATAGTACAATAATAGGCCTAAAAACATTTAGAAACTTAATATATGAAAAAGAAGTTTTATTTTTACAATGGCATTCACACAATTGGTAGCCATTTGGAGAAAAAAATCAAATCCACTCCTCTAACCATAAAACAAAATAAATTACAGATGGTGAAAATATTTAAAAGTAAAAAATGAAAACCACAAAATTTTTAGGAAAAAACATGGAGGAGTTTTTTTGTGCAATCTTGGAATGAGAAGGCTTTCTAAACATGATGCATAAATCAGAAGACATAGAAGAAAAGATTATTAAATTTGACCACATAGAAGTAAGGAAGTCCTACACAGCCAAGATCTTTGCAAGCAAAGACAAAAGAACACAGGCTGGGACTACAAAGCAAGACCCTATGTCCAAAAAAAAAAAAAAAAAAAGGCATGGTACAGGTGGAATGAGAGATACATTTCTGCAACTAGTATCACAATGGAGCACTTCTGTAGCACAGAAAGTGTCTTAGAGATCATTATGAAATATCAATGTGACATTTGTTAATAAATGTATAAAGCATATAATCTATAGAAAAGGAGCTATGTTTCTAAAATATTAGCTTCATTTATTAGAAATATTCAATCTCACTATAACATGAGTGTAATTAAAACTAAAATGAAATACTATTTTTCATCCATCAAACTGAACACACTTGAAAGTTTGATATTCTGTGTTAGTGAGGATGCTGGAGAATGGGCAATCTCACACACTGCTAGTGAAAATGCTAAAGGCAATATCTACTAAACTTGTGCAGGTACATATCCCTTAATCCAAACATTCTACTTCTAAAAGCTCTCTAATACAGGATAATGCCCTCTCATAGTCTTATGTATTTAGAGGTGGGCTTTTAAAGAGTGATTGGATCATAGAGTACTATACTCATTAACAGATTAATTCATTAGTGAGTTCAGTAGCTGAATGTGCTGTTAGGAGTGGGGCCTGGTTGGAAGTGGGTCACTGAGAATATAATTCAGAAGAGTGTATTCTTGTCCCTGGCTCCTCCTTTCTTTTCTTCTTCCCAGCTGCCAAGAGTTGAGCAATTTTCCTCTGTCATGTGCTTCTATAGCACAATTTCTGCCTTGCAGCTAACAGAATGTGGACTGAATCCCCTGAAACCATGAGCCAAGTTAAATGTCTCATTCTTTACATTGTAGGTATGCAGCATTTTGTCCTACTGACAGGAAAGTGGCCAATACAGGGAGTCAGCTAACATTTTCTATGGAAGACTAATAGTAGATATTTTTTTGTTTTGTGAGTCATGTTGCCTCTGTGTCAACTACTTAACTCCATAACTGTAATGTGAAATCAATCATAGATGTAAAAATATTAATCACATGATTATGTTTTCAATAAAACTTTACTTACAAAAACATGTCGTGAGTTTGGTACAGTAGCACTGGCCCATAATTTCAGCGTTTTAAGAGGTGAGCCAGGAGAATCACAAGTTCAAGGCTATCCTAGACAACTTAGACACTTAGCATGATCACCTCTCAAAATAAAATATAAAAAAGATGGGAATGTAGCTTAGTGTGAAGACCTAGTTTCAACCCCCAACACCATAAACTAACAAACAAAAATGGGTAATGGATAGGACTGACCTCTGAGCCAACTCTTGCTCCAAGCATAAGAAAATGAAACATAAGGCATGCACTTACTATGACAGTGACCAGTGGCTGTCCCAAAACTCTACATGCTCTCTATAGTAAAACATCTACAGCTAGAACTTGAACATAGGTACTGCATTTCTCAGCCCTCTTAGGGGTTCGTTGGTCATGTGACAAAGCTCTTCATGATAGGTGAGCAGAAACTATGTCTCCAACCACTAGTTCATTTGCGGAAGAAGGGGAGGGAAGCAATCTCTTCTCATTGGTTGCTGACAATAATCAGAATGACCTTAAAGCCATGTACCATCTGATCCCCAGTACCAAAAATAAAAAAAAAAAAAAAGCCATGTACCAAACTTAAAAGAGCCACCATCAACCTGGACCTAGCATAATGGCCAAGTTCTACACATAATAAATATTGTTTTAAATCTAACAAGGGAGATAGAACCTTTTTGTATCACAGCCTCCTTCTGAGAAGTTAGTATTCCTGATAAAATGCTTATTCAATTTTGTGTGAACTTTAATGGGATTAAGTTTTGCTCAAAGAAACCAATTACCCATATACCCAATTACACTCAGTTGCCAACTGAGTGTCAGTCAAAAGCCTAATGACCTTTAACTAGACTTTCCTTTTTGTGTGTCACAATGATTGCTTAACCACACTCTGCATACCCTATAAAATATCCCTGCCAAAAATGAATTTAGGACACAGCCTTCTCAAGTCCGTTTTCCTTTTATGCATGATTATAATAAACTATTGATGCATTGATTCAGCTAAATTGTCTGAAAATCTTTCTCTAACTCTTGATACTTTCACTTGGTACTGTAACATAAGAAAAACAAATTCATTTTTCTTTGAGTCATTAAATTTTGGTCTCTATTGTCACAGCCTTAACTCCTATTATACACTGATACTTAAGAACTTTGCTTAAATTTACTAAATGGTCCCTATGTGCCAAAGACTATGGTAATAACTTTAGTAACCAAAGTCATTTTTTTCCATAATAAAGATCTACAGCTAGCTTTGGCTGCCTAACCAGGAACATCACCTCTAAAATGAATAGTAGGTGTAGCAGCAACAATACTAAGATCAGCTAACACTTACTGAATGCTTGCAATGTGCCAAAGCCATAGTGAGGCTCTTTAAATATTCTTCTTTACAATCTTCTGAGAGCTTTTTTAAAAACCAAGTTTAATAAGTAGCATTATTCTCTAATAGCTTTAATATATTTAGAAAATAAAATTAAATCTGCTGCTTCCCTAAGAAAAATTCTTAATATTAAAACAATACAATTTTATTTATTAGGGACATATAGAGAAAATGAATCTACTCTAAAAGGAACATGATTCCCCAGAGACATATCAACATCACTGGGTCGGCACTGGTGATAGGAGTTTTAAACGCTTTCCAAAGAGGAATATTATTTTTAAAAGCTGAGGAGTACCACACTCTTTGCTAGTTAGAGCAATCTCATTGATTCTTCAAAAGGCAAAGCTTTGAATGTACCTTTCAAGATTTTTTTTAAAAAACTAACCTCCTTTCTATTAAGAAAAAAAAAACAATTCTCGCTTTGCTTCCAAAGACTTGGCTCAGTTTTAAACCAACCTCAAATTATAGGTACAGGAGATAGAATTAGATTTTGATTTAAGGAACAGGCTGAACTGAGAATATTTTTACAGCCTTTCCTCTAAGGGGATGTTAAGGTCTGATATATGTGTGCATGACTTCAGGAAGGCTGGATGAGTATTTTTGTTATTGCTATTGTTTTTGCTTTTCTGTTTCATAGGGGTTTAGCGGGATTTTTTCTGTCTGACAGTATTTCTAAGGCAAGGTACAAAAGAAGCTTTCAAATTATAGGTCTACATAGGTGCATCACTGTACAATAAATGATTAAGTAGGAGACTGCTAGTTGAAGGGAGTTCTAGGAACCAAAGCCTCCGAGTTCCTTGCTACCAAAGCCTCCAATTCCTTGAATCAAATGAATAACTATTCTATGTTGACCAGTTTTGCAGAGTACTGTAAAATCATCTGAGGGTATCTAAGCCTCAATGCCCTCATCTGTTAAATGGAACCAATTCTAGTACCATCCAGTAAGAGTACTATGAGAGCAACAGTCCAGTGTTAAAAGCACATACTCAGAAGGCACACAGACTGAATTTTAATCTTATACCACCTTTTATTGCAGTATAAAGACTGAATAGTGATTTCATTTGTTTTTCTGCATATTTCTTCACCTCCATAATGGAAGTGAAATACCATGGTGAAGTTACTATGAGGATTTGATTCTTCTATGGTGCCTGGTGTGATATAATTGGCATTACTACAACCTCTACTACCACCACTACTTCTTCTCTTTAGCCATGTCATGCTATAGGCAGGGGCTGGCAATGATTCACATAAACCCCGAAAATAGCCTTCTTTGGAAGTGTGATCTCTAGGAAAGGGAATCAAGCATTCTAGGTCTGCGAGTTCAGGAAGCTGGGACCAGTCTTGAGCCACCTCATAGTGTAGACTATCACCTTGAAGGTAACTGTGCGCATGGACACGAGGAGAGCTGACATCTTCAATATTGGCCGCCAGAGCTCTGAGCACCAATATCCCAGCCTAGCACCAGAGGAGTGGAATGTTCTTGGAAAAACATGGACCCTTACTGAGGTGGAAATAGCTCCTCTCTGGGAAGCACTCCTAGATGAATGAGCGAGCCTGTTGGGACTATGCAGAATTCAGCTTCACCAGCGACACCCTCTGGTAGGAAGAAACAGTGAGACAGTGTTGGTGTCAAAAAACACTGACTCCCCAGCCCTGACCTTTGGGACTGAGAAAGTATCTTGCAATTTGTAGCTATTTTCAGGAAGTCTCAAGAGAATGATGTTTGGAACCTGTGTACATAAGGAACATATTAATAAAATATTGGAAAAATAAATCATCTATCTACCCATGTGTCTTTTTACTTGACAAAGAACTCCACATTTACTATGTATCAGGTACTACTAGAAACATCAAGAATACACAGTGAACAAGATAATTATTTCATTTGTTTCATTTGTGCTCTGTGGTGTGGAGCAGTTCATATTAACAAGCAATATGATATGCTATATAATTATCTAAGAATTATATCAAACCATCAATTCTTTTTTAGTTCTCACACATCCACCCACCTCCTGCAGTGCATCTAGTCCTCACCCTCACGTGGTAGCATCCACATACAATGTTGGTTTTACACAGTCAAATGCTGACCTCATTGGTCTCAACAAATGCTGAAATTCTGCCCAAGAAGGAGTCATTTGGCTCAGACTGCAAATGCTGACAGTTTCTATTTACATGTAAACAGCCCTGCAGTTATGACATATCACATTGTTGTCATTCATTAACACTTTTCAAGTGTGACAGCAAAACAGACAGCCAAGAAATCCTAGAAAGACTGAGAATCTAAAATGCTGCTTCCAGGAAGAAACAGATTAACCAATAAGATTCAGCAAGGATATGAGGAGGAGGCTTCCAGGATGTTGAAGAAAGATCAGGTAAACACAAAAACCATTTTTTGCTATTTCAAGGCCACTGAAAAGTTCTTTTCTGAAAGACAGAGTAGTAGGATAATCAACAACAAAATAAATGACACCCATATTAGACTATGCAATTAAATATCCACATTCATTATTATGTACATCTGGAAACTTTCAGGATGATTCACAGCCCCTTTTAGAAGTAGACTGGGTATATAACAACATGGAGAAAATCTTACACATCCAGAGAACCCTTTCACCATTAATAAAATTTTAATTATTGAATGAAAAAAATAGATATCTCTGAAGGAGAAGAGACCTTAAAAAAGTGTGTGGTGACTATTTGAGGCTAATTTCAGGGTTTGGATAAGCTGGATTGGATATAAATGTTACAAGCACAGGCAGAAGAACCTAGAAAAATAAAGAACTCCAAGATTATTTGCAGTAAGAAAAGGGTGGCTGGCAGAGGACAAACAGGGATGAGAATTTTATTAGTTTTCTCTCATGTGTTCTATGTCGCAAACCATCTTCCCTACTTTCTTATGAAATTGTCAATAAAAACTTCAGTTTTGTTCACGTGTTCTGGAGTTGGGAGTTCCCCAAGGACCTTAGCAAATGGTGTAAGCCAAAGTCATCCACAGAAGGCCTGCCATATCTGGGCTCAAGACACAAACATTTAAAGAGGTTGTGCAAGGCCCCATTTGCACACCCCGCTGATTAATGCAGGGAATTTTTAATGGTGGTGAAAAGGTTTCGTTCAAAACCTATCAATTCCATAATGGCAAGTCAGTGTTTTATATTCAAATGTTGTGTTCCTGCTTTCTTAACATAAAGATACTTAATACTTGAAGCTAGGGGAGCACAGTGGGTATAATTTCTCCATTTTCTGGAACAAAATGACTTTGGCCCAAAAAAAGTTGGAAAACTCAATCATGTAGCCTGTGCCAATAATGACAAGAACCAGAGAACCAAGCTCTCCAACTGCACAAACCACAAGGTCTGGGAGACATATTTGAGCACAGAACTTTATGTAGTTGATTTTCATAAGGCTATTCCATTTTTTTCACCATCAGAAGACCATTGGATGGCACTATTACATTTTAATATTTAAGATCCTCAAGCCAAGTTTCTAATACAACAGCAGAAGAAATACCAGAGCACTCTCAAAGAGTCTCTGAAAGACACTTTCCAGTTGAGGTATATCAACAAGATAACCACTGAAGGGTCAAGATAAGTATAATATAATTTCTTGGAAAATAATCTAACTCATAAAAGTCATAATCTACCAGATTCAATGACTATTAGTGTCCTCATTATAATTTCCACACAATTTGACATACTAAAGAGCCCTACTCTTAGTGCAAGATAGATTGCCAGTAATTGCCACTCACTTATCTTTAGGGACTAATGGGCAAAGATATACTGTTTTGTGGCTTTTTCCTTTCCACAAACATGCTCGTGCTTTGGTTAGTCAATTATCCCCATGACTCCTATATCCATTTACAGTAATTTCTATTAAGAAAAGTTCCACCTCTTGCACTAATGGGAGCTTCAATGATCAACTCAAGGTCCCTTACTACTATGTTTAGCTACATTCCCTGCTGGACCCCCAAGACCTCTGGGCACGACAGAAAAATGGACCATAATGGTTTTCATTAATGCTCCCACACCCACTTCTCTTGCAGACAGAAATCAACATGGGTGACAGCCAGCAAATCAACCCTGGGAACAATGGCTATACTTGTCATTGTCTGGCATAACACATGTGCCACACACAATGGGATTCTGTTCAACAGCAACCCTGCATTAATTATATTTTTCACTGTTAATACTATTTCACTGATTTAAATAGCTCCTTCCAGGCTGTTGGCCCAGAGTAAAACCAGACATGCCCACTGCTAATTGCATTACAATGAAAGATCCCTTTAAACAATGAGTTATATGCACCACTTTTTTTTTCAGTGGCACAATCTCAGCTCATGACAGCCAGAGAACCAACAGGGAAGAAGGGAGAACTAAAACATAATTCAAATATAAAATGAGAGAGAAAAGACAATAGAGAATTATACAAAGTTTAATACAATTGATATGGTGAGTGACTGGAATTATCCCCAGCCAATTCTGACTTACAGAAAACAGAAAAAGGAAAAAGAATTGTTTCAAGAATGTTTGTTTGTTTGGGCAGTACTGGCAATCGAACCCATAGTCTTCTATGCAACTATATCCCTATCCTTTGTCTTTATTTTTTTATTAAGAGACATAGTCTCACTAAGACACTGAATTGCCCAGACTGGGCTTAATTTTGCAATCTTCCTGCCTCAGCCTACTAGTAATCCTGGGAATGCTAGTACTATAGGTATGTACCACCACACTCCGTACAAGACAGATTTTAAACAGAGCCCTATCCTTGCTACAGTGTGACCCACAGAACTGTAGCAATGAGATCTTGTTAGAAACATAGAATCCTGGACCTCATCTAGACCTACTGAATCAGAATCGGTGTTTTAAAAAAACATTCAAAAGACATGCCTGTACATCCAAATCAGAGAACCATTGTTCTAGCTCACTGGAGTACAAAGAACACAATCCTCCTAACAATAGATGACCAGCTGGAATTCAACTGGCTAAAACTGTTGAGCCTAACAGAGAACATTAAGAAAAAAGTAATGATTAACTGCTTCAAAAGCGCTAAAGGCCTCTTGCCAAGGAATTTTAAGACAGAGGCAACTGGTATCATATTAGTTACTGGGTAACATAAAGATTTGTGTTTCATTAGTGAGTTTTTTCCTTTTATATTGTTTTATGTTCTATTGTTTTTTAAAAATTGACATTACTGAGGCAAAATTAATATACAAAGTACACATGTTGGAGTTACAATTCAATAATTTTTGGTTCTGCTAATTGAGCCCAGTTGGGTTTTTTGTTTTGTTTTGTTTTTTGTTTTTTGAGACAGGGTCTTGCTAAATTGTTAAGTTACCCAGACTAGATTCAAATTTGTCATCCTTCTGCCTCAGCCTCCAGACTGCTGGGACTATAGGTGCACACCACCATGCCCTGCACATCTCAGTAAGTTGTGACAGGAGTACACCTCAGTGTATCCATTACCATAATCAAGATAAAAAACATTTCAATCGGCCACTTCTCAAAAGAAGCTATGTAAATAACCAATAATAATATGAGAAAATGCTCAATTACTAACATCAGAGCAAGTCAAGTCAAAACCACCATGAGATATCATCTTACCCATTAGAATATCTGTTGAAGCATTTTTTTTACAATCAAGATACAGAAACAACCTATCTATACATCAATAGATGATTAGATTAAGAAAATATGGGCTATCTCACAGATGTACATGAATAGCATTCAGACATAAAAAAGTAAACTCTGCCATTTGCAAAAACATGGATGAACTTGGAGGACATTGCACTAAGTGAAATGAGCCAAACACAGAAAGATAAATGTTGTATGATCTCACTTATATGTGGATTTTGAAAAAGTCAAACTCATAAAAACAGAGACTAACACAGTGTTTGCCATGCTAGGAATACAGGAAATGGGAGAGATTAGTGAAAAGTACCAGTTTTAAATCATAAGATGAATAAGTTTTGAGGATCTAATGTAGAGCGTGAGTAGTGCTGAGAGCATTCATTTGATGATGAGAAACAGTTATACGTTATATGTGTACATCAAATCATCCCATTGTACACCTCAAATACATACAATGTCAATTAAATGTTTTAAATAAAAAATTAACTACCTAAAAGTGTTCATAAAAATAGAACCCCTGGTATAGTCTAGCTTTTCTAACATTTCAATAATATAATTCTTATGCATAAACTAAATTAAAATTGCAGTTGCACAAGGTGGCATTCACTTGTAATGCTAGCACTCTGGGAGGGTGAGACAGGAAGATTGGAAGTTTGAGTCAGCCTGGGTAAATTAGCAATTCAGTGAGACTCTATCTCAGAATAAAAGATTTTAAAAAAAAATACTAGGGTTCTCACTCAATTCAAAGGTCCTCGTTCAATTCTTAGTACAAAAAAAAAAAGGGAAGGAAGAGCTTTAATACTATTTGTAGATTTGGGTTATAACTGACCATAATTAAGAAAAAGCACAATTTTGGGGCCTTCCTACAATAACCTGGCAACTTTAATATGTTCTCTTTATGAATAAAAATCTGTGTTTTAAGAAAAAAGTTTTCCAACTGGCTTTTGAAAGGATCCCCAGAGGATGCCGTGGATAGTGTCTGACGTGAAGAAAACCCAACACTTGCCATGTGGAATTCTCATCTACATATCCACTGAGACCTTCCAGGAGCTGCCTGGTGACTAATGCTGTGGATATGAGGTGGCAGGGAGAATCTCTCCCCTCATGTCTCCTTCTGAAGATGGCCAGTCTTACTTGGGTACTAGCAAACAACAAGTGCACAGTGTGTTAAATGAGTCTGATGTTGGCTATCACCTATTAAAGCACTTATTAAATGTGTGCTTTTCTGATTGTTTAATAATTAAAGGAAACTCATGGGTGATGAAGAGAACTTGAAAGAACATTCAGCACTCACCAACCAAATTTTCTGTACTACAGGGTCAGTACAGTAATGGTTGTGAAAGGCAGGGAAATTTTTGTTCTTGGGGGAATTTATGGCTTGTGGGCTCAAAGGTTAAGAGGAAGTTTCACATACTTAAGAATGAAGAAACTAGCAAGCATGTCTAGATACATTAAAGTTCAAAGTTGAGAACCAACATGAGTAACTTGGAGCAGCTGAGCAGTTTTTCAAACTTTTTCAATTTAAGCCTACAATAAGAAATACATTTTACAATATGATCCAACTCATGCATGTATTACTCTATAAAGTAATAGCCTATTTGATATTTTCTGTCCATCCCATTGCAGTGCTTTCACTAGGTTTGTGAACAGGTAAAATGATTTCAGGACTTGTTGATGGTTTGTTAGTCAATAGCTAGCCAATGAAATTTGGGGTGGGAGGGTGCTTCATGTCAGGAAAAATGAAATTTGGTCATTTGAAAAAAAAATAGATGGATCAAGAGATCAAAATGATGAACACGACATGTTCCTCCTGGTATGAAGAATCTAAAAAAACATGGTACATCCATCAGGGTTTTACTAGAGAAATAGCTGTAATATAAGAAATAAAAATGTGTAAGAAATTACATGGTTGGCTTACAATAGTCAGCCACAGAGGTTGATGAGGAAGTGTGCAGAGAATGCTGGCACACTGGAGGCTAAAGGGTTCCGTCTGGAGCTCACTGCAGTGTCCCATGCAAGTCTGTATCAGGAGACCAATGGGTCTGGGATGGAAGACTGAAGGGTCTATGCCTGAAGGCTGAAGGATCTGAGGTGGAAGCTGAAGGGCCTGTGCTAGAAGCTAGGAGACAACATCCAAGCTGAAGGTGAGGACTGGAGCTCCTCCAAAGAACAGAAGAGAGTCCATCCTTCCTCATTTTCAGGCAATGAGCTGCCCTCAGGCAGGTCTTCTACAACCTAGCATGCAGGATTTCTGAGCCAACTTACTTGACCTTCTAAACTTCTCAAATTGACACAATCAGTTAACCATTACAGATGGGCTTCCAATCTTTAGGAGAATTATCAAACCCCCTGAAAGTGAACAGCAGGTTTTGTTTGTTTCCTCGGGCTGCTATAACAAAGAACTGAAATGGAGTGGCTGAGATGGAGTGGCTAAAAACAATTCCAATTTATTCTTTCACAGTTGCAGATGGAATAAAGCTATCAGAGGAGCTGTTTTTCTCTCTTTCTCTCTCTCTCTCTCTCTCTCTCTCTCTCTCTCTCTCTCTCTCTCTCTCTCTCCCTCCCTCCCTCCCTCCCTCCTCTGAGACTTTTGATAGAACCTTTCTTTGACTTCTAACTTCTGGTCATTAATTCCTGATGTTTGGCTTCCACTGTCACATGGGACTCTCCCTTTCTGTCCCTGTCTTCACGTGGAATTTCCCTTTTCTTAAAAAGACACTAGATGCATTAGATTAGGGTCCCCTCTAAAAACTTCATCTTGATTATATCTGAAAAGATCCCATTTCTAAATATAGCCACATTCACATTCATAGATACTGAGGTGAACTTAAACATATGTACAACAAATTTCAAAGTAAATTTGTATACAGCAAGGTTTCCTCCACTGGCTTAGTAACTCTCTACAACATCAAAAAATGTTGGTGGGTGTATTGATATAACTCATATTTGCTAGATCTCTAAATTTTCCCTGTTCCAATACAATAGACATCATATAAGACTCTGAAAACTTCTGGAAGAGAACTTGCCAGCTGTTTTTTTATTTCCCTAACTTGACCATTTTCTATGGTAACCACACTGACCAGCTTCACTCTTGTGCCCTATGCCATCTTTCTAGAGAAGGTAAGTTCTAAATAACTTATGTACATGTGAGAGACCACTGTCTTGGCCTCATTATCCCATGAGTACAGGCCTCAGCCACCTCATATTCAAAGTGGAGAAAATAATAGCACCCCTCTCATGTGCATAAATGATGTAACATAAGCAAGGACCACAATAAGAACAAACACTAGTCTCTCAGAAATGCTTAACAGATGGCAACTGTCTTCATTGTTATTACTGAATGTTGCAAGCTTTCTTATGTGAAAAGAGAAGTATAAGGAAATTCTATGGTGAATTTTATAGTAGCTTTTGTTTCTGTTCTTTAGTCTTTGGTTCAGTTAGGGTTTTTTGTTTGTTTGTTTTTTGAGACAAGGTCTTGCTATGTACCCCACACTGCTCTTATAGTTACAATCCTGCTCCAGCTTCCCAAATCCTATGATTAACACCACTAGTCCCAGCCTGAATTTTATACTGATTTTAAGTGACACTTTTTCAGTACCAGATTAGTAATCCCAGGATCTTGTGCATATGAGGCAAGCACTCTATCACTGAGCTCCATCTCCAGTCCTTTTTATATTTTGAGACAGGGTCTCATTAAGTTGCTTAGGTCAGCCACAAATTTGCCATTCTCCTGCCCCAGCCTCACTGAGTGCTGGAATTATAGATGTGCCCATCATACCTGGTCTGTTTACTTAAACATCTAGTGCCCACCTGTAATTCCAGCACTTTGGGAGGCTGAGGCAGGAGGATTGCATCCAGCCCAGCCTGAGCTAGTGACTTAGTGAGACCATATCTCAAAATAAAAATTAAAAGGGATGTGAGGCTGGAGATATGGTTCA
Organism: Hydrochoerus hydrochaeris; assembly: GCA_004027455.1. NCBI lineage: Eukaryota > Metazoa > Chordata > Mammalia > Rodentia > Hydrochaeridae > Hydrochoerus > Hydrochoerus hydrochaeris. The sequence goes on along the minus strand of PVLA01001713.1, from coordinate 295,345 downwards.
GTGTGAAAGTCCTGGTTCAATCGTCAGTACTAAAAAATAGAAAAATCTGCCTCAGTGATTGTTGTAGTCAGGGTTGTGCAGAGAACAATTCAAATCAGGACATGGAGTTTATAATATTATTTTTATGATGGTCACCCAGGGCTACACAAGAAAATGCAGGAAATCTATCCACATCACAAAAGACATAGAATATTTAGCCAAGGTCCTGAATCCCACAGCAATGTCCCACATGAGTCAAAATGAAGACCCAGTGCTCACGACAATGCCTCCCACGAGTCCAGCTGGAGATCTAGAGCCCATAAGAAGGACTCAGGCCAGTCTCTTTTACGGATCCATGTTGGGAAGACCCAAAGGTCAGCGGTGGAAGCCAGAAAGTCTATGCCAGCAGGGTGAAGGTGCTGTGCTGATAGGTTGAGGGTTTTAAGCTGGAGCTGAGAAGTCACACTCACAACAAACACCAGGGCTGTCCTGAAAAGCACCACAGCCATCCTCAGCAACACAGAGGCCCCAAGCTCCTCCGACGAGTACATGCCAGGAAGCCAGTGTGACAAGTTCATCCTAGAGACCAAGTGACACACATCTTCCCCTCTGGAGCCAGGAAGCAATGCTCGATGTGATGACTAGAGCTTCTCCAGGAGAACCAACAGCTCAGACAGCAACACGTAGGAGAACCCACAAAGCCTCAGCCCATTAACGCCTTAGCGCACTAATGTGACTAGCTTCTCCTTCTCCACTATTTATGTTGGCAACTTTCCTCAGGTGAAACATCTACACCCAGCACCATGCTGATGTAATCCAGCTGGTGTTCATTTGACCACCAGTTTTTCAATTCATAATAGTGATATCTCAGGAAAGATGAAGTTCAGGTGTTATGGAACATGGTGACAGAGAATGAAACCACAGACAGAAGAGGTAGGGGCAAGGAAATTTACTTAAAAGATGTAAAGGTGTGGGGTACTGCTCCAAAGTACCTGAGGCTTGGGACACTTCTGGACAGCTTTGAGGACATGACCCCACTGTCTAGCACAGGCACACAGCGGGATATAGTTACATAACCATGACTTAGCGCAGAAAAAACACACATGTGCTGTTTACAGCACTATACAAGAATGTAAATCTGTGATAACAACCTGTGTAAGAGTTAACCAATAAAGAAACAGGTAGCTCTTGCATTATGCTCTGTTCAGTTGCCTCTACTGCTGTATTGCTAATGTCTACCTCTGTGTGCTTTCTCTGGGGACCTCACACATAAAAGATTCCTTCAACCTTCTCAATCCTGACACAAAGTAAGGAAGTAAAAGATAGAAAGGTAAGGAAGTAAAGCTCTCACTACTCATAAGGGGGTTCTGAATAGGATACACACAAGGGCTCTTTGTGTAGACACTTTAAGGGATTTAGAAGGGAGCACAGACTATTATGTAAGCAATATAAACTCTATCCTACAGGATTATAGGGTCCAGTCTACGCAGTGCTCACACAATGTCCATGTAAGGCCCATGCCCTCTCAAGCCAATGGCCCAACTAATCATGCTCCAGGGCACTCTCAGACAGCCAGGGGACTCCTGGCAGATACTTTTTAAGAACTTTGCAGTGTCATTACTCAGCAGACTCCATTTTGGGCTTCCTGACTCCATTTGGGGGCTGCTATTCTTACTGCCTAATAGAATCCTAACTTCTATCTTGCTAATTCCTGTTATACAGGGACCTAGGGGCTGAGATTTTTTGAGAATGCATAAACATGTGCATTCTGGATTACTGGTGGCAGCACTGTTTATAAAATGTTAAGACTGAAAAATAATTATAACATACAAAGTTAAGAGAACTGCAGTAAAAAACAATCAAACAGCCAGGTCTGAAGCTGCACTCAGCCTTTAGCATATAACTCTCAGGCACATATTCCTTTTATTCATAGGTTGGTCATGATCACTAAAGCAGATAAAACATTTAGCACAGCACACATATCACGACTTCTGCGGTGGTAGAGATGATGGTGGTAATAGTACCACCCCCAAAAAATAATGCTATAGATCTTCATTTTCTTGCTTCATAAAAAAACGAGTGTATGTTAATACACATTTAAAAGCAGATTAAATAGTGGAAAACTGGATAATATTTTAACTGATTGATGATATTAGCATCACCAATGGACATCATGATCCTCCAAATGTGGTAACCTGAGACAGACACATCATTCAAGTAATATTTTGACCAAGAAAACAGAACCTAAACATAGTCAAGAGAAAAAAATCAGATTAACACAAATTGAGAGATATTCTACAAAATAAATGAGCTTTATTCTTCTAGAATGTCAATAAGTGTAATAAGTGTTAGCAAGTGTAAAAACATAGCCCCAGATTAAAAGAGACCAAAGAGACAAAACAACTAAATGTTATACAAGATACTCAATTAGATTCTGGACTAATGGCAAAAAAAAAAATGTAGGAAAGTGTATAAAGGACATTATTGGGACAACTGAAAAAACTGAGACATGAACTGTTGCACTGGGTAATCTCGACTGTCACCTTGATTGGACTGATGATTGTATGTGTCTGTGAGTGTTTCCAAATAACTGGATCACAGTGTCTTATCTTCATCAGTGAATTAACCCATGGACATGATCAGAATTTGATGGTTTTATTTGGAGTTGATGGAAACTTAGAAAGTGGGGCCTGGCAAAAAGGAACAGGCCATGGAAATACGACCTTGGAGCCTATGGTTGGTCCCTGTCCCCTTTCTCTCTTCCTCTCCCCATCACTCTGCTTCCTGGATGCCATGGGGTGAGCAGCTTTCCTCTGCTGTGCTCTTCCGCCTGGCTGTTTCTGCCTCGGAGTCAACTAACTACAAATTGAACCCTCTGAAACTGACCAAAAATAAGGTTTTCCTCTTTAAATTGTATATGTCAGATATTCTGTCACAATAACGAAAACCTGTCAAATAAAATTGTAGATGTAAGCAGTATATCAATTCACTTTCCTGGACTTAATATCATATATATATATATATATATATATATATATATATATTTTTTTTTTTTTTTTTTTTAAACTAGGGGATCAAACTCACACTTGCCAGGCAGGCACTTTTGCTGCTAAGCTAACTCCCCAGCCCCACAATATTCTTATTTTTAGCAAATAGTCACTGAAGGAAAAAGAAATAAGAGACTTGACCCACACAAGCTCCTGAAAGATATTCAAAATATTAAAAATTTTATATATGTGTATACATTTAAGTACAAACAGAACAAGAGAAAGAGGATAAAGCAAATATAGCTAGATATTAAAAATTAATGGATTTGGATAAAGTATATTTCAAAGTTCTTTATACAAGAAATGTTCTTATAAGTTAAAAAAAATCAGGGGTAAGGCGATTGCCAGGGATTGCACCATGGCCTTCCCACTCAGCTACGTCCCCAGCCTTTTTTATTTTGAGACAATTTTGCTAAGTTGTCCAGGATGGGCTCAGACTTGGGATTCTCACACTCTAGATTTCCACAGTGATGATGCTATGGGAGTGAGCCACTATATCCAGATTCAGAGTACTTATTGTTAAAAAATCTACAGAGAAGGAAAAGTAGTAGGGATAGAGATGAAATAGAGTTGGCCCTGAGCTGATTATCGTTGAATTTGAGTGATGGATTCATGAGGTTCATTATATTGTCCTGTCTACTTTTATATACATTTTTAATCATAAAGTACAATAAATAAAATGATTGTTTTGTAAGATATATATGTGCTCATATATGTGTTTGTGGCATATGTGACATGTATGTGTGAATGTGATGTGTGGGTATGTAAGTGTGCACGTACACACAGGTAAGGATATTTGACCATCAAATTTGGAAGACCTCCTCCAGAGCAAGAACATATAAAATTATGACAAAGAGCACAAGCTTCGACATCAGATTACTTGATCTCAAGCTCTTCCACCTCTCAGGTAGAACTTTGATTTTAAGAAACTTACTTACATTCTCTGTGTTTAAAATTCCTCATGTGTAAAATCTGAAAACAGTGGAAACTATATCTTTAGGGTTATCAGAAAAAATTAAATGTGGTTACATAGAATATAATACTTACAATAGCGTGTTGACTATTTTAATGGTGATAAAATGGACAGTTGTTACTGTCTCTTTTACATCTTTCTTTACAGTCTGAACTTTTTTTGGCAATGATTTTATAATCTAAACAATTTCCCCTTAATTTTACAAAAAAAAAAACTAAGGAAGGAGAGACAGATGAAAGAGAAAATCTATGTTCTCTCTCTCTGCCCCTACTATATCACTTCAATGGCAATTATTTGAAGAACCTTGAGAGGATTGCTTTAATGCCAGAAAATGAACATTTCTGTGATAATGTTAATGGTTTTCTCTGATGTTTTTGTCCTACAATTGAAGAACTGAAAGTTCCTTTTCTGTTTCTTTCTTCCTTTGTTTTTGTGGTGTTGAAGATTGAACCAAGCTCCTCACACATGCCAGGCAAGTGCTCTGCCAGGGAGCCACACCTCAGCTGGTGCGAGTTTCTGAAAGGCTGATAAATATGAGTGTCCATCCAGGTTAATAGTAGCCATAATTTTTTTCATAAATTTTAACTTTGATTATTTTTAAGCTTATAAAAGTTAAATGAAAAGCCCAATGAACACCTCTATAGCCATCACTTAATCTCAACAATGGCTAAACATTTTTCCTTACTCACTTCTCTTTCCTCTCCTTTTTCCCATTTTGCTCAGAGATACACTATTTTTTCTGAACCAACTTGTAGCTATCATCCCATTTTGGCCCAATCCCTCAACATGACTCAAAGAATAAGCAAAGAAAATGAAATTAGAAAATGGAAATTACATTCTCATATTAGTAAATATGGCCATGCAGCTATTTATTCATTCCACAAATATTTACTGAGGATTTAACTACCAGCCAGACAGTGAGCTAAAGGGATGAGTCAAATACAAGTCCTGTCTTCAAGGAATGAGACTGACATTTAAAAACAGTCACACAGTCCACTGTATAATTACAAATACAGTGAATGGCATAAAGGAAAGTACCACCATATATCAACCTCAAACTTACTTTTAGCTCTCTACTAATAATAATGACCAGCACTGATTATCATAATAATTAGATTTACAGTTGCAAGCAGTAAAAGTCCAAAGTAACTACCTTCAGAAAAAAGGTATGTATTTGAATGCATCAGCTCAACTAGAAACTAAAAACTTAAATGATAGCTCTCTTTCCATCTCCAGACCCCAACATCCACCTCAGTACTAACCTTACTATAAGGCCAAAGAGACAGAGAATGGCAGCCCAGGCATACAGGACCTTGCAACCCTAGCTTCCAAATAGAAAGCTAAGTTCTGTCTCCCAGTGATTATGTGCCACTGCTAACTTGCCTAAGCTGAGTCATGAACTCTCTCTAAACTACTACCAGGGCCGCAAAGCTGGAGTTCCTTTTGTCAGACTGACTCCTATACCCACCCATTCTATCTGGGTAGACCAGGGTTCCTTTCATCTACTCCAAAGAATGGTTCATATATCAGTGTAAAATATGCCTGACAGTCAAAAGCCACCCAGCACCCATAGCAGTGTCTAAAATTCTATCCATTAATGTGTCCTACAAATCTTAGGAGGACCTGAGAAACTGTAGGCCCTTGTAATATACTGTTTATTCCCAACAAAATGAGAGAGAAGGCAAAGGCTTCCCAGTTTTCACTTGGTCCATGTTTTAACAGGTCAAATCCACCAGAGGTCAGGGCAGAACACAAAGCAGCAATCCAATGACTGGTTCTTCAACACCAAATCAGCAGCTCTCAGCAGTCCCTGGAAACACTGGTGCTACAATCACCAGAAACAAACTTCAGGCTGTTGTGGGGAACCATGTTTGCTGCAGAATCAACTTTCAAAGAGGACAAGTCTAGACTTTGCAGCAGGGGGAGGCAAAACATGGAAATTTGATTTTTCAGAACAGTGCATTCTCTGACACTGTTGAATGAACACATGGTTACCAGGACCCCAGAATCATAAAAGTGATAGATAAAATGTACTAGTGTAGCACAGAATCTATCACCAAAGCTGGATTCTCATCTCTGCCTTCACCACATTTCTAGACTGACCTTCCACTGTACTAGTGTAGCACAAAATCTATCCCCAAAGCTGGATTCTCATCTCTGCCTTCACCACCTTTCTAGACTGACCTACTCATTAATATCCGTACTTGAGGCTTTCCATTCCTAGAACAAGCTAAGCTTGGTCCCACCTCAGAAACTTTGCACCTATAATACTACCTGCCTGAAAAGTCTTTTTCCTACATCCTTGCATATTGGACCCCTTCCTGAAAAGAAAATCTCAGCTTCAATATTAGTACCTCTTCTATAGTAATGAGCACCCAGTTGCACTAACACATCACCCTGTTTATTTTCTTCACATCCAGTATCACTCTTCCAAGTTACTTGTTAACTTAACTTGTTACTGTACTTTTTCTGCTCCATAAGAACACAACAAACTCAGGCACTTTGTTGTATGGTTTTTCCAGCACTTAGAATTGTGCCTCATAAGAGCATTTAACAAAGCCTCAAAAAACACTGAGGAATGAACAAGTGAAGGAACCCTAGTTTTCTACAAACAAAATGAGATGGTTAGATTACACAACACTAATAATGGTTGTTCTGGTTTAGGTCTAGGATGCCCCCAAAGTCTCATGTATTAAGAGATGGGGCTTTTGGAAGGTGATTGGATCATGGGGGAGCTATGGATTGACTCACTGATAGGTTTATAGCTAACTGTGTTGTTAGGAGGTAGGTGTGGTAGGAAAGGGCAGGACACTGGAGGTGTGACCTGGAAAGGTGTCTCTCCCTCCCTAGTTCTTCCCTTCTTGCTCCTCTTCTTGGTCCCCCTGATGTGAGCAACCTTCCTCTGCCAGACCCTTTCCATCATGCTGTTTCTGCCTTGGAGTCAAAATAAACCTCTCTTCTTTTAAATTATGAGTGTTGAATATTTTGTCCCAGAAACAAGGAAAGGTACTACAAAAGTCATAAAGACTCTAATCATTCACTCCAAAGTAAATGAGTTTGAAGTTTATTATTCCATCCAATTGAAAGGCTGGCTTATAAAAATATTATGGTGTGTATTCAACTACCTTATTTACCAGAACTTGGTACACAGCAACTTCTGGTTTTTCCTCAAAGTCAAAAAAAAAGTTAAACATTTTGAATTGATTCAGGACATCAAGGCAGCCAGGACAGTACAACTAAAGACATTTACACAGCAGGACTTCCAGAAATGCTTCAGAAAGTGACAAGAACAATGGGATCAATGTGTCCAAAGCAAGAGAGAATACTCCAAAGGAGATTAATGGCAATATGTCTTTTACTGTGATTAATTTTTTTAAATGTAAACATTCACCATATTTTTTCAATACACCATGTAGATATGTGGAAAGAGAATTATTATAAGGGACTGGCTCACACGATTATGAAGGCTGAGAAGGCCCATGATTTGTCATCTTTAGGTTGGAAGCCTAGGGAAGCCAGTGGTATTATTTCAATCTAAGCCTGAAGGTCTGAGAGCCAGCGAACCAATGATATTAAGTTCCAAGGCCCAAAAACAAGAGATGGGAAAGACCGGTGGTGAAAATGCCCATCTATGTCCAAAGGCTTGAGAACAAGGAGCTTTCAGAAGCAGGAGAAATAAATTTCGATTATTTATAAGCCAAAAAATAAATAAAATATATGGGGTATCTCCTCCAAAATTCATGTTGCCAGTGTGATATTAGTAAGAGGTGTTTTCAGACATAATTAAGCCATGGGGGCTGATCTCTTGTGCAAGAAATTGAAAGCTTTATAAAACAGGTTTTGTGCTATTTTTAAACTTCTTTAGCTATTTTGACATGCAAGGATGCAACACTCTGCCCCTCAAGATGATGTGACCTCACCAGAAAATCCAGCCTGAACCTTGATCTTAGCCTCAAGAACTATGAGAAAAAATATCTGACAGCACCTTGATTTTGGCCTCAAGAATTATGAGATAAAATATCTCTATAACTTAGTCTCAGGAATTTTGTTGTAGCAGCACACAAGGACTAAGACAACAAACTGACTGATTCAAATATTAGTCTTTTCCACTCACACAAATACAGTGGTTCTTCAGTTCACAAACTCAATTCTCTCCACAGTTCTGGTTGAAAACCAAACTGGACAAAAACTAAATTTCCCTATAAGGTTAACATTGTACCTAATGAACTGAATTCGATTTGGTTCCCATCCAACTCAGTTCATGATCAGACTTGTGAAAAGAATCAAGTTTGTGAACTGAGGTACTATTGAATACCCAGAAACAGTATGTTAACAGCTACTTAGGCATTCCATAGCCCAATCAAGTTGACACCTATTTTCTCATAGTTCTGCAGGCTGGAAGAGTCACCAATATCAGGGTGCCAAGAGGGTTATATTATGTTGAGGTCTCTCTCCTTATCTTGCAGACAGTTATCTTTAATGTATCCTCACATGGATTTTTCCCAGTGCCTCCTATGTATCCTTGGTGTTTCTTCTCGCTCCTCTCCTCCTCTCCCCTCCCCTCCTCTTCTGTCTCTCTGTCTCTCTCTGTCTCTCTCTGTCTCTCTCTGTGCAAGCAGAGACATATGCAGTACTGAGCCTTAAAGGGGCTTGTGCATGCTAAGCAAGCAGTCTACCATAGAGCTACATCCTTAGCTCTTTCTCTCCGCATAAGGACATCAATTCAAGTAGGTTAGGGTCCCACCCTTATGGCCTCATTTAACCTTCTTACAACTTTAAAGCACCTGTCTCCAAATATAGTCACACTAGATGTTAGGATGTTCAACATATGAAGGAGGAGAGAGGACACAACTCAGTTCACAATGACTGCGACTTTAAGAGCACTCAAAGGAGCAAAGCAGAGCCAGAGGAGGACCACAATATAAGTTAAAAGGCCAGTGGTACAGCCAGCATACCTGCCAGGCCCCTTTGCAGCCTGAATGGGAAGAGGAATACCCTTGCCTCCTCCACAAACAACAAATTCAAGTTCACATTGAAGCATGTTTGTTCAGGTTTTCTAGAAGGAACCTGAAAGTACAGAAGAAACATTCAAACCAAAAAAGGCTGAGTTACACTTGCAATGCTTTTGTGTGAATACAAAGAACTCAATCTTCGTGGAATCTAATGAGATACTACAGGAGTTTGGAAAGGCACTCAACATGAACAGTTGCCAGTAGTAAGAAAAAGTGGTGTTGCTGTCCATTCATGTAAGGCACAGCACCAGGACTTCAAGTTGGGAGTAGAAGCGTACAAACACCCACAGTGGTGGTTCAAAGGGATTCAGCATAAATGCATGCCTAGTATTTCTATGGCCTTTACCAGACAAAGATTCTGTCTTTGGGCAAACTCAATCCAGGCTCCCCTTGTACTCTTTCAACAGTAGACAGAGCCCACTGGCTCCATCTGTTACAAGCCATCTAGCCTCACCCCAAACTGCAGAAACTGCCCTGCCTCCTTCCCCTTGGTCACTGGCCCCCTCTCCTGTATGCCTCGGAGCCTCTTTCCTTCCCTTGTTGGAAATGGGAGGTGCCTATAAAATAAGGTGAGAGAACAGACTTTTTCCCTACCTACCTCCTGTCCCTTTCTTGGCCCCCTCTTCCTCCTTTCCCTTTGTGCTTCTGGCTTTCACTGCAAGAGTTTGGCCACAACAGTAAATACATCAAGGATAATGGGACCCAGGTTTCTTATTGGAAAGAGAGTTATACAGATGGACAACAAGAAGGCAAACACAGAACAATGTTAAGTAGAGTTGGGATTATTAATGTAGACCCATGTTTTTTAATACATAAAGAAATAAACACAAATGTGGTATGTGTCCATTCTATTCACTAAGAGAGCCTAGAGGGATGATATACTAGCTGCAGAGAGTATAACCAGGACCCAAATTTTTGGTTTCCATATACTACTCTCTAATGAAAGAAACCAAGACTGAAGAAATGCCTGACTGCAGGGCTAGGTAAGGACATAAAAGATCAACCTATTATACTTCTGTTTCAGAAACTAGGGAAGAGCTCAAAGAATTTTGAAAATATAATTTAACCACTTACAAGTTCAACTTTTTAAGTACAGAATGACCAAAAATTACATATTTTTAATTAGTTTTTATAAAGTAATATAACATGAAATATAAAAATTACAATTTTATTAAATGTATTCAAGACAAAATTCAACTGGTTGAAATGATACCTGCCTGATGCTCGGGATAGTATGTGCAAAACCTTGCTGCCTGAGTGACACTTAGGGTAAACTGTTAAATGGTTAAAAAACAGATCTACAAATAATCTAGAGCAATGAAGAAACACTAGAAACATTCATTTCAAAATCAAAAATGGGGATCCAGGCATGATGGCATACAGCTGTAATCTCAGTACTCAGGAGGCTGAGTAAGAAAGATCATCATGAGTTCAAGCCTAGCCTGGCAAAAAAAAAAAAAAAAACCAGGAATGGAACACACTCCACCAATACCACTTTTGTTCAGAAGAAGAAAAAAAAAAATAGAATCCTATTATTTGGGAGACAAAAAATAAGTGTAGCTAATTGTATGATATAATTAAGAAAACTGAAAAGACTATCCAAAATTTAGAAATAATAGAAGGCTTTGGCAAGAAGGCTGATTACAGGATTTATATTTTAAGTTGTATTTCTATATATGGGCAACAATTCGAAAATGTAATTTTTTAAAAAAAAAATCATTTACATTAGTTTAAAAAAATCACTCTTTTCCATGATAAGAAAAAAAAATCTAAAGATGTATAGTTCTGATACTGATAAAGTTTTAAAGTATAAAACTTTATTAAGTGACGGGTCTGACCCCAATTGCTTCCAGCTCGCCAAGTTCCTTGAGTGGCTGTTTCCAGCCATCTGAGCACTAAAACAATCTACCCACATCCTCTTGTGACACAGCCTACACTGCTAGAACACTATGCACCTGCCCTACCTGCCCTGTGAGGTCACAGTGCACCCACAATAGAACATTAGACACTATTATGAGCATGAACTCTGTCACTCTCACTTCACTAATTCCTTGCCCTCCCACTGCAGCTATGACTGCTCATAAAAAGCTCAACTCAATAAGCGGGACTCAGACTCTTGTTTGGAGTTATTCCAGGGAGGTCTCACTCAAAACTCCATATTCAGGCTGGCTGTGTCCTTTACTGGGTCACTACCATTTACCTAGCATTTAGATATTAAGAAGACCTAAAGGGAGAAATATACCATGTTCATGGATAGAAACACACTACCATAGAGATACATTATTCTAAATTTATCTACAGATTCAATTCCTCAACAAAGTCTTACATGGAACTTAATAAGAGAACTCTAAAATATACATAGAAAAAGAATAGAACAAAAAGAGCTATGATCTTCCAAAGAAAGGAGGGCAGAGAACTTGCCCACAAGCCATCAGGAGATGTCATAAAACTGTTAGGTTTTCAGCGCAATAAGAGAGAAAATATTTTTTAAAAATAGCCTTTATTCCGAGTACGTGGAGGGTACTCCATGACTATAGAAAAGCCTGGCATTCTCTGACGGGGTGGTGCTTAGGGCGGGCCTCGGTGATGTGCAAGGAGCTGATTGGAACCCTCCGCCCACACAAACAGGAAGGGGGAGTTGCAGTCAGGTCTGAGGAAGAAGCAGGAAGTGGTAGGCATTTCCATTTTGGCCTTCTGCCACCTTAGACCACCACCATGACTGTTAAACCACCACCATGACCATACAGTAATCTATTTTAGGGCAAAACTCTTTCAAAAACCATAGTGCAGGATCAGGTAAATTAATAAGCAGAAAAGAACAAAGCGCTCATAAACCCACACACTTCATAACATTGACAGATGACCATTTTACCTTGTTTTGTGCAATTATAATATGTAAATTTGGAGAATTTATAAAGAACAGAGGTCTTTACAGTTCTGTAGACTGGTAAGTCTGAAGTCTGAGTAACCCACATCTGGTGAGGGTCTTCCTACTACAGCATTCCATGGCAGAAGACAGGGGGCACATTCCCTTGCAAAGGCAGCATATATTTGAACAGAAGTGAGGAGGGAGCTAAGGTCATTCTCTTATCAGAAACCCACTCCCACAATAACTGATGAACTCATGCATTAATCCATTCATGACAGCAGAACTCTCACGACCTAGTCATCTCTTACGTCCTGTCTTTCAACACGGCTGCACTGAGGATTAAGTTTCAAACACATGAACTTTGGGAGATACATTCAAACCACAGAAATGACAGAGGTGGCATGTCACATCAGTGGACTAAAGAGTAATTGCTCGATGCACACAGCACTAAAGAATGTGATCATTTTAGAAAAACACCAACTGGATCTCTCCCTCACACTATATTCAAAGGTCAATTTCAGATGCAACAAGGATATAAAAGTTAAAACAAGCATTTTAAATAGAAAATGTAAGTGATTATTTTCCTTTGGAGTAGAAATAATTCCTTTTTTAGACACAAAAAGCATAACTATTAAAAAAAGATTTATCATTTTGGTCACTTAAAATTAAGAACTTGTTTTCATCAACAGACACTTAAAGAGTGTGAAATGACAAACTGAGAGCAAATATTTTCAATACATGCAACCAAGAATTAACATCAAGAGGCACTATACCACAATTAGAAAAATGCAAATAATTTACCATAGGTGGACAGGCACACTTTATTAAAAGTTCCCAACAGAAAGATGTTAATCTTTTACATCCATATGACCTCTGCATAACCACTCAACTGTTACTCAAAATCAGCCATAGAAAATAACAAATCAACTGCATTCCAACATTTTTTTTTTTTAGAGTTTCAATAGCTAACTTTGGTGAATAATAAAATACTCTAAAACTTACTGGCTTGAGGCAGCAAACAAATTATTTCTCATGTTCTGTGGATCTGCTGGACAGTTCTGATTTAGGCCAGCTTGACAAATCTCTGAGAATGGAAAGTTCAAGTTGACTTCACTCACGTTTCCCGGAGTCTGCTAGGATAATTGCTGTAGGGCCTCATCTAGCCATCTTGCATTTGCCCTATGTGTGGCATTTTATTGTGCAGTAGTCTGGTCTGGTCTTCTTCATATGGTGTCAAAAGGGATCCTAGCAGCTAGAAAGGGAATGCTCAACATACAAGCATTTTTCAAATTGCCATTTTCATCATTTTTATAATGTTTCTTTGGCCAAGCTCATATGTCAAGCCTGGATTCAGGAGGGGTAAAAATAGACTCCAACTCTTCATGAAAGGAGCAGGCTCATGTGTCAGAGAGGACTATAACCTGGGATATAGAAAGTTTGTAGCTATTTTACAATCGACCTAATTGCAAACATTTAAACAATGAGGTGAAATCACTGTCTAGGTAATAAGCGAGCAGCCATAGATAAATACTTAAAACCACTCACTTCTCACATTAGCCTTTGTGATATGACTTCTAAAGGAGAGCCTTTCCACCAATAACAAGTCAATACAGAAGCCTACAATTTTATGTGTCACACGGCTCTCTTGTTCAAATTCCTTGTCCAAATGGGTCAAATGAAAAATTTCTGTAAGTGTATTATTTTGTATGACTCCCAAGATAACAAGCAATCGCTGTCTCCAGCCCACCCAGAGAGATTTAGTCCAGAATTGGAGTGAGCTTGGGAAGGAGAATATAATTTGAAACTATTTCCTTCAATAAACTTCATAATTAGAAAACAAAAATACTGTGTACATGTAACTATCTTCTGTAACACAAGTCACAGAAAGCAGCAATTTATAAAATGAGGACACGGTTCTTGAAAACTGAGAAACACCAGCAAAAGAGTGGAGGAATTGAAGTGTGTAGAAATACCATGAACTCAGGAGTGGCTCTTTCTCTCCAAAAGAGACCTTGTGGCCACAATCAGAGTGAGCATCCTTGGGACAGCCACAGGAATATTCTCCTGGCACATCCACTCCCTGGGTGGTTGGTAGTTGGCAACCTGTCAAGTGTTTTGCATTCAAAAGGTCAGATCTGAGTGATTCTGTCCAGAGACTCTAGTGCAGGAAGCCTTGCCGCTCATGCTCGGATGCCCAGGCCTGGCATCTGTCCCCTGCCCTTGGCATTTGGACGGCTGTGGAGGTAGACTCAAGCTCCCAAGTTGGGTTGTCAGTGTGAGCACAGCAGCCCTTCTGCTGAAGGTCAAAGTCTAATTTTGTTCCTGGGAGCCTTTGTTTTGCTGTCTTTCTTTCACCAAGTCCATCTTAATAACTGCCTGTTTGTTTATTTGTTTGTTTGTTTGTTTTCCTGGTACTTTACTTTCTTGGCCACCTTTCTCTCTTTGCTGGGACAAAACACCCAACACCCAAAATGAAGGAAGGAAAAGTTTATTTAGCTCACTGTTCATAGAGGTTTCAGTCCATAGTCAGCTGGCTCCAAGGCAGAGTGGCATGGCACAAGGCAACACTTTAAGGCAGCCACAGCAAAAGACAGCCAGAGCAAAAAGTGGGGAAACAAGCCTCTTCTTCCTTATAATGTATGCAGGTGACCCCACCCTCACTCCCAGGGCCAATGTACCACTCACAAAATCTGCTTGCCCTCCTTTGCACACCATGGGGATGTTTACAAAGAATCCTGGGTCCCTGCTGAGTCTCTCCCTTAAACTTCTCAAGTTGACTCAGCGTATCAACCATAACATTGACCATCTTCAAAACATTTTCCATTTGATCCTCTTAGATAGGAGTAGGATGTTACAACAACCAAAAGTTTCCCTTTTGTAAGAACAGACTCAGAGATCTTGCAACTGAATGTTGAGAGAAAAGTATATAATACAGTGCCTAAGAATAGTCTGGGGTGTGGCTCAGGGGTAGAGCACATGCTTAGCTTGCATGAAGTGTGGTCTGGGGTGTGGCTCAGGGGTAGAGCACATGCTTAGCTTGCATGAAGTGTGGCTGTAATTTTCAGCACCCCCAAACAAAAGCATCTTGCCCAAAACCAACTATATTAACTTGAGCAAACCACATTACTATTCTGACTCAATTTCCTTGTGTATAAAATACAAGTAATGATTTTGATATCTCATAGCATTTTGGCAAGTACAAAATATGATAATATAAATTAAATGCCATATAATAAGGCCTCAATAAATCACCAATGTTGCATAGCCTTTTTTTTTTATCATGTAGCTACTTAACAGCAAATAAAGGCCCTGGAATCACATCCATGAACCTGAAAATTGGATCACGCACCTCTATACCTTAATCCAGAGATCTCCATTAGACCCATCTTCCTAAAAGAAAATTTTTGTCTTAGAATTTGCTAAAAATTCAGAAAAGAACTTCAGGGCCTTGAATTTATTTAGTTACTAAAAAAAACCAGGTTTTACCTCAAACTCTGTTTGCCTTCAGAATACCATCAGTGCTTTCCCTCAACTGCCTAGTATTCTAATCCAAGTAATTTACGTTAAATAAAAGGTAAAGGAGACTGCTGTTTTCAACTGAAATCTTACCCTAGGTCTCAACAAAATGGCAAAATATCAAAATGGCATCATTCACACTGAAGTTCCATATCGCCAAGCTGAGCTAAGGTTTTATCTGATCTTCTAAGAAACTAGGATTAGACAGAGAACATCCAACTTTCCCCAACAAGCCTATTTCAATCACCATGGTAACAAAATCTCTATTATTTAATCATTACCCCAAAAGGTAACAGGAAGTAACCTGAGGTTAACCATAGTTATTTTTCTGTTTTTCTGTCTCCCTGTCCCCACCTCACAAGGAAAATAATCTGAAACAGCAATATACCTTTTGGATATTTATTTTTGCTTCCTTTAGCCCTTTTCTGTGTATGTTTGCTAAAATTTAGACAGACTTCTGTTTGATTCTTTAGGATAGGAACTCTATCCTGTAGAATGAAGTGCTGACTGATTCTAGAATCCAAAATAAAACCAATTAAGATCTTCACATTGTTATATTTTATCCTTTGGCAGTCAGTATTCCAAATTAATCAGTTCAACTGATAATCAAAGGTATTGCTTATAGCCACAGTTTCAAATCATTCCCCTACTAAACTTTCATTAAAGTTTCTCCAAATTCACTGACCTAACAGTTTTGGTTCTTTTTCTTCTTTCATTCCTGGGTAATTATCCAAAGGATACATTAGTGAGCAGGAAAAGGTTACAAAATTAGCAACAGGAAGAAGGTGAAAAACTAAAGAGTTGCTGTGAACCAGCAATCAAGATGCCAGTCCCTGAGTAGGAAATAATTGACTTTGCCTGCCAAAAAGAGAATCAGAAAATCTGTTGATACAGGATGCAAAAATGAACAAATGCTGACAAAAGGAAAAAAGTTAAATTTCAAATATGATCATGAATACATAGAAACCAATCAAATGATAGAAAATGAAAAGAAGAAAGGAATAGTCAGAACTCCCAGAAAATACATTCAACCATGACTGAGAAAGACAAAGAGACAATGAAGAGAAAAACACATAGAAATCTACCTTTACTACACTGTGTGTAACAGTATTAACAAACCTCCCACTACCATTAAATTAAACACAAACTGCTTTTGTTTCTAATTAACATATGCCTGGACCAAATGTGATGGTGGGAGTGTTTCTTAATGCCTTGCATGCACCATAGAAATATTATAGCCAGAATAAAAGATTATTAATGGTTTTCAATAGCTCCCTCTAAAGTATAGGCCAAACCTTATGGAAGGTATATGTGAAAGTCATTTGAATTCCAGATATATTTACAAAGATCAGCTCTATTACAGTACCTAGCAAATGAATCTATAATGAGAAGATATTTCAGACCAATTGTTTCCAAATTATGCTGTTAGATTATCTCTATTTCTCTTTTGAAAATGTGCCTTGTTATTTTTAGCATGGCATAAGAAACCCTTGACTTTTTTGATATTAAATCCTATAGCTACTTGTCATGATTGCTCTCCTTCATGCTTTTTACACTCTTCTTCCTACCCACACCATACTTACACTCTTCTTCCTAGTATAGCATCCTCCACAGCCTAGATCAAATATCACCTGCGCCAAGAAATTTTTGCCAGCATCCACATGAAGTAGTAATCCCTCCTCAGTGTCCCCACCACCCTGTGTCCAGGTATCTATTCTTTCATAGGTGGTTTAGTAAGAATCTTCTCTTCTGCTACCTTAACTCACCAAGTTAAAAGCATGGCCACATCGCCTCTACAGAGGATAATGCAATGAAGTCACAGAGATCCACGGGAGCAACTTTAACTCAAAGAACGGCTTAAATTAAAAACCTATGGAAGTCAGCTTAAATTCAAATTCATGGTCATGATTGAATGTACCTCTTGGGGATTCTGATTGTCCCTCTCTGCTTTTCATTTTTTTACTTGATTATTTTCTATATAGTCATGATTATATTTGAAATTTATTCTTTCCTTCTTGTCAATTTTTGGTTTTGATTTTTTTTTTTCCTGGCAACAGCTTACTGGGGGGGGGAGCGGCAGGTTGGTACTGGAAATTGAACTCACAGCCGTCTGCTTGCCAGGCAGCCCCTATGCTGCTGAGCTGTATCCCCAACCCTGAAAGAGCCTATTATTATAAGCCTACATAAGAATCTCACAGAATCCAAGATAAGTTGCAGAGCAAGACCAATGTTCCAATTGGGAAGACATTTGGAGTCCTAAGGTCAAGCTTTCATATCCCACCACCAATTCTTCCTAACATCTGCTTTAGTCTTTATTCATTAAAGACTGGCTTTTCCTTTACCCACTTATAGAGCAAAAGGACAGAATGGTAGTGGAAGGACAGCTTCACCACAATTTTTATACTTGAAATGTAGGAATTCAGCCACACAAAAAGAACCCCTGATTGACTTCCCTTTAATCCCAATTCCAAATTCCAAGGAAGGAATCATATTGCACAGTTTAATTCAGGTGTCTACAGTTGTTCACTTTGATAAATCCAGCTGCCCAAGAATATGGTATTCAAACAGAATTAATTAACGGGACACTGGGAAGGGAACAAAAAAGAAGAAACACTAAGATAGCACAAAAGGTGACTCCCGCACAGGCATTTAGTTGGCTAAAAGAGAAAAAAAGAAGAGAAAAAATGAAAAGGGAAGGTAAGAGCAATGGCCAATCTAGATACACTTTAAAGAGCCTCACCAGAGCAACCAGAGCCAAACCAGAAGGTAAGGAACTCAGTGTCTTACTGAAGATGCTCATGAAATGCAGTGACACTGGCATCATTGGGTGCTCCTAAGCATATGCTTATCTTACCGTGTGTAGCCACTGATGTGAACTTTCCTATCTGAGAACATATATGCTAATCAGTAGCGAGAACTTTCAGCTTAGGAAAAATCAAAAGAAGGCAAAAAGCCTCAAACCAAAAATCTATGCCTGTCAGTGGCCCTTGAATCAAATGACCCAGGGAGTTATACCTCTCACACTTAGCAGGCATCAAGTCCTACTGGTAATTAAAAAGAAACCCATCTTTACTCACACTTAAGTATAAATGTGTGTTCATGGAAGACAATTAGCAGTCCTTTGGACAGCAGACTGTGAATTAGATTAAAGGCTTGGTATGGTCTAGGTTTCCCAATAATCCACATCAGAATACCAACCAAGAAATCTGCATATATACCAAAGCTCCTGAGAGCTTGTCATAGTACCACTGTGTAGTAGTGTAACAGGCAGTCTCTAAAATAACCCCCAGTGATCCCAAGATATTCCCTTTGTAGCTCCTATATAATTCGAGCTTTGGTCTGTATGACCAATGGCATATTACAGAAGTAACAATATGTTATAGGTTATAAAAATATTGGCTTATGTCTTAAGGAGCCTCACTTTCTCAGTCTCTGTTTCTCTTTTCTTAGGTCACTCCCACTGTAAGGGGCCATATGCTGAACAATGGCTTTGGAAAAAACCATGTGGCCCACACATAAAGCTTGCTAACAGCCACATGAGTGATCTCAGGAGCAGATTCCACTACTCCTTCAGAAATTGCAGCTATAGCTGACAGTTTAACTGCAATATCCAAAAAGCTCTGAAATCAGAAACGCTCACCTAACCATGCCCAGATCCTGGAGCCTGAGAAATCTTTTGAAACAATAAATACTCATGGTTTCAAGCTGCTATGTTTTAGTGTAATTCATTACATAGCAAGATATAAGTAATACAGGTAGCTAGTCTCTAAAGATGGCCTCTTCCTGTCCTTGCATACCACTGTCCACATCATGAAACATCCTTCTTCTAAGTCTAATTTGAGCGCTAGAACTAGTCCAGTTTGACTGGTTACAGCAGAAATGGCATTCTAGAACTTCTAGGTCTCAAGAGAACTGGTAGTTTAGACTCCCTACCTTTTGGAAACTAGACACATGGTGTGAGCAATGGAAGCCACATGGAGAAAGTACATGGAACAGAAGTGAGGTCCTATCAGTGGCTAGTAGTAACTGTCTGCCAGATGAGTGAGCCCTCATGGATGTCTCTTCCAGGTGACTGCAGTCCACTGCTAATACCAAGTGAAGCAAAACTGTCCAGTAAACTCAAAGAATAGCAAAAATAATAAATGTTTGTTACTTTAAATCACTAAATGTGGGAGTAATTTTTAGGTAGCAATAGATAACCAAATCCTACTATTTTAAGCTAATGAATTTATTCTCTGATTGGATTTTTGTAGTACCAATGGATGGAACTTAGGACTTTCTCATTGAACTACATGTCCAGTACAACCACCCCATACACACTTAAATTTTGAGTCATGGTCTTTCTGCATTGCTAAATTGCCCAGAATGGGCTGGAACTTGTGATCTCCTTGCTTTAGCCTCCCAAGGTGCTGGCATTGCAAGTGGGCACCACCAACCTGGCTAATGATTAGATTCTGAACATCTACAACTGGAATGTAGATTGTCATCCAAGGAATTTTTCCAGGCAAAGGTTCTTATAACTTGTAATTTGTAACATTCTTGTAAATTGCATTTCCTTTACAACTACTGTGATGTTGGTTATTACTAGAGACCAAGGCCTTTTGACATTGGCTCCCCTAATTTCATTTCTGCTTCTAATAGTAACACAAAGAGCCAAAATGTGATGAGCTCTATTAAGCATCAAGCACTGTCACACACAACAATGTAAACTGGCGATGGCGGCACATGTCTGTAATCTCAGCACTCAGCAGCTGAGCCAAGAGAATCATAAATTGGAGGCCAGCCTGAATTATACAGCAAGTTCCAGGCCAACATGGTCTATAGAGTAAGATACTGTCTTAGAAAAAAGAAAAATAACAACAGTTTCACACATTAATTTAAGTTAAAATTACTATAGCAACTCCAAGGTCTAGGAGCCTGAAGAGATTAAAAACTTGACCAAGCTCCCACAGAGCCAATGGACAGGAAACCAAAGGAGCAGGTCATACATTCATGCCTTTAATCATTGCTTCACACCAGTCTCAATCCCATCTGGTAGATGCCATATTATTACCTCTTTCTTAGGGTAGTGGATCTGAGGCTTAAAGGCCATCGGTGCCTAACAAGAAGCTCGTAAACTTAATTAAAGAAAGACAAGGAATGCTTTCTCAAATGCTTATGCCATAAACACAACCTTATTATGCATTGTCACTTTTGAAGAATATGCAGGTTGTAGCAGCACCTCTCTAGTCAAGGATCTGGACAGGAGAAAAATCAGAGATTCACACACTGTGGAATCAGCTCAGCAGCTCCTTAGTCCTCTTTGCCTTTGTTTAGAAAATCATCAGCAATTAGAAACTCCTCTTGACTTCTTTGCAAACAGTTGGCCCATTTTCAGGGACAGGAAGAAAACCGTCTTTTTAGATGTTCAAAAAGAGGGAAGAGGAGTCAGCAAATTCACAGCTCTATAAAAAGTATTTTTTCTCCACCTCCTCCACTCCTCAAACCAAGTAAAAGCCAATCTATTTGCTGTCTCCTCATCTGACCTGTAAACATGTCTTCCATCCAAGAAATATATTCCTTACTTCTATGCCCTTCAATGAGAAAAAAACAGAAAGCAAATTTTCCAATAAATTGTTTTATTTGCTTTTTACAGGTATACAGGCTAAAAGAAACCTGTGAAAGGGCATGATGATTTATCAAGAATTCACTGTAGCAGGATAATCTATGATGTATTTCTCTGTATCTATTTCTTCTTGCATATCAAGAAGGAAAGAATAATAATTTCCCTCTCTCTGATGCACTTTGTTTCAGGATCAAAAAACAAAGTCACTAAACTGGGTAGGAGGGAGTACTGGAAGTAGTACATCTTTGGATTAGTCTTGGTGACTCTGAAGGAATTGCCTTGGGAGTAAGACCTTTAGTGGAAATAGGTTCTTTCCAATAGAGCCATAAATACTTGGCTGGCTGCCCAGAGAAAATGCTTTTTTTTTTTTGTCTTTTGTCTTTCTGACAATGCAGTTCAGGTTGGCCTTGAGCTCACTTTGTAGCCCAGGTCAATCCCAAATTTGCAAGGATCCTCTTGCTTCAGCCTCTGGAGGGCTGGGATTACCAGCATGTGCTACCACACCTGGCTTGGGCAAAACATTCTAAAGGACAACTGCTTCGTACCCAGCGAGGTTGTTCCAGAGTAGTTCTTTGGTCCTTTGAAGATAACTGGATACAGATTCCTTAGGCTTGAGGTTGGGGACTTGGAGAAGAGCAGGTTCCTCTTCATCCTGAGGAGAGATTCCAGTGTAGAAGCCTGAGTCTCAGTGCAATGGCCTCGGAAGTCTTAGCAACCATCCCATAATAGGTGCCGGCACCAGGATGACCATTGGGCTTTAAGCACCAGAAACTCTTACCATTTTCCTGAACTGTGGGATCTCAAACCAAAGTAGGAGAGGAAAGAGAGCTCCATATTAATGATAATATTTATATACAAATGATTGACATTAATGGCCTTATCAACCTTGGTAAGTGGGGCCTTGAGAGAGAGAGAAACAGATTTTTCCAGTACTGGGGATTGAATGCAGGAAGCCACTGAATTATATCCCCAGTCCTTTTTTATACTGGTTTGTTTGGTTTGGTTTGGTTTGGAGATAAGGTCTCACTGTGTAGTGTAGGCAGGTCTTGAAATCACTTTATAGTCCAGCCTGGCCTTCAACTCAGAGTGATTCTCCTGCATGCCTCAGCTCAGGAATTCTAAGATTACAACTTTTTTCTTACATTTTTAAAAAAATTTTAAGACAGAGTCTCATTAAGTCCCCCAGGTTAGCCTCAAACTTGTGCTCCTGTCTCAGCCTTCCAAATTGCTGCGATTATAGTTGTGCACCACCATGACTGGTTTAGATTTAATATTTTCAACATAAATTAAAACATGCCATAACAGCATGACATAAAATCAATCTTAACTTTTGTGAAACACATTTTGTCTACCACTACAAAGAAAAAGTCCCAAGTTACTTAATCATCAGTTTTGTACATATTAACCTTTACTCCTTTGCAGAAGGAAAATTGTCTCTCTACCTTCTAAGGATTCAACAATTGAGTCTACACTCAATTGTAGAAGGGTTCTACTTCTAAGGGTTCTACAATTGAAATAACTAATGGTAGACAGATTAACAGAAAAAAGTTATAAATATTTGTTACTTGCATTACATGAAAGAAAAGTGAATACCCAAAAAGCCTGTGAAATCTAAAAGCTCAAAGGAGAGAGGAAAGTAAAATATAGGCGATTAAGAGGAGATCATAAACTGTTAGAAGGTGCTATTGGAAGGTGGCGGAACATTTGGGAGGCAGGGTGTAGTGGAAGGAAGTTAGGTTACTGAGGACATGCCCCTGAAGGTGGTGATGGAACCCTGATCTCTCCCTCTCCCCCTCCCTTTCCTCTCCTCTTCCTCTTCTCCCCAGCTCACAACCAAGATGCAGTGCCTTGCCACAGGCCCAAAGAAATAGTGTCAAGCAACAGTGAACTGAAACTTCCAAACCAAAATCAATCTTTTGCTGTGTTATCTTAGGTACTTTTTCACTATAACAGAAAACTAACACAAGAAGAATTAATTATTTCTGGGAAAGATGAATGGCCCCTCAGAAGAAAAGGTGATGGACTAAACCCATGACAAGTCTATTTGATGCTGATCTCTGGTTTGTGGGGCACTGACTTCCAATCTCCTGCCCACTCTCTCCCTATCATAGGAGTTAATCTTCCTTGCTTGATGAGATTCCCACGGAAGAGATTGATGACAACTGAGTTCTTGAGGCAGATGAAGGAGGGTCAGAAAAGCCCTGTCTGCACTTACTGTTCCCCAAGTGTGCTCAGTTTGAAGTCCAAAGTACATTGAATATTTGGGGGTGGAATTTTCTGAACTCTTTCAACCCTTTCTTCCTCTTGTTTTGCTCACACCTTTCCTTCTGAATACATTGTACTTCAGGCAAGTTATCTTGTTTCTTCAACACTCTTGCTTGTTCTAATCTCTGCTTTTCTAGAAAGTTATTTCCATCATATAGCATTGTTTTCACTCAGGCCCACACATTTTTTTTAAGGCCGTTTTTAAGCTATAATAGCACATTTGAGTCTCTCCAACATGAACTTTCAAAAGCTAAACTGTTTACTGTCTGGACTTTTTCAGAAAAAGTTTGCTACCAGTCCTAGTCTAACAGGAATAGATGATTGATAGATAGATAGATAGATAGATAGATAGATAGATAGATAATTATATATTATAAATCTGTACTTTATCTACCTTTGGATGATGGTTTAATAGAGGTCAATGCAAAGTGTTCCAGGAGTACCATTAGATTTTTAGAAGTCTTATATACATGGCTCTTACCTGCCATCTTAGTTGAGGCTTCCTTATTATAAATAATAAACAACTGCTCAAGCTATATTAAGCAAAAATATTTTGTAAAACAATTTGACACTCGTCTATCAGGTAGAATTCAATCAAATAAAGAAACACTATCAGTAACATGAAATAAGAAGTTTATTAGATTTATTATAAAAATGATGCTTAATGCAAATCTGGGTAGAGTTAAGCAAGTAAAGGTTTTAAAGAGGTAACTGAAAGATCCAGAGAAAGTCTCTGTGAAGCTTCCTGGAGTTTATCCTGGGGAAAGAAACCAGAACAGGGTGGGGAAGCAAGAAGAGTACAGAAAATCCTGTCTGATAATGTTTATACTGATACCATCAGCTACACCTTCTCCCCTTTGAAAGATTCCACTTCCACCCATTCAAAGATGAGAAAACCCCTAATCACTTCCCTTTACATAAGAAGTGACAGTGATATTCTGATTTTATTTATCTACAGGAGTTCTTGTTTCATCAGAATGAGGGTTCAAGTCTGAATATTATGAGTTTGGCCAAAAGCTCTTTCAAAACTTTCAGAACAATGATGAGGTGAATGGTGGTTTTAAAGCATGTCTGCGGGACATTTGTTGACATTTCTCCTATAAAATATGGAATCTTCTTACTTATGAATTAGCTTTAGTGACTTCAGACAGATAGGGCACAGAAGTGATCCTATAAGACTTACAAAGCTAGATTATAAAAATCAGTGCAATTTCCACAGGTTCTTTCTCTTTCTTGAGAACATGAACTTCTGGAGCCCTGAGTTATCATATAAGTTTTATCATCCTGAAGCTATTGTGCTCCAGAAGTTGCACAGAGAGAGCAAGTTAAGATAGAGAGAGAGGTCTGAGGAGACCTGGTTGGTCAGTCCTCACCTGCTTGGAGTCCCTAGCTAGGCTTCCTTTAGGACATTCAGCTCAGTTTCTAGATTTATTAGCAAAATAAATGGTGTCAAATCTTAACATAAGCTATAGGGTACTTCTTTATGTAAGCCACAGTAACTAAAACAGGATGTCAATAAAGTACAGATTTCTAACTCAGAACAGTTACACTGAGCTGCCAAAAATAAAACTGCATATAAATGAATACAGTGGTGCCTCAGTTCATGAACTTAATTCACTCCATCATTCTGGAAAAGATGGTCACAGTCATGTTCATGTAGAAAAGAAGACCTTGGGCTGGGGATGTAGCTCAGTGGCACAAGAGCTTGTCTGACAAGCGCTAGGTCATGAGTTCAATCCCCCAGTACCAAAAAAAAAACAAAAAACAAAAACAAAAACCTAAAAAACAAATGAAGACCTTGGTCATGTTTGTCATGATGTAAACTTTGCAAACAAAAACAAAATGTTGGCAAAAGCTTCTGTCTGAGAACCAAATTGTTCACAAACAAAAGCATTTGTAAATACAAATACCACCGACATCACTGTGGAGTTTTATTCATCTGAGTCATTTATGTAACCATGGACAGATATTTATGAAATGCCTCTTTTGTGTGCTCAGTGGCAAAGACAAGACAAAAATGATCTCTACCTTGATGGAGCTCACAGGCTACTTACTGTGGGTTAAAGAGACACTGAAGGAGTAATTTATGAGTGTTACAGAGGAGCAGCCCTGGATGCTGTGAGTCCTTGTCAAATAGGAAGGCACACTTCTGCTATGGCAATTTCTTAAAGACACATTCCACCTAATTACAAAGTGTCATTTGGCTTCTGGCAATGTTCCAGATACACTAAGCAAAAGAAAAGATATCAATTTACAGCTTCGGCAAATGCTAGTGTGCTTGGTTGTACTGCTTTATGGTGGCTGCTTTCATCCGTGACAGTCAGCTGTTCTTTCACTGGATCAAACATACACAGACGAGACGCTAATTGTATGCTTTTTCCTGAGCCTACTTTGAAATTATTTATAATGATGAAATTATAAGACCATGTTGTCTGAGAAATGCTGCTGTGCAGAGTAGCCTTAGTTTGGTTGCAAAATGGAAATTACTCACAAGATCTATTAGATCCATAATGCTTTCTCATCAGGCTGCTCATAATGAAGTTTGCTAACCATTCTACTGCATAAAGTAGAATTATGAAAAGTGATTCAGTCTAATTATCAAAGGGTCGGGTTTTTTCCGCTGCTCTCAAAATGTAGCCATTGAAGCGGCTTGAAAACTCATTGCTTAGAATTTAAATTACCTATTGCCAAGGCTTAGTGACTGCTCCAGGAGGGAACAAAAGTGCTTAAAATCTCCGGACTGTTTGATTACAGGTACCCGTCCACCGTTTGCTCGGTCAAGTGCAACTATGCAATTAAAACAAATAGTGGCAAACAAAAGGATGACTGAGGTAAATTTGGCCTCCAGGCAGAGTGCCAGCCTGTAAGAAGAAAGTGCCAAGTGTGGTAGGAAAAATAAAAAGTGAATGAGAAAGACACAGCACCCCTCAACCCCGTACTCTACTTGAGCTCCCACTCTAGAGGAATGAAAAGAAGGAAATGGGTACAGGTAAACACAGTGTGTGGGGACTGTGTGGCAGGGAACTGTCAGAGTGTGGATCAAGGAAAACTAACTCAGATGTGAGCTCTAAGCTGAAGGTTGAGCAGGAGTCGCAGCAAAGATGAGGAGAAGCAGGAAGTTTGACTTAGGAGGAGGCCTAAGCATATTGTGCGAGCCTCATTAATGGTAACTTTAAACCGAACAAAGACATTCTTTAGAGAGGTATGATTATCTTATTTCTGGGCTTGAAAACCCCACCAATCTAATGAAGCCTTTGTTTGTGGAGCCTCCAGCACCCTGTTGGTGGCCACTGAGTCCTTCACTGAATCTCAACTCCTTCTGTGGCTTGGCCCTTTCCCAGCTGCCTGCCCCGTCTGTGGGTCTCCCTGCCAGAATGCTTCCCACACTCCCCTCCCTCCCAGCCCAGGATCCCCCTGAGAAATCTTCTCATCTTGCCACAGGGTCCTGCCTATTCTCAACATCATGTTTTACATAAACTGAGTGTTTAGACTATAGTTGGGTTCCTCTTGTTGGGCTAGGAAGACGACTCCCAAACCTTAGAAAATGAGACTGAGGCCAAGCACATCAGCAAGGAGGGCTCATGGCTCATTCTTTCCAGCTCTCTTGTTATCTCCCACTTCAAAATTAACCTATGTAAGACTGGTCCTCACATGGTGCCAAAACACTGCATAGGCTAATAGATGAAACACAGCCAGACTGGACGAGCTATGCACAGACCTTACAACCAGAACGTGGAGTGGATTTTCTACTCAATTATCAGTTCACTGGGGCAAACACCTTCAAACTATTGTCAAAAAGCATAGGTTAACTTTTATCCCAAAGAAACAACTAGGAACCGATTGTAGCCCTTCTCTTCAACAGGGCTTGGTGTTGATGCTAATCTGTGCATGAACCCCACATGTGAGGATGGTTAGCAGTCCCAGATAAATTATGCCTATGAGGTTTAGCAGTGCTCTCTCAGTACCTCTGGTTGCCTTAACTGCTTCCATAGGATTGTTTCACACAGAGAATGCCTTCACTCTCGGTGCTGTAGTCTAGCTTTCTCGGGTTCCAGTGTGGAAATCCAGGAAGAACACAGACAACCTGAGTCACTCTACTAAGGCTGTTGCCACATTATCTTATTCAGTTCTCAAAACCACCTTCTAAGAATGGCATTGTTAAGTAACTTACAAAATTTTGCACAACTAAAATCAGTGGAATGGAAGCTAGAACACAAATCTATCTTATTCGAAGTCCACTACATTTCCACTATATCACATGCTGACCCACAGCTAAGCAATCAGCCTTCAGAACTAGCCAGTGTTTGTCTTCAATATTAAGCTGTTCTTCCCATGTCCTTCTTGTCTTTTCATAGCCATTTTATGCTCCACAGCAGTCTAGGCCCCTTGTCCTAGACACCTGTTAAAAAAGAGCATATTTGGTAAAACCAACTTTCCCACCAGCTACCTCTAGAATTTGTGGTGTGCTTACTCTATTCCTGATCCCATGTTAAGTATCTCACATGCACTGTAATATATGAAATATTTTCCTCAGACATAATAGATGCTGAGGTCTGAGAACAAATTAGCAAAATCCAAGTCTGAATTCATGAGACTTAAGTTCCAGGCCTTTCCACTCTGCCACATTGCCTATGGGGCCACAACTTACAACTGCATCTACCCTACCATAATGAATGTAAGTAGAGTACAATACAGGCTTTATCATATAAACAAAGCAGTCCAAGAAGGGAGTAAAGATGACAGAAAAAAAAAAAATACAAGGCTCCCTTAGCCAAGGGAAGAAAGAACTTTTCTACAAACAAAGCTCTCTTACATTTTGCATTCAAAGTGTTTCTTTACAGCAGCAAAAACTATAAGAAATAAATTTGTGTTGGAAAGCACAAGAATGCATCAACATTTCTTCTGTTTTCTAAGCTCTGGGTTGAAGGGGACTGAGGGAAATTGTTCCTTCCAGGGTGCAGCGATTTGGTCCTAAGAGATCTACAAGGAAGGATGGATCCAGAGTCTGTACTCTTAGCACTCAAAAGTCCTCTTGCTCTCTACACCATCAAATGTGTTAGAAAACTTAGAGGATTCTTAAGATACTTGATCACAGTGGATTCATTGCTTTTTTTCAATGATTCTGGAATAAAAATCTTCCTGTGACCATGGTCTTTCCCTGGATTGTTTAAAGTTCTTGTCTCCTGTCTCTCATGCTCTCTGGAAGAAGGTGTGGACTCCTGCTCAGCCCTCTGCGAACTCTCAAGATTTAGGTTGGAGCAATAGAATATTCATGCCAAATCATGATTTTTGTTTTTTGATTTTTTTTTCCTTAGCTAGTAAAAACACCCACAAGACAACTGCCATGCTTCTGCTAACCAAAAATAAATAAATAAATCTGATGCCTTGATAGGAGAGTACATAAACTCTTAATTTTTAGCTTTGGGAAAACAGCCATTTTCTCTAAAATTAAGCTGAAAACCAAAATAATGTTTGTTTTAAAACTGACTTAAATATATTTCGACTATTTTAGATGGTTTACTGTTGGTACTGTTTACTGTTAGATTGTTTAGTGTTATTCACTGTCATAAATAACACTGGGATAAACATTCACAAATAAATATGCATTTTTCCCAGGGCCTTATAGCCACCATAATTAAATACCTCTTACATGATTCATCAAGAGAGAGTACTTTTCAGGATAGTATAGCATTGTGCTTTAATCTCTCAGTCCTACTTCTCCCATTATAGCATATGACAGTACAGTAATACACAAGATATGCCTGACACATAGCTAATTCCCAATATATGGTAGCTAATGTTATTTCACCAGTCATGGTGCTTATGTATCATGGCAGCTAGCTGAGGCTATCTCTTGCAAAGGCAATGTTCAAGGAGACATAGCAAGAACCACAGATATAGTGAGAACATCTAATTCAACTTAATATCATCACATCTTGTACAATTTCAGTCATGTAAGAGGTACTTAATAAAAGTAAGCTGAATAACTAAGTGAATGAATGAATTATAAATGAGAGAATAGCTGCCTGGCTTTAACTCATCTAAACATGAGACCAACTTCATCTCCCTTGTAAGCTCCTCCCGCTCCTGTTCCTCTGGAAGCAGTTGAACACATCTCTCCTTTGTTAGCCGGAATTGTGTCACACACCTCAACAAAGGACCTAGAGCTCAAAGTCAGGTTCTAACGTGAAGTGCAATGTGTCTTGAGGTCAAAACATGAGTAACAACATTCCCATTACTCTCTCAGACTGTTAAAGTTGTCTCCAATGAGGCAGGGAGGCAGAACATGTCATGATTCCTCTTACTCACATGAGGACCTGAGGTGCAAGGAAGTGAAATTATTTGTTCAGACCAGGAGGCAGCAAGGTAAATGACCTCCACAGCTTCCCTGGCTCGAAAGGTTCCTCCCGTCTGCAATGTCTTCTTCTGACTATTTTCAGGCTGCAAACAGGTTTATCCTTAGGCTACCTTCTGTGTTTGTTCTCCCTGCTTCTTTCCCCTGGATGGACTTAGGCTAAACTAAGGATTTTTGACAGTAGAGGGGGCTGCTGAGCCTAACCCCGTTTCTGCCAAGTAAGGACGCACACTGCCTGCTTAGCTGCAGTTTGAGGTAATGATTCCAGCCTGAGTTTTGCAAGGTCTCTTAGGTGGGAACAGTAGAAAATACTCTAGGGATCTGTAATACAAAATGTAATCCAGGAGGAACATGCACTCTGCTCCTTGCTCGGCCAATATCAACTTGTCACCCATGGAGTGTCCTTCATTGAAATGTAAAAAAAGTTCCAGTTCAAAGGTTCTCAAACCTGGCTGCACTTCAGAAACCCCTGGGTTGCTTATTAAAAATACACACTCTGCGACACCCACCCCATCCCAGACTTATGAAACCAGCAAGTTCAGGATAAAACCTGGAAATCTACTATTTTATAATTTAAGATCCCAGGATTTTCTAAAGCACAGACATATTCAGGAACAACTAGATGAACTAGAAGGTTCTTGTTTTCATTCTAAGATAGATAAGCCAAAATGCTTTGATTAAACACTACTGTTTGTCTTTCTGATTTATTAGTTGCCTAGAGGTCTGTCTCAAAAGCACTGTTCCATAAAAATATAAATAAGCCCTATATGGGAGCCACTTGTAGAATTTTACATTGTCTTTTAACTTTACAAAAAGTTAAAAGAAACAGGTAAAATTAACCTTAACAACATGCTATTTAATCAGCCTACTCAAAATATTATTTTAACTTGTAATCAATATAAAAATTATTAGTGAGATGTTTGGGAGGGTTTTGTTTTGTTTTTTGGGTTTCTGTTTGTTTTGTTTTGTTTTTTGAGACAGGTTTTCACAGTATAGTTCAAGCTGACTCTGAACTCACTATGTAGCCCCAGGCTAGTCTCAGACTCCCTGGGATCCTTCTGCCTCAGCCTCCCAAGTGCTGGGATTACAGGTGTGCACCACTATGCCTGGTTTACTGAGATGTTTTGAATTGTTATCTTCTATGCTAGTTCTTCACAATCTGGTGTGCATTTTACCTACACAACATACCTGAATTCAGACTAGCCCTCTTCCAATGCTTGGTAGCCACAAGTGACCAATAACTACCTCATTAGACAATATGAGTGGCCACACCAATACAGTCCAATCATTAATAAGCAGTGCCCTGCTGAGCAGTGAATTGGCGGAGAGGTATATATGCCATATAATTGTCAACACTAGACAGTGGGTGTTAAATTACCTAATTTTAATTTTCTAGAAATTGGGAAAAAAACAACCTAAAACTTATTCATGGAGAGAAGACAGGAAATCTGCACTAGGAGTTAGTATTTAGGAATACCACAAATGGTGCAAAACATACTTAAGAAAGATACAGACAAAACTAGGGGCAAAACAGACCAAGTACTACCACTTTAGAGTTGTATCCATGCTGTGTTGTATTCATGATATGAACATAATATTTCAGATTCAGGGCCAGTATAACAGGTCTACCGAAAAGTTATTGATAGATTTATAAGGCATCACAAGTGTGACTGAATTTCCATGCTGAGGTGGCCAATTGATACACTGCAGAAGTGAGGCAACTTTGATCACTAAAATAATGTGATCAAGCAATAATAATAGATCATATTTAAAACATATGATTTTTAAAAGTGCTTCAGTATGCATAACATGATCCTCATAACAATCCGATGAAACAGGCAGATGGGACACATGCTTCTGTTTTAACAAACTGAGGCTCAGAGAAAGGGTATCGTGCTTAAGTTTCATAGCTAGTCAGTGAACAACAGCTTAGTTTCTCCACGCGAAGCTCTGGTCCATATGGGAATTCAACCTTGGCCTCATTATCAGCAAGCTTTCGCCAGCTACTTACCTGATGCAGCTATAAATATCGTTAATTCGTTTTTCAAAGGCCTTTTCTCTTCTAATAGATTAAGTTCCAGTTAGCTCCCATCCACCCTCTACTGTGTCTGCCTTCTCTAATCATCTGTCTCCCTGGAAGGTGTAAATGCCTTTGCCTCAGGCAAGGATGCCTTTTCCACAGCACTATGTGGAGCTGCAGGCCAGCTTTTAATGTGGGAGCCTGGTTTTTCTGCTATTTGAGAATGAAGATAATTTGCAAAGTCATTCAAGGCATGGAAAGGTTTTGTGCAAAAATCTGAAGTGACATGAGGAGACGGTGTGTAAGGCAGAACAGTTCAACTGGAAAGAAAGAGGACCTAAAATTAGAAAGATAAATAACAACAACAAAATGGTCAATATCAGCTCTTCTTGTCATTCAAAGCCTTACCTGTCCAATTTACCTAAAGTAGTCATCCCATCGACCTCTGTCAAATCATCGTCCTTTCATTTCTGCATTGCATCTGTCACTTAGACATTTTTATTTATTACCTATCCTTATAACACATTGAATATGAGACCTACAAAGGCACAAATTCTGTCTTGTTCATCACTCTATCCACAGATTTCAAAATGATACGTGAGCCCAAAGTAAACACTCCATAAATATTACTGGAATGAATAACCACTTTCGTCTGGGTCAGGTGTTAAGCCAAGTATTTATCCTAATTTATTAATTTATTATTAGGTTATTTCAATGAATTTTCACACTGATTCAAGGATTAAGTTTTATCATCTGCATTTTAGAGTCCCATGAACTAAGTGTGAGGTTCTAGGTTTGTAAACTATATATTGCAAAGTAACTACTAACTTTCTTATCCCCAAATTCAAAACCCTACTCCTAATGAAATCTTCCTGTGGTGCATTAGTTGGAGACTGTGGACCGTAGGTTTATTCTAGAAAATACCTCTTTGATTCTACTCATTTGGTCATTCACCAAAAGTCTGTTGAACACCAACTGTATGCTAATCATTCTCATAAGAACTTAAGGCGACAGCCAAGCAGGAATTGGGAAGGTTCTAAATGTGGCACTGGAGGTTTTTTCCCCCTGCTGTTTCCTCTCAGTTTCCTCCACTTATTCATCCTCATTTTAGCTCAGTCTCTCAAATGTAAGTATCCCTGATGTCCATCTGTAGGCCTCCCTCTTTATGTTTCCATCTAAAGATTTCATCTAATGTTCCCTCTTATGCAGGCACCTATATGCACATGCCTTCTTAATACATATTTATCAAGCTAACTTTTCCCTGAGCTAAAAACCTGCATCCCTCTTAGACCAAGACATGCTACCACCAACTTATTTCAATTCAACAACTCTAAAATGAAATCTAACATGTTCAAATTTAAAAATTTTCTCCAGAATTTGATGTGCAAAACCCAATGAGAGCCATTTGGTGGTGCATGCCATATTCCCAGCTACTTGAGAAGCTGAGACTGGAACACTGCAGTTCTTGAGGCCAGTTAGTGCAATTTAGCAAATTTTAAAAGGGATGAATTTGTAGCTCAGTGGTAGAACAACCCTGGGTTCAACCCCTAGTATTGGAAAAGAAAGAAAGGTAATCCTTGGCCCAGTGGATTCAAAGGAGAAGAATGCAGAGATTAACAGCACAAGTGCAGAGACTGGCAAAGCATTATAATGACCCTTGTAAATCTACTCAACACCCTGATCCTTCTGCTACAGGAGAGACAACTCTAGTTCTTTGAGGGTCACTATCAATCAGAAAAATAGTAACTACATACTAACTGTCTTTTAAAAATGAATGCTGGGTATAATTAATTATTCCTACCTTGGTAACGAAGAAGATGCAAGGCAGTAATAAGATCATCTCACACATTTGTCATCCCACATCAGTTTTTAGATGTCTTCTACTAACCTCAGTTAACACACATCATTTTATTTTTATACTATACAAAAATAAGAATTTAATTTTCACCAAACAAATTTTATCTAAATCAAGCTAAGAAGTAACTGCTGACAATACTACATTACTGAAGTCAAAGTCGTGATTTAGTCCCCATAGGTCAGTTAATTCAGCCTTGGGCAATTGCTGATTTCCCCTCTTGTCCAAGTTATACGTTTACTTGTAAATGTGCACTATTCAGTTTGTGTAAAAACCAAATCATAATGAAATATACTTCAATATTAAGATGTCATCTCTATCTCAAATTCATCTATAGATTAAATATAAACCCTAAGAAAATCCAGAGTTCTTCATAGAAATTGACAAGCCAATTTTAAAATTAGTATAGAACTTCAGAGGATACACAAATAATTTTGAAAAAGTAGAATGAGTTAAGGGAACTCACACTACCTGATTTCAGCAGTTATTATAAAAGTATCATAAATAAAATATGACGGTAAAGAGATATAGTTATAGATCTACAGAATAACACATAAAATCCAAAAACACATCCACGTATACATGCTCGATTCATTCGCAATAACAATGTTAGTTAATTCAATAGGAAAAAGATGATCTTTTCAGCAAATGGTATCACAAAATAAACCTCACCCTTAGATTAGATCTTTCAAACACACACAAACAAAAACTCTCAAAATTAATCACAAAGTTAAATGTAAGCACACAAACTATAAATCTTATTAAAATAAATATGTGACTTAGGGGTATGCAAATATTTCTTAGGTCAAACCCATAAATTCAGTAAACTGGACTTCACTGAATTGTGCTCTACAAAAAGACACTATTAGGAAAATGAAAAGCAATCCCAAGACTGGGAGAAAATATCAGAAAAATAGATACCCAGCAAAGAATTATAGCAAGAATATGTAAAAGACATGTATTCTCTATAATAAAAAAACAACCCAGCTAGGTATGATGGCATACCTAGGCATCTCAACACTCTAGGAGACTGAGGCAGGAGGATTCCAAATTTAACTCTAACTTTGGTACCATAGCAACTTAGTGAGACTTATCTCAAAATTTAAAAATAAAAAAAAGGGCTGGGGATAAAAAAAATTTAAAGCTCAGTGTGCAGGCCCCAGGCCTCATACTACAAAAGTGATGAAAAAAAGAAAACAACACAATTATAAAATAATCAAAACACATGAATAGACATCATACCAAAACAGATATACAGATTGTGAATAAGCAGAGAAAAAAATGCGCATAATTAGTAACTAAGAAAGTACAACTTAAACTGCAATGAGAGATCATCATAACCCTTAGGATGGCTGATTAAAAGGGCAGGCCAAAGCATATATTAAAGAATGTGTGTAGCAAATGATATTTTTGTGTCCTGCTGATAGATATGCATAATAGGAGAACCACTTTGAAAAGTTTGACAGTTTCTTAAAATGTCTAATATATACCAGTTACATAATTCAGGCATTCCTTTCCTAAGTGAACACTCAATGGGGAAAAAAGCAAATACTCAAAGACTTACAAGCAACTGGTCACAATAGATTTATATGTAATGGTCAAAACCTGAAAATAATGCATTTGTCCATAAATACTGGATGGACAAATTAAAAATCCATGCAGTGAGAGAGAAGGATGGTAAGTCCACAGCCAGCCTGGGTAAGTTGGCAAGATCCTGTCTCAAATTTAAAAAAGAAAAAAAATTTTTTGAATTTTTTTGAAAGGCTGGGACTGTAAGTCAGTGGCAGAGCAACCCTGAGTTCAGATCCTGGTCCTACAGGAGGAAGGGAGACTAGTTGGGCAACTAATGGAAGCAACAATTCATAAGAGACTGTAAAACAATGACCAATGCAGGAGTAAAGAAGCTGTCTCAGGGAGACTCCATATGAAGTTGAAAGAAATACAGAATAAAGTGTTTGCAGCAGCAAGGAGCAATAAGGGTCTCCTCAAGTAGCAAGCCCAGTACCAATATACAGTCTTTAAAGCAGTCTGACGTGTGTGTGTGTGTGTGTGTGTGTGTGTGTGTGTGTGTGTGTTTCAAATGAATTGTTGGGAATAAAGGATAAAAAGCAGGCTGACAAAAGCTAGCTTCCTTTTGTGTTATCCTCCATCCATGCTCTACTTTTCCTGTAAACTAATATGACCAAATATTTAAGGACAACCAATTCCAAAGATCACTATATTATTCATTGTTTTGAGCACTGAATTATAGATCATCCCAAGGACTCACATGGCTCCAACCAGTACTACCTCCCATCCTTCTAGCTCACCCACTCCACAAAGGCTTCCCAGACTCCCATCTGGCCAGACACCTGCTTCTCCTCTTGTTACTCACTAGACCTTGGTTATATGCCACCACCTGTTATCAGCAAGCATCTCTCCATGGGAAAGTACATCCTGCTGCTTCTTCACAGGCATGAACTGTGCATTTTCCTCATTTGTATGCCAGGTGCCACCTGACTGAACAATCGCTGCTCAAAAAATATCTGCTGATCAAATGATGAAAGGAAGAACTCAGAGAAACTCCTGGTTCTGACTTTCAAAGGGCCCGTGAAGATCTCAAAAGAACATAGTTTCTTTTCCTCAAGGGTCAGATTGGGTGGTGTACCATTTGTGGAAGGTTCTACTTGGAGTGGAGTGGGGAGAATTTTAACACTACCAAGTACCTGTACTCATGTATAGGCATATATATTCAACCACCACCTCTGAAAACAAAAGACTTTTGTCTTTTAAATCCATAAGCTAATATAAACTACAGTTTTATAATGGAAATTTCTACAGCCCTGGGAAGATACAACAAAATTCAAACCATATTTGAGGGAAGGTGCTCAGGAATATTTAGTGGTCTTTCAGCATCCCACAGAACCCACAGACAAGAGTTAAAAATCACAACTGCTAGACACATTGTTCATCCACCTGTCTGCACTTCTACTGCTCAGCTCTCACTATGCTCAGAATGGGGCAATAGCAAGGGGTTTCAGTTTTCAAGAGGAGATCAAAAGTTTTCACAACTGATTAGCATCCAGAAAGCAACAGACTCCTTTAACCTTGAGATGCAAATAACCAAAGATTGTCAAGGGATCTGAAGGGCTGGAGGATTTGATGGGAGATCAAATTCCCGACATTTCCAGGGCAATTAGTTTCACATGCAAAGTCACAGGAAGGGGCCGCCCATTCTACACAAGCAGAAAAGCTGTAAGACTCTGAGCTTTACAAACTTGGACTAATTGGACAGTACCCACCCAGAAGAGTTCATTATTGTTATCCCCATCTCTTAGAATAGAAAAGGAGGATAGAAATGCTTCTACTCTACCACTAGGCACTTGCTCTTGAATATTTCTCACTTCAGATTGCATGCATAAACTCCAGGTACAGAAGGTTGGGCTTGCTCTGCTAATTATTCATGCTAGTGGGAAGGAAAGGTCTGGAAATAAGTCAAATCTCTCTGCAGGCTCCTCTTAAAATTCCACCTGAAGGTGAGCCATGGCCTCAAAAAAGGTTTAAAATGGCTCTGTACTTATCTGATGGTTAAGGAGGAAGTTGCTGTCAATTCCAGCCAAGACTTTGGAGCATGAGCTAAATTGATTTTGAAAGATCTGACTGTTAAACTGCTTCTCTCCCACCGGCAGCTGGGGCTAGAGCCACCATTTTCTCTGGATGTGCCACTACAGTCAAGTTCCAGCAATGTGGCATGGTGCATGTGGTGACTCAAATGGAGCCTGTTGTCACAATGGATTTTTCCACTTCCAGACATACAGTTACACCTGTCTTTTGTTATTGCCCTGATTCTCTGAAGGGTGGCACATCAGCTTTTCTGGGGACAGCTGCTGTCTGAGGACTCTTCCATTGAGAAGCCCTATCTGACTAGTGTGATATATGACAACTCCAGAGTATTAAGGGCTTTCACCTGGATGTTCCCTTTCTCCTGCACTGATGAGGATTTATCTTGTTGGAAACATCATCCTACTTTCTCCAATCAGCCAAAGGATACTGGTTGCAAAAACCTGCCTTAAATAATGTGGCCAAAGATGCTGGTGGAATTCATGTTGGAAGGACCAGCTCCCTACAAATCAGCTCGCTGACGTGGCATCTTCACCACTTTGGCCTTCCGCAAATATTTCATGAAGAAGCTGGTACTGATGATGGGCAGTCCAAGCCCTTCAAAGATTTCTGAATGACCTACTTTACCTCTCCAGAGTGTTTGGAAAGACAAGATGTGGTCTTTAAGAAAAAGGTTCTAGTGACTGTCATTTTATTTGCTTTGTACCCTTCCACAGAGTTTTGGGGGTCTGGGGGAGAGGGATGCTACCCCAGCCCCCAATTCCTTTGTTTTTATTTGTTTGTAATAGTTTTATTTTGAGACAAGGTCTTGCTAAGTCACTAAGTTACCTGGGCTGAGCTCAGACTTGCAATTCTCCTGCCTCAGCCTCCCAGAGTGATGGGATTACAGGTATACTGTGGAGGACCACCAGGACGGCTCTCCTTGAAAGAAGACCATTTGTCTCCATGTTGGTTAAACCTTGCCATAATTCCATGTATTGATATGTTCAGAGCTGGCTAGGATAGTACTTTACACACTCAACTGGCTTTAAGCAATGCAAATAGGTCTAGTCGATGTGTAGTCTTTGAAGCAATGTACACATGTCAATGGTGCCTCACCTATAGCTCCCAACTACTAAGTGTGAGCTAGATTGAGTGATGCTGATGAGCTGTCGCTGAGACTGACCCTTGAGAAAGAGCCCATAAAATCTCAAGGCATGAAGGCCAGACATCAAAGCTGAAGCTCCAACCAAAAACACAAAACTTCCCCAAACTGTGTTATGCAAATTCCTCCAAACTTAGAGGTTACCTGTTACCAGAATTTGGCACTCTTTCTGCATTCTTCTCTGGATATTGCAGAGGTGCTATTGTGTCACCTACCTAGCCCAGCTCACAGTATTCACATACTTCCCGCCATTCTCAGTCACTCAACCCTGAGCCACTCACTTCTTCACAAATTAATAAAACCCGGGTTCAGCCCCAGGTCATGGCCTTTGTTCTAGTTAGCCATTATTCCGAATGGACTTAGGACCCGCTTGGCTCCCTACAACTACAGATATGTGTTTGTTTCTTTATTCTCACCATGGGTTGCACTGGAAGTGATAGACTGGAATTCCAATGACTCTCCCCTGGGATTACCAATGTGGACTCCTCCAGACCAAGAGGATGCCAGAGTAGGCATATATATATATATATATATATACATAATTTTTTTAACTGCAGTATCTGTGAATGTCAAATAATGATACTTAGACCTCATGGAGTTGTGGAGAGCAACAAATAAATCACTGATACATAGTAAAGTCTTAAAATATGTGATTTTGTGTACTAGTGGTGGTGATGGGGTGTAAGTAAGTTTCCCTTGTAAAAGTCACACAGATATTCAAGCCTTCAGGCCTACTCTATGATGCCCACAAAAATAAATACAAATGAACAGAAAAAAATGATCTTGAATGTATCTCATTTTCTTGTTTGCACTCTTTTGCAGTCTAAAATCTGTCTATTCCCACACAGCCCCAGTGCCCATTTCCTGCCCTGTTTTTATCAGAAATCTAAACCACCCCGCTGACCTTCACTGAGATAGCCCTCCCACATGTGCTCTGGACCACATCATTAAAATCTTGCCTTCCATTACATCAGAACTCCCACTATTCCCATAGTTCTGTTTTCTGGATCTGGTAATCACAACACAAATACACACACTCACACACACACACTCACACACACACACACACTCACTCACTCACTGACTCACACACTGGATCAACCCTGGGTACTGGCGGATCACACTGCTACTTGCAAAGGAGAGCCAGGAGGCCATGCATATCTTAGGACCTCCCTCAGGTGTCTGCTGCAAAGTCGTTCTTTTGCCTCTACTCTCTATGCACCCAGGGGAGAATCTCCAGTTTAGCAACACTGTACCTTCATGGAATACTACACAGATACTCATTTATTACATAGGCAATGAAGGAAAAACACTTTCCTTACTAAGGACCCAGTAAGCCAAGAGTTATCAACATTCATCAGATTACTGAACTGAAAAGAGACCCAATGAGAGAACTAGGTCATGGGATGGGGAAGTTTTGATGGGACCAGAGGGAGGAAACATGTTACACATCAAAAGCAAGCAGCTCTGGGAACCATAATTACTGGGGGGAAGAATGAGGCTTCAACAGGCAGAAAATAAGGAGGTAAGATGCCCAAGGCTGTAGGGCAGAGTTATAGAAAGGTCAGTTTGTCCCACTTCCTCTTCATACAGCTGGGGACCTGCCTCCCTGAACAAGAGACAGCAGCTGTCTGGCTGGATATGCATATTCATGGCCCCACGCTGCTGCAGACAGAGACACGTCGATATTTTAAATCTACATTCTCTGTTTCTGTCAGGAGCATGCAAAATTTTTGCAGTCAAATTGTGAAAGGCAAGAAGTTTGAGGGAAGAAATTCTGAACTCCTTGGGCTTAAAAAGTCTTAAACATTTTCAGTTCCCTTTTAGGAGCTGAAAGAGGTGAGGGGGGTTCCACATGGGGCTTTTATCGTGCTCCTGCGATGGGTAACCTTCCGCAGGAAAAGTGCTCACATAAAGAACAATAATAAATGCACACCCAATAACATAGGCTTCTAAAGTCACTCCGTTTATAAAGTCATTACTTTTGGTTGGCTGAAGCCCTTGAAATAGTAAATATAATTTTTTATTGATTTCCAAGGATAGCATTGACATTTGGCATATACCTCCCCAATGCTTCCACACCTAAATATAAAAAGAAAATAAGGTAGGAAGATATTTTAGGATTCCCCTAAAATCTTGGAGGCTTAAGAGAAAAAGGTTAACCCCCATTGCTCTTAAGTCCAATGTAGGATGCAGTCACTCAGGCACCCAGATCCTTCCATTGGATTCTATGCATGGAGCTAGTAAATAAGAGAGAAAGCAGTAACAGCAAGACTTATGTTGCACCTAACCAACAGCAACTCACATCACTTCAACTTATATTACATAAGTGGAAACTGGTCTGTGGCTCATATTCAATGCAAAGGAGCTAAAACAACCAAAAACAAACAAACAAAAAACACCATGGTTGCACTGTGCCTAAGTACCAAAGAAAAAGGATTAGTGAGCACCTAGCCTCTATTGCAGCAAGCACCATTAACTCTGGCATCTACTTAGTTTCATGTTGGTTATTTCTCAACTTTGGCACAATATGCAGTGCAGACATGGCTATGTTGAGCAAGACTGATATTCACAAAAGTCAGAGAAATCATCTTTCCCTAGATTGGCACATGTTTGGCAGATTTGCTGCCACTCCCTATTTCCTGACCACGGTAGACATAACTAATTAATCATGACATTTCTTCTCCATTACTCCAGTCACAGTCGCAGAAGCCTTCTTAGTATAGAACTACAGACATTCAGGACACACTGATTAGAGATGGCACACCAAAAAAAAAAAAAACCTCTTATATTTTGCACAAGACAAACTTAAACCTAAGGGAGTATAGAATAACTTCATCCATTCACTGAGAAAAAGTACACTGTGTTCCTACTATATTCTAGATGTTACACTGAATCAGTCAAGTTACTTCAATTCAGATTCAGGCCTGCATTCAGGAACTTAAAAGAACTGTGGGAAGTCAGTGAGTGGACAGTTAATTGCAACAGAGTGTAGCAAATGTTAAGAAAAGGACAGAATATTCTGAGAAACATGACTGTGCTCAAGCAGAAAAATGTAGCTGGATATGGTAGCTCATGCTTGTAATCGCAGCAATCTGAAGCTGAGATAAGAGGATCACAAGTATGAGCCCAACCTGAACAACACAGAAACTTAGCAAAATCCTGTTTCACAATAGAAGGGGTGGGGGCTTGGGATGTAGCTCAGTATGAAAGTCCTGGGTAAAATTTCAAATACCATATAAGAAGGAAAAAAAGGGAGGGAGGGAGAGAAAGACAGAGGGAAGAGAAAGAAGAGAGAAGGAAGGAAAAAAGAAAAAGAAAAAAATTATTCTGATACTTACTAAAAATGATTTTATAACAGTATATTCAAAAGAATTGTAAACAGTGTAGTAGCATATATCTGTAACCCAGCATTCTGGTGGACTGAGTAATTTAGTAAGACTGCCTCAAAATAAAAAATAGAAGGGATGATAAAGATGCAGCTCAGTAGCTCAGTATAATGGCCTGGTTTCAATCCTCAGTACTGACCAAAAAAAAAAAAAAAATTTAAAAAAGACAACTATAACGTGGACTTCCTGTAGAGAAGAAAGATTGGGCATAACTCCAAATATAATGAAAACTGAAGATTTATAAACAAGAAGTAAGACAGATGTGACAGTAGCTAGGAAATTACAGTACTAACAATGTAGGGTAATACTTGCCAAATGTCCTACATTCTTGCTAAAGGAAGGCCAGGGTAACAGATGTCAAAGGTAAGAAGTTCCTCATAATCCAAGTTTACAGGATTCTTGCTAAATCTGGGTGATGCAGATCTGACAAAGAAGGAATGGTATAGAGGGCATAGAGGAGCCTGATCAGAGTTAGGTCAAAGAGAGTTTTTGTCAGTAGTGACAACTAACCCAGTCATATGAGAGTTAGACAAAACTCTGACTCTAAGATGGGGAAAGAACCATGCATCTATGATTAATCTTAAAACAGCAACAGACTTTATTCAAGCAAAGGATGAAACTTGAAGAGCATCTCAGTACTTGGGTGCAGTGGTGATTGCCTATAATCCCAATTATTTGGGAGGTTGAGGTAGGAGGATGCCTGGGTAACTTAGTGAGACTCTATTTCAAAATAAAAAATTTAAAAGGCTGAGGATATAGCTCACTTATGCAGCATGAGGTCCTGGTTTTGATCCCTAGCACCACAAAAAATGAAAATAAAAAGACATCCCAGGTAGAAGAACCAATTTGTATAACAGCCAAAAGATATAAACAAGGATGGGGTGTGCAGAAACCATAAATGTTAGCCTTAGAAGAGATCACAGTGTAAAGAGATGGAATTTACAGTGTATCAATTAGCTACTGCTGTGTAACAACCTGTCCCCAAACTCCAAACTTTAAACTAATAACAGCATTTTTATTGTTCATGAGTTAAGGGGTCAGATGGGTAGTTCTCCTCTCAGTTAGGCTCATTTATGTAACTGGCAGTTAGCAGTGTGGATAGTCAGCTCTGTTGTGCATATTTAGCTAGCTACACAGGAGTCTAGGACAGCCTTGGCTGTGACATCTGGTCTCTTTTCCAAATTTGCTCCCCTCCTCCAGCAAGCTAGCCTGACGCTGTCCACACAGTGGCAGGGTTCCAAAAATGAGCATCAGTATTCCAGGCTTCTTGAAGCCTAGGCTCAGAATTGACACAGTGCCATTTCCAGTGTATTTAATGAGCCAGAGAAAGTCACAAAGCCAGCCCAGTGTCAAAAGGTAGAAAGATAAGCTCAACCCCTTGACACATTAATTTTGCCAAGCTTATGACTAGAAGAGAGAAAGCTCTCCCTCTTTCTCTTTCTCTTATCAATCTACCACAGATTCAGAGAAATAGCAAGAAGAAAACTTGGACAGAAAGGTAGGTTCAAATCATGAAAAACTGTCCAACTCAGGATGCTAGAGAGCCATAGAAGCAATGTGCACTCTACAAAGATGCTTTAACACGAATGATAGTTGACAAAGACCTGGACACTGGCAGAAGAGAGGTAGTGCA
Source organism: Hydrochoerus hydrochaeris (assembly GCA_004027455.1). Lineage (NCBI taxonomy): Eukaryota > Metazoa > Chordata > Mammalia > Rodentia > Hydrochaeridae > Hydrochoerus > Hydrochoerus hydrochaeris. The sequence continues at coordinate 252,083 of PVLA01001713.1, read as the reverse complement.
GTGATTAGAATTAACAGGTAACCAGGTAGATATGATGATCATAGGATAAAGGGAGGGAACCAGAATCATGGTGACTGGGTGAGCTAGATTAAAGCACAATCTTCTACATCCCAGTCTGAAATCATTGCTACTGCTCTCCTGGTTACAGTATTTTAAATTTAGGAATTTTTTTTCCATCCCTATTTCTTTGGCTGTTTTCTGAGTCCATTACCAGGAAACAAAAAGGCCAAGGCCATTCTAAGAAATAAACCTTATCAAGACATAAAGCCTAGTTTATCACACTAACAGTCAAAGAGTGAACACTTTAAAAGATAAGGAAATAACCATAGACACCAGTAACTAGAACATCTACCTACTGTAGTCTGGAAAATCATTAACCATTGTTAGATAAATAAATCATGGCCTGTGCTGGACCAGAGCTTGCTTTTCAGTGGTGGTTTATGTGAGACATACCTCAGGTGCAAATCAACAAGAACCATTTGGAGGACCCACCCTTTTGACTTTCAGTGTGAAATGCATTTATAAATAAATGGGACCCAGGGCTTTTACACTTAGCTACACCCTATGCCTTGTTTTTTTTATTTTGATACAGGGTCTTACTAAATTTCCCAGGCTAGGGTAGAACTTGTGATCCTCCTGCTTCAATCTCTCAGAGTCCTGGGATTACAGGCATGCTCATATTTGAAACCTGTTTGTTCTTTCTGCCCAGAACGTTTCAAATCTTTGTCACAAACTTCCAGTCTCAGTTCAGTTTCAACTGCTATAGTGACTCTGTACCTCTGAAGAACAGAGCTCCTCACAGTCAATGATACATATGCAAAATAAATATTATCTGTATTCTGATTTTTGCAACGACACCCTCCAAATCTGGTTAAACCTACTTTATTGATTTTGCATGTCATAGTAACCAATAGAAACTACTTCAACTTATAGTGGAATTTTAAAACCTCTGCTTTGGTTATACACTGCACTTCAATGCAAAGTGACTCAAAACATTCAGTTAGCATTTTTCCTTTTGAGCTAGATTCAAGCCACTGGCCATTATTCCCTTTTATTCAGGTCTACTATGGTAGCTGATCTGCAAAGATGGCATCTAGCTAGCCCTCATGTGTACACAGATGGAATCCATTTCCCCACCCCTTAAATCAGAGCTGATCTCATAACATGCTTAAGACAACAGAATAGGGCTTAGGTAACAATGGGCAATTCAATAAGACTTGCATTTCTGGCATGACTCTTCTAGAAATGTGAATTAATGACAAGCAGTCAGGTATCAGTCACAATCTGTCTAAATTGGTCTTCTGGAAGATTGAGTGTGTGTACTTAGTCCCTAGCATACAATAGGTGTTACAGTAGGTGTTTCTTGCCTCATTTTTTGCAGCAAACAATTTATATCTGGGAAGGTTGGAATTAAAATATTCTGTGTATTTTTTTTAAGAGTAAGAGAATAGTTTTTCCCTTTTCCTTGCTCAGAAATGTATTTAGAACCTGGGGTAATGATGGTCAGTTCAAGTGTGTCAAATATGATTGCCTTCTGAAGGACAGCAGCGGGGTTCTTCAAAAACCCCTGCCTCTTACTGGGAGAAAGGGTTCACTTTGTAATGCATTCACAAGCAGGGAGAACAGAGAGTACTTTGAGTCCTGAATACTAAGTATAGTTCAAAAATCCAACTCATCGGAAAGGAGAAAGGAAAATCTCAGATTTTACAACAAAGTCACTTTTCAGGTTCCCAGAATCACTTGAAAAGACCTATTTTACTGTTTGCCTGCCAAACTTGAGCTCCTGTCCTATGAGGCTAACTACATAGGTCTCCATGGGTCACCAGGGCCTCTGAGGCAGAGGGGGAGGAGAGGTTTGGTTGCAGCCAGAAAAACCAGTCACACTAGTGGAGGACAGCACAGCAGGTCGCTACTTGTTTCCTCCTTGCAGCCCTTTGAGGTTTTATGAGGAAAAAAGGTGTGGTAGGTGAAAAGGGGTGGTGGCAAGGGTGGCACGATATTCTTGTGCCAAGATTCTAAGTGTCCCAGCAGTAGTAGCGCTGGTAACAGTCCAAAATTTGGGTAGCCATTAATAGAAAAAAATAGAGTGAGTGCCTGCTAAAACATGACCACCACTAGGAAATACAATCATATGAGGTCAGCATCCACCCTTGACTATGAAGCATGCCTCCTGCTCTTGGAGACTGTGCCAGTATACAGGGTCCTTTCAAGACTGAAAGAAAAGAAGGACACGAGAAGGTCAATGCTACCCACAAGCAGCTTTTTCTGCTAGGTCGGGAGGGTGGGACAGTTGCTCCTGGATCAGTTTGCTTCAACCTATGAACTGGAGTTTACAAACAGTATAACCAGTGGATGGAAGCCTGTCTGGGAGCTACTTTAATGAGGAGAAATTGCTATTCATTACTCCAGGTTTAAACAAGGTCATGTTTTTGGTTTTCTAAATCCACCTCTCATCCTATACACTGAAGGCACTGAGAAGCCAAGTAGCTACCACTTTTGTGGTTTCTGTTCTCAGAACACAGTGCTGATGCAGTGCTGGAAAATCAGAAGTGAGGGTTCTAGCACCCCTCACCATCCCTGTTATGGCTGCTGTCCTTTGTACTAAGTGCCATGGTTGAAAGTGCCTCTCCCCATTTGTTGGCACTGGCTGCTCTACATTCTCCATCCACTCTATTCTAAGTCTTCCCAAGAGCACAGAATCCATGCAACCACCCTCCAGCCAATGGTCTACCATATTTAAAGTGCTTGGTACAAGAAGCAGACTAGATTTAGGCCACTCTACAAAGAAGTCTACAATGCCTTTCCTTCCCCCAGGCTTCAGAAACCTTGATGTAGCCTTCTCTCCTCACTTGGAAAATGACAACTGTTGTCACAGCACCCACAGAGCAGAACCTCAAATTTAAGACTGCCTTTTTCTCCGATATAAATGGAGAACTTCTCTGTTCATTCTTTCTAATTCTACCACAATAAATAAAGCAAAGCATAAGCTAAAAATAAACCATAGCTATTTGTTCCTCCTCTCACTTTTTAAATATTTTTAAAAAAACATTTATTGCTAGGCACAGAAATGTAAAGTTGCTCACATAAGTTGCTAATGCTTTCTTTGTGCAAGACAATGGAGACATTAAACTTCATGGAGTCATGACCATATGTTTATTTTTCAACATAATTATAAAATGCAGGTAAGTTTTTATGGTGATCCCTTCTAATAATTACTATTAGCATATGATAACTAATATTAGCAGAGTAATTAATATCATTAGCATATGATAATACTTTGTCATTATAGTCACTTATTAGGAGCTTATTTTTGTGGTAAATATAGAAGTATTCTGCAATAGTCTTTCCCACATTTTAGCATAGTACTGTATTTGTGATTATTTTTTCTTTTTTGGTTTGTTTTCATTCATTTGAGACTGGGTCTCAGAATATAATCCTTGTGAACTTGTTACTGAGCCAAGGCTAACCTCAAACCTGTGATCCTCCTGCATCAGTCTCTAAATACTGGAATTATAGGCTTGTGCTACAATGCCCAGCTGTATTTGTCTTCGCTAATAGACTTGGAGCTCCCTCAAAATAGAAAAAGCAGATATATATGTATATATGTGGTTGACTACATGTATGCATGTATAGGTGTGTATTTTAATATCTAGTCGTTAACATCACTATTCTTATCACGCAATAAATATTTTCTAATTTATTCTGCTGATTATAGTAAGACTTTCCAATGCTTATCTGAAAGTATTACCCACAGCATCAGGATAGTAGGTTAAAAACTGACCATCATAGGCCAGGGATTTAGCTTAGCAGCATAAGTGCCTGCCTGGCAAATGCAAAGTTATGAGATCAATCCCCAGTACCAAAACAAACAAAAACCCCTGACCATCATTTAATTCAATCAATACCTAGCACAACATTAATGAAAAAGGAAAGGACCTTCGAGAATATTTAGCTCTCTAAGAATTCAGTTCAAATCATATAGCTAAAAGACAACAGGGTGAGGAGTAAATAAGAAACTAAGCTCAGATCCATGGTAGTAGCTACTTTCCAACTCAGGTCACAGTCTTAACCTCTCTGTGGTCTGGTTGATTCACCTGTCTAATAAGGTTAATCACATCTGATCCACCACAGATGGTTGCTGTGAAGTTAGACTGAGACTATGTTTGTAGATAAACTTTGCATACCAAAAACATTACATAATAAAAAGTTCTTTGTTTTGTTTTTGCGTCGCATAGAGCCTGGGACATAGTAAATATACAACCATTGCCCTATTGTTAAAAACAAGAATAATACAGAAAATTAGGATGACATACAGTATTTACTATGCACCAAACATTGTTCTAAGCATTTTTTTCAGACAGGGTCTTGTTCTGTCGTTCAGGCTAGCCTTGAACTCACTCTGTAGCCCTAGCTGGGCTACAGCAATCTTCCTGTCTCTGCCTCCCAAGTGCTGGGGTTGCAGACACTTGACTTGCTAATGCTTTGTCACCACATCTAGCTCTAACCACTTTTTTCCATCTTATTATTTGAAACAATTCCTAAGGCAGATACAATTTTTATCAGTCCTATTTTAGAGAGTGCCCAGGATTTATATAAATGCAGTCTAGTTGTAGAGTTTGTGAGACTAATCACTACACTACATTATAAATCACCCACAATTTAGAAATAACTATATTTACTAATAATTTAATATGTTCCTCCATATTGATAAATACATATGTGAACTTGTCTCAAAAAATGGCTGGGGGATGTAGCTTGTTGGGGTCTGTGCCTAGATCTCCAATCCCCCAAACAAGTGCACAACAAAGGCCCAAAGGAATGAGACAAGTGGCATGATCTTTAGGACTCCTGGAGGACTAAAATCCTCACTCATAACTCTCCTGGCCGACCAGCCAGCTGACCCTGGGCAGCCAATATTTAATCAGAACAAGCAAGGAGTTGAGTGGAAAATGCAGGAAACCTGAGTAGGATCTTGAGAGGAGTTCAAGGACCCCTCAGAGCAACAGAGAATGCTAATTAAGGAAAATTATCCAGAAAGTCTCAGGGTGGCCTCAGCTGTGGCTGATCTTGCCTCCTGAGGTGTCTCTTCTTTCTCAGTTCAACATGCCCGGGCCATACCACAGTCCTGCACATGTATTCAGCTTCAACAGCTCCAACAGTAGCTCAGTGTGAAGGTCCTGGATCCAATCCCAGCATGGCATATAAAATAATATATATAAAAATAAAGTATATATTGATAAATACATTTATTTAACATTTTACTTACATGTTCCGTTGCTTCCTACCAGCAACGGTACCTATAATTACACAAGTCATTTAAAAAGACTTTGAGTGTAATTTTATTTGCTTTATATTAAGAACACCACTAGCACTATGTCATTTATTTATTTATTCATTTATGGCAATCCCAGGGATTTAATTCAGGGCCTTCTCCCTGAGCTACATCCCCAGCACTATTAGTTTCATTTTTTTATTTTGAGACAGGGTCTCATTAAATTGGTAAGTTGCCTAGGCTGGGATAGAACTGCAATCCTCCTGCCTCAGCCTCTCAGAATGTTGCAATTACAGGAGTGCAACTTAGTTTGCTTTTAGCATTAAAACAATTTTTTCTGATAAATGTTTATTTATAATTTTTAAAAAAAGAATTGGGTTATATGCTGCCATAACTTATTTTAGTTAGTAATAAATTATAAGTAAATTAAAAAATTATTACAATTCTAAACTAATTGAAATGGGTGTACTAATATCTAATTTACTCAATTCTCTTTTGTTGTATTACCAAATCATAACTGACATTTTGCATGGTAAATAACACCATAATGAAATTTTTGAATTTAAAATACAATACTTCTCACTTTTAAATTTCTATATCATTTTTTAACATAGGCCCACACAGACTATGAAAAATAACTCTCTCTGAGCAGCAGATGTAGTTCACAAACTTTCTCACTTTAATACTTTATAACAGTGAAACCAAATTATACCCTGCTTCCTACCAGCAATGGTACCTATAATTACACAAGTCATTTAAAAAGACTTTGAGTGTAATTTTATTTGCTTTATATTAAGAACACCACTAGCACTATGTCATCAGTGATTCAGCAAAGGAATAATTAAGCAGCAATTAATACTGTCATTTCAAAACTATCAAATTTGACCTTGTAATAAAATTTGATAGCTAAAACAACTGATAGCCCAGGAGAATTTGTATATAACATGAAATAGAGTGAAAATATGTACTACTTTCAAAAAAAATATGTTGAAATTTCTATACTAAAGAATGATTCCAAGCCTAAGATAAATCTCTACTCCATTTGTTTGTTTGTGTTTGTATCTCTGTTTTCAATATGAGACAAAGTCTTGCTAAATTGTCCAGGCAGGACTCGAACTTGTGATCTTCCTGCCTCAGTGTCTAGGATTACAGGCACCACCACATTCTTCTAGGTTCAAACATTTATTAGAAAAAATGAAAGCTCTCCTCAAATGCAAATTTAGACTAGACAAGGTCTAAAACATAGCAAAATGCTTGCTCAGTGAATAGTAAGGCTCAGTGTACAGGTGAAAATGTGAGGGAAACTAAAGAAAGGAAGGAAAAAAGATCCTTTTTCCTGATTTTTGTCAAAAAGACTACCCATTCCATTGTGGTAAATAATTTCAGTGTGATTCATATACTGAAGGAAACCAAAATATTCAAGCCAAATTGAAGCGACCCATGATGTCTGCTATGAAGTCAAAGGAATAGGACCTCTGTGTCCACACTTACTTAGTGGGAAGGGGAGGTGTCACTCATTTACAAATGGGTGGCAGATCCATTCCTTCCTAGTCTGGGGGACTTTTGTGGCTGGGGAGTAATGTCAAACTGTTTTGAAAGCCAAGATATGTGGTCATGTGCCAACAGGGAAAGAAGGCCCTGACTTGGTCTCTCTCAAACTCTCTGCTAAGATTTGAAACATGTCAAAAATCCCATTGTTCATTTGTTGCCTCCATAGTTCCAGTTTGGCTTTAAATGCATCCATTTTATCTACCAACTTGAACACAGTTGTCATTCTCCCCTGAAGTAACAGTTTGAGTTTGTTGAGCAGCAAGCGTATGTCACATGATTAAACAAATTTGGCACCCTATGCTGTATCAGTGAAATATGCTTCCAGTGATGACCATTTTTCTTAAATCTCTGGATGTGGCTTCATAAGTCAAAAACTCTAACCAGTGCTGTGGATACAGTTCAGCGGCACAGTGCCTACTAGCAAGTGTGAGATCATGAGTTCAATCCCTGGTACAAAAAAAAAAAACCTCTGGCCAATGATCTACCTTTAGAAAGCACCTTACTTCTCCTTATAGGAGAAAATGTGCGTTTTCTGTGTCCATTTCCTTACAGAACTATGTAAACAAATATGAGGTTAAGACACACACTTTAATGGGCTTGGTAATTTTAATCCTATCCTATCCTGTTAAATTCAGGAGATGTGTTTCTCAATCAGTAATTCTCTATGCATGACACAGTGCACAGATGCACATTCAGAAGTGACCTTTCTGACACAACTAATGAAACCAAAAACCCATGCAGTCATGGCAGCCACTCTGACTAGGCATATACTGACACAGAATGATTAAGTTTTCCTGATAGTTAATTATTCAAAGATTTAAATAGTTCTGCAGTTGCGATATCAGTAGACAACAAAAGTTTACATAATATATCCTTATGCACATCCTCCTGAAAAATATAACATGCAGAAACAAGTATTTTTGTCAATATAAGTAGACTCGTCAACCTAGATTGTGCACCATAAATCCTCTCTAACAAATGTGCCTCATATCCTCTGCTATTTCATTAATTTTTCTAGCTATGGTGCTAGCCAAAAAGAGGAATCACACAACATTTTGAATTGTAGTCTTTCCTAAACTTCACAACAAATATCCTTAGTACCAGGAAGAATCAACTCCTCACCAATAGTAAAGGTCTTCTTAGTTTTAGATCTACAGATCGCCTCTAAGAATAATGCTCTTAGTACAGACACATTTGATCGAATGGTGGCTATCAGTAATTGCTTCTGTCTTTCATGTTCACTTTTTTTTTCTTTTAGAAAGCTCCAAAGGCTTGTCCTTCCATGCAGGGATGCTTGGTCTCCATATGGTAAAGCACTTTTTTCTTTTCTTTTTGTTAGTAAGGGTGTACACTTACTGAAGGTGAAAAAGAAGTACGTTCTGTAGAATGAGAGAAGCCTAATATACAGACTCACAGAAGCCGCAAGGAGAAGGAAAAGGGGTCTTTTGTATCCAAAGTTCCTAGATTGGCTTCTCCCTCATGCAAATAAGGGACAGTTGTCCTGTCAAAATCTTACAGAGCCTGGCACTAAATTTAAACTTCCCTATCAAAACCTTTGGCTCCTTACCAAAATATAAATGAAGACTTGAAAATAGCACTTTTCTGACTGGTCCTCTGTAGAGTACTCAGCATCTGCAGAGTCATCCTAGAACCTGTGTTCTCGCATGTCCTCTGGCTCTGCATGCCTTTGATGCATTCCACCCAGCTGTTTAACTGGTTTGCCCCCATGCTAACATTCTACCTCATTTCCCCCTGAGACAAACAGTCCCCCATAATTCTTTATGGCATGCTGAGAAGGTGAAAGTCTCTCTTCTCATAGCTGCTTTCTGCTGAAAGGAATTGTAGGCCCCATCTACTGGGTATTACATTCTCTCTGACTACATTGGGATGTTGGGGCTTAATGGTCAGGCTGGTAGGAACCCGTGCCTATGTGTCAGGAATTATAGAGCTACCTGTTCAGTGAGAGAATGCTTAGTAAAATTCTCAGGAAGGTCATTGCCTATAGTCTGGATCTTCATCTAAAGGTGGATGTTTAGATGCCTTGAATAGATAAATGTTACTATTAGGTTGAGGAGGCAGAGGTCAAATATGAAAAGTAGGATGACCACAAGTGGTCCCAAGAGATGAGGAACCCAGTGATTTTAGGAAGCTAAGATTTAAAGAATCAAAGCATCTTGAATAGGCCTTCCTGGTATGCCTTAAAAGGTAGACTATGACAGATCCAGCAATTAGAGATTATTTCTAATGCTTTCATTTGGGAGAAGTTTACTAATGAGTTTTATTCTGATGCTTCCTGGAAAGAGGAAGCATGGTGAAGGGTATCAGATAAACTACCAAGAGTCCGAGAACACAGTGCTAGCAAGATTGCTCGCATTATTGATCCTATGATAAGCAGAATTCCCAGGATGTGTGCCCATTTAAGCTGTGGTGGATCAGGGGTCATTAATGATTCTACTTATCTGCACATGGAGCAGTACTAGAGTCTTGCTCTTTGAAGAGAAGCCTTAGATCTTCCAGAGGTTCACAGGAGTGAGTACCTTTCTTCTTTTGGGTGGTCCTTTGCCTTAGGCAGTTTAGGAGGGGCCGGCTTTATTCCATGACAGCCAGGGTCACCTGGAGTTCCTCACAGGAGAGAGAGATTTCCGTGAACAGGGACACTGCAATTTGCCCCATACCCCTCTAGTCCTCTTCACCAAGGTGGGAGATGAAGGCTTTGGTTGGCCTAGTTCCTCTCTGGAGTGGCGACAGTCAATTCCCAGTGCCATGAATCAGCCACATCAGCCTCCTGACACACAGAGCAGGGCCCAGGCAGCACATGCCCAGTGTCAAGTTTCATATCACTTAAAATAGGAACTGTTTTCTTGATAGCTCTTGGATTTTCTCTCAGACAATTTGTTTAAAGTATTCCTAATTGCAACATCCATAGTTTTGGCCTGCGTTTGTTCTCAGTTCTTTTTCTTACCCTCTTTCAGATCCTGACCGCTGAACTCAGAAAATGCTATTGAGCAACTGGATCAAAGGGGTTTGGAGGCCCATCTGAAACTTTTGTAATTTGTGTCAAATATCTAGAGCTGATTGACTAATAAAATGCTGTCTGCTTCTCCTTGGAAAATGGATCTAAGTTTGTATATTTAAAGAAAGCCCCTTCTAATTCACTATGAAAGACAGTTGAAAGTTCCTCTTTGCCCTGTGCAAACTCTCTTATCTTTTCATAATTAATGGGTTTCCTAACACATCTTCTTATTCCCATAATGAGAGCAATCATCACTTTAAACATCATGTCTAGTTCAACCCCAGTACTATAGTCCCAATTTGGTCTGCCAGAGGGACAGTAACCTCTCTGGGGTGATTCTGTTCTCTTCTTGCAGCCTATTGTTTATCTGCATATGTCCTAGCCTCCTCTAGGATTTTTTTTATCTGAAGTACAAGGCCAAGACAAATTGGACTTCATCCCATGAGAGATCAACAGTGAGGGTTAAAATTTGTAACATATTTGCAAAACTACCAGGATCTTTTGAAAATTCATCTAAACATTCTACGTATTGTTGGAGACCTGCCACTGAAAAGGCACTCAAGAAGCCCCCTGTCCCACTGGGACCTCTCAGGGTAGGATGACCTGAATTGGAAGAGAGGAAATTCTACTTCAAGTATGTCCTGTGGGGCTTACAGCTGTCTCAAGAATAAGAGAAGGGTGCAAGAAAATAAATACTGGGTCTCTCTGGAGAGCTATCCATAGGTGGTTTCTAAGTCACTTGGGCAGGGTGGGACTGACTTACTAGCCTCCTTGTAGGAGGCTGAAGAGACCTCAGGGTGTGGTTTCTTTCATTAAACAGTGGGGGAGTTCCATGTTGCTGTGAGACACAAGTGCAGATCTGGGGAGGGGATCATCAATATCATTTTCTTCTTCAGGAATTTCTTTAAGGACCATATCTCTGTGGCCTTTGCAGAGGTATAGTTTCTTTAAAAAAAGCCATAAGATCTGGAACACGAGAGATTTCAAACCACTTTCCTTTCCTCCTATAGGAAAGAACTGAGGGTTAGTATTGTAATTATGTACCCATCTCTTGCCATTTCCTTGTTTATACTGGGGTCAAACAGAATCGCAATGAGATAAATTGCTCTTTTTTCAGACTTTCAAGGTCAGATTGTTTCCAATTCTTAAGAAAACAGCCTAATGGTGAGGTCAGTGGGATCAGTGGGTCATTTCTCATCGTGCTTTGTGGGGCCTATGGAGAAAAGGGAGAAGATTATGTCCTTTCTAGGGCATCCACACAGAAGGACAAAGACACACTGAGCTCTGGGGCAGCACTCTAGAAACTCAAATTTGCTGCCATATATCTGGCAAAGCAAGCAGCACTAAGGACTTATTTTTTACCTTAGACTTACACATAACCTGTGACCCATTATGACTCCAGCATAGAGCTCTCTACTGGCTCTATCTACTTCAAAAACAGTATCCCTCCCAGTAACAAAAGACTTTGGTAATTTAAGGCAGTAGATAGAAACCTATTCTTCAGCATTTAAGAAAAGACCTTGGGAAGTTCCAAGCACCAAAGCAGGACTTGTCATTATTGACTAAAACACTCCAGTTCTATTTCTGCATACTCACAGTGGTTGGGTTGACCTTCACTGTCTGTTCTGTTTATTTTTCTCAGTCCTTCAGGTGAACATTCCAAAATTACCTGAATTTTTGTTAGAAGGAAGAGATCTAGAAGGAAAGATTTAGAAGGGAAGAAAGGAGGAGGCCTATTTGTTCCCCAAAAGTGGAGACCACAGCTCTTATCCACAAAGATTTCCTGGTGTCCAAGAGGACAACTGGGGAAACATGGCAGAATACCCAAACAGGATGCCTCCCTAAGGCTGTAGGAACTGGGATTCTGAAGCAAGTAACTCACTATAAGACAGAGATAAATGGTCATCTACAGGGAAAGCCCAAAGTACACTTTGATCATGTTGAGTACAAAAATGGACAGGTTGGGATAAGTGGCTACTCAAAAAAGAGGCCAAGTTATTGCTTGCTAGCTATCTTTCCCCAAAGAATGAGGAAGCTTAGTAAAGTATTGGGAAGAACAAAAGTGTGGGAGTGAAAGAGATATGTTAGTCTTCAAGCAAAAGACCTCTTAGTTCTCTGACTTATGCCTACAATGAGTAATCAAAGACACCAAAAAGGGGAAAAAGAGAAGAGAGGAAAGGTATTAAAATATTTTTCCTGAAAAGATGGGCTCACTTCCTTGTTGGGCTTACCAAGAAATGTTACCAGATAGTGGGTTCTGGGAAAACTCCTTACAGGTTCTTGGTGTCCTGAGCAAAGAATTAGACAAGATATGCATAAAAGGTAGGAAGGGTATACATTTATTAAAGGTGAGAAGTATGCTCTACAAAGTGGGAGCAGATGGGTAAACAGACTCACAGACGCCAGCAAAACAGCTTTGAAGATCTCATGGTTTTGTTCAATAGCCAGTCACATATACAACACAAAGTGGACTTGAGAATGTGAATCACCTGTTGTAAAGAATTCATAATTTAAGTAGAACTCTTAGTATTTTCCTTGAAATACAGCTTTCATTTCATTGCTCAGAGCCTTCTGCTAGCTCCTCACCACATAGTTCTCCTTTTTCAAAGAAGCTCTTCAGTCATGTATGTTTTTTATTTACTTTAGCCAGGCTTAGCTTATGGATTTATCAAAACTGTGACTGAGACAATGGCACAGTGTGGGAAGCTCCTCACCGGGTAGTTCCCCTTTTTCAAAGAAGCTCTTCAGTCATATATGTTTTCTATTCACTTTAGCCAGGCTCAGCTTATGGGCTTATCAAAACTGTGACTGAGACAATGGCACAGCATGGGAAAGAGGCACAGACAGAAGTGTAAATAAAATAATGGATGGGCCACATGGAAACCAAAATAAGTGTTGGACACTATTGGTTACTTTTCTCTCTTTGCTGGAACAAAATACTTGATGCCCAAATTGAAGGAAGGAAAGGTTTATTTAGCTTACAGTTTGTGGAGGTCTCAGTCCATACTCAGCTGGCTCCAAGGCAGGATGGCATGGCTAAGTAGCAACCATTCATGACAGCCACAAGTGACAAGAGTGAAAAGGGCAAAAGGAGAGGAGAAAGGCAATTTTCCTCCCTTATACTTTATGCCAGCTACCACCCTGGGTGGGTGCAGCACTCACACCACCAATCCCAGTGCTAGACAATGAATCAATCAGAAACACTAGATTCAGCTGCCTCCATGACTATATGAGGCCTTGAGGGGACATCTAAACACAAACCATAACATTCCACCCGTGGTCCCCAGACTTACACACACCCTTTAGCCAAAATATGTTTATTCTATTTCCAAGATTTGTCAAAGTCCTAACAGTTTCAGCATGGCTGAAAAGTCCAACTCACAAGTCTCCCCTGAGATCTAAGGCAAACTCTGAGCTGTAACCCCCTGTACAAATGGAAAGTTAAACACTTCCAACATTCAATGGTACAAGATAAATATTATCATTCCAAAGGGTACAAATAGGAGGATACAAAGGAATGGGACCAAAGCAAGTCAAGAATCCAACAGGGCAAACATGAAGTCCTGTAGTTGTACATCTAGCATCTGAAGAAATCTGGTTGTGACCTCCAAAAGGCTTGAGTTACTCCTCCATGTCACTTCTGGTGGTTATAGGTCCCAGAGCTTCTTTCTTGGGCTGCCTTTGCTCCCTCCTTGCTGGATTCCTTACACAATTCCATGCTCCCAGTTTTTCCAAACTTCTGGATTCTCCATTGCACCTTTGGCTTTACCCTCACAGCTTCACACACTTCCCTCTCAGAGGCACTCTGCCTACCCTCCCAGACCTTCTGAAATCAAGGTGGAAACCTTTTAAACCTCAGAACTCTTAAATTTTGTATGCACCTAAAACCAGTGCTACATAGATGATGCTAAGGTCTGCTGCCAGTTGGAGAAGAAGCCAAATTTTCTCCTCACTTGGCTGTAGGGGTTGAGTGCCTGGATCACTGGGCACTCTGAACCTGACTGTGAGGAGCAGATTTTTTATGTTGACTCCATTCTGGAACCTGGTGTGGCCACTGCCTCCATTCTGGAACATGGCGCTCTGTGACTTTCTCCTCAAAGCAAAGTCTCTCACTTCTGCTGTTTTGAAGCTACAAAGAGTGGAGACATGTTGTTTCCTGTGATGTCTCCAGGCCATCTTTTCTATTATTTTGTTCTTTCTCAGCAATCCAGATATCACCTCTATCTTTGCAGTCCACAACTCTACTGGAGCTTTCTTTTTGGCCGAATTCATAATGTTTTAAATCATCCTGCTGAGCTCTTTGCTCTGGATTTGCAACATAAATCTGGCTAAAAGCTCCAACAACAGCAACGCCACTGCTTCAACATTCAACTGCCTTGAACTTTCTTTTGCCAGATTAATTAGTCTGCCACCCTTAAGCTCAGTCTCAGGCAAAGTTTCCACATAGGAACAAAATGTAGACAAACTTTTTGCCAAGCTATCACACACATCATCTGGATTCCAACAACCATTACAGTCCTTCTTGACAGCAGAAACCTCCCTAGCCTGGTCTTTATTGACAGGATTTCTATCAGCCTTCTTGATCTTCTGCACTCTGACCAGAATCTCCCATATAGAACAATCTAAGGCATTCCATCACCACTCTTTTGGGTGACATTTCTGAATCCTTTCAAGCTCTTCCCAAAAGCCATTTCCAAAGATTCTTGAGCCATATGGTCAGGTGTAGTCACAGCAATGACCTCACTCCACTGGTACCAAATTCTGTATTGGTTACTTTTCTCTCATTGCTGGGACAAAATACTTGACACCCAATATGAAGGAAGGAAAGGTTTATTTAGCTTCAGTTTATGGAGATCTCAGTCTATACTCAGCTGGCTCTAAGGAAGAGTGGCATGGCAAAGGGGCAACCATTCATAGCAGCCACAAGAGACAAGAGTGAAAAGGGCAAAAGCAGGGGAGCAAGCCACTTCCCTTTCTTATTGTATGGCAGCTACTCGCCCTGGGCAAGTGCAGCACACACACTGCCTACCCCCGTGCTAAACAACAAACTAATCAGAAATGCTAGATTCAGCCACCCCCATGACTACATGAGGCTTTAGGGGGACATCCAAACACAAACCATAACTAACACTTGAAGCTTATAAACTCATTTACTACTTTGGAGCCTTGTCCTAGATGCTGTTTAACTGTTAATTGTCACTCACTGATGAGGATTTAATGTAAGTCTGCAAGCAACTGATCTATTATGGTCTCTGTACAGTCAAACCTGCCTGCTAATGTGAATCTGTACTTACAGCTGTTCTCCAGAACTAGCATCACTACCTCAGCTCCACCTTCAGATCATCAAGCATCAGATTCTTATAAAAAGTTTGCAACATAGATCCATGGGTATGTGCAGTTCACAGAATTTTCACTCCTAGGAGAAACTAATGCTGCTACTGATCTGACAGTAGATAAATTTAGTAACACAGTGATGAGAAATAGTTGTAAATACAGATGAAACTTCTCTCACTCACCCATCATTCACCTCCTGTGGTGTGGCCCAGTTTCAGGTTAGGGACCCTAGCCCTAGATTATCAACCAACAAGCATTATTTCACTTATATGTTGCTTAATTCCTCTTCATTCTTTTATTATACACTGATTTACTGACTGCTTTCTATACATCAAGCTCCTAAATGCAGGTATAAAGTAGTTAACAAGATAGCAGCTTTCTTCCATAGAGAAGTTGGAAGACGAAGACAAAAATTAAAATATAGACATGATGGTACACACCTGTAATCCCAGCACTCAGGAGCCTGAGTCAGGACTATCATAACTTCAAGGCCACATTGGATTATGTAGTGAATTCAAGGCCAGCCTGAACTATATAGCAAGATCTTAGCTAAGAAGAAGAAGAAGAAGAAGAAGAAGAAGAAGAAGAAGAAGAAGAAGAAGAAGAAGAAGAAGAAGAAGAAGAGGAAACACACACACAGGATAAACACAAGCAATGACAAACATACTGAAGGCAATATAACAGAATACCTAGGTTTATGACAGGTCACTTAGGAAAGGCTTCTCTGAGAAGGCAATACTTAAGGTGAAATGTAAAATGTAAATAGGAGGTAGATAATCAAAGATCTAGGTAAGACTGAGGATGTAGCTTAGTGAGAAGGTACTTGCCAAAAGTCTGAATTAAGCCTGGGTAATTTAACAATTTAGTAAGACCTTGTCTCAACACAAAAACTAAATAAACAAATAAATACATGTAGCTCAGTGTGAAGACCTGACCTGGGGTTCAATTCCCAGATGTTCAATCAAACAAACAAACAAACAAAAAAACCCCAAGAACGCAATATTAAAGGAGACTAGTATTGCATAGAAAAGATTCCAGAGCTATGTGATAAAATTCCACAGGCCAGAACTGGGATGGTTTGACATTAAAAAATAATAATACAGTGAATGTAATTGGTTAAAACAGGTCAAATGTACAAACTTTATGAATTCATTAAAAACAAAACAAAAAATATTCACTTTTGATAGATTCAAGGAAGCTAAATTATTCTGAGCATTGTTGAATCAAGAGAGGGTATCAAACCTGTCTCAAAGTAAAAAATAAAATAGAGCTAAAGATGTAGTACAGAGCAAAGGCCCTGGACTCAAATCTCCATCATGGGAAATGATAATCAAAGAAGGAAGGAAAAAGATAAATTTGTATATACGTACATTGTAAATATTTTTTATAATACTAAGAAATTATGTTTAGATGTGATCATGCCATTGTGGTTATATATTTTAAAGCATTTCTCATTTTTTCAGATACATACTGAAATACAGATAAACGATACAATGTCAGGAACTTATTTCAGTGGTCAAGATGAAAGAATATAGAGGAAATTTAAATGAAACAAGTGGCAATGAATTAATAACTGTAACTATGTGACATGTGCACTGGGATTTATTCTATCTGTCATTATTATGTATGTTTGAGGTTTTCTGTAATAAAAGGTTTATAAATACATTGATTAATAATGAGTGAATGAATGAATTCATGGTTATACTATGCATCCCACTGAGCAAAAGCAGTACCACTGAGGTACAAACAAGTAAAATGAATGTACTAAAGGAGAACGACTGGAAATAAAATGTGATTAATAAATGCTAATAGGTACATTTGTAGAGCATCAGCTAGATTCTGGGACAGGCATCAGGCACAATTACCCACTTAAATTTATAGTTACAAATCTCTATTATATCTCATCTTCATTACATTCTTGGGACAGAGGAGAAATAGGGTAATTTAGATTTTAGAAATAGGGAACCAAAGACTCAAGACACCTAAAATCATAAGCTGGGAAAGACCAGAGAGCCACCCCACTGAAGACCTTGCCCGGCAGTTTGCATGCCCTTTCCCTCCTCCCACCCTACCTCTGAAGGGAATGAAATAAGAACAGAGCTTTGAGTTAAGAGAAAATAGTCTCATGAAGAAATAAACCTACTAATTTCTGTTAGTTCATCAAAAAGAACATTTTGTGTTTTTCTTGTTTGATTGATCATTTGTTTCATGCCTAAATCTTACAATCTGAAAAACTAATTTTAAGATAATCTTAATTTACCTTCTATAACTGGTCTTTACTTTTATTTATTTATTTTTACTTATTTATTAATTTGTGGCATTCAGGAACAAACACAGAGCTTTGCACATGCTACATAAGCATTCTAATACCAAGTTATGCCTCTAGTCCCTACACTTCACCTTTTTTTTGGTATGGAAGAAAAGTAAAATTTCATAACAAAACAATAGGAAAATAACAATAGTTAATTGTTAATCTTATTTCTAAAGTAGATAATCAGAGTACAAGATATGAGCATAAAAAATTCTCCAAAACATTAGCATAAATCTTTTTTTTCATTGAACTGAGAAACTATTAGCACACCTGTTTTGTATTTTTTTGTTTTCCCCTTTTCCTTTCCCTTTCCTACATATCAGTTTCTTTTTCCTTTTGAAAAATTTCTTCCCATTTAACAGTATCTATTGTACACTTTGGATCTTATTTACACTTTCAGTTTCTCATATCAGGGAGACTATATGATATATTCATACAAGTCTGATTTATTTCACTTATGAGTATGGTCCCTAGTTGAATACATTTACCTATAAAAGTCTCGCTCCATTGAATAAAAATATCACATCTTTTTTATCCATTCCTCTATTGATAGGCATTTGGGTTCTTTCCAACATTTAGCTATTGAAAATTGTGCTGCTATAAACATGGGTACACATATGTCACTGTAGTATGATGTTAGTTCTTCAGGGAAGATACCAAGAAGGGGAACAGCTGGGTCAAATGGGACCTCTAATTCTAGTTTTTTTGAGGAAGTTCTATACTGATTTCCACAGTCGTTGTACCACTCTGTACTCCCACCAACAATGGAGAAGCGTTCCTTTTTCCCCACAGTCCTGCCAGCATTTGTTATTGGTTGATTTCTTCATGACACTATTCTTTCTGGAGTCAGATGGAATCTCAGTGTTGTTTTAATTTGCATCTCTTGAATGATCAAAGCTGTTGGAAATTTTTTCATATATGTGTCTTTTGTATTTCATCTGTGACATGCATATTCATCTCAGATACCCATTTTTTAATTTGTTCTTTAAATTTGAGAGACATTTTTTTCAGTTCTTTATATGTTACAGATATAAATACTTGTCTGACAGAGAACTGGCTAAATTATTTTCCCACTCTGTGGGTTGCCTTTTCATTCTGTTGGTGATTTCTTTTGATATACAAAAGAACTTTAATAAGATGAGATCCCAGTTGTTGATTCTTTGAACTATTTCCCATGCAGTCTGGTATTTTTCATAAAGTCTCTGCCTACTCTTAGGTCTTCAAGATTTCTACCTACTTTCTCTTCCTATAAATTTAGTGTTTCTGTTTTAATATTTAGATCTTTGACCTATTTTGACTTTGGTTTAATGATAGACATGGGTCTAGTTTTAGACTTCGGCATATGGAAAGCCAGTTTTTCCAGCACTATTTATTAAAGGGGCTATCTTTCTTCCAGTGAACCTGTTTGATCTCTTGTCAAACATAAGGTAACTGAGTGTGTTTGCAGTTGTGCCTGTATGTTCTAATCTGTCCCACTTGTTCTCATGTCTGTCTTTTTGCCAGTACCATGCTGATCTTATCACAGTAGCTTTGTAGTATAATTTCAAGTCAGGGATTGTGATGCCTCCTGACTTGCCTTTGTTGCCCAGAATTGTTTTTGCTATTCTAGGTTTCTTCTGGTTTCAAATAAATTTTAGCAATGTTTTCTCTAGTTCTGTGAGTTATGCTAATGTATTTTGATTGAGATAGAATTAAATCTATAATAATTTTGGAAGTATGGCCATTTTCCCTATGTTGTTCTTTCTACCCATGAGCAATGGGTATTTTTCCATTTTCTCTTTCCTTTTCTTTTATTTTAATCAGTACCAGGGATTAAACTCACGACTGCATGCTTGCAAGGCAGGTGTTTATGCCACTGAGCTAAATCCCCAGCCCCTCCATTTTATGATATTCCCTTCAATCTCCTTTTTTCAGAAACTTTAATTTTCAGTGTATAGATATTTTACTTCCTTTGTTTGATGGGTTCCTAAATATTTTATTTTTTAGCTGTCATTGTGAAGGGTGTGGTTTCCTAATTTCTCTCTCAGTGAATTTGTTGTTTGTGTACAGAAATGTTATTGATTCTTGAGTGTTGACTTTGTATTCAGCTACACTAGTGAATTTGTTTATTAAATCTACAAGTCTTTTGGTGGGAGCTTCTATGTATAGCATCATGTCATCCACAAATAATGATAATTTAAATTCTTCCTTTCCTATCCTTATAACTTTGATTTCTCTCTTTCTTTTCTAATTGCTGTGGTTAATTTTTCCATAACTATATTAAATAGGAGTGATGGTAGTGGATATTCTTGTCTTATTCCTGATTTGAAAGTGAAAGCTTTCAGTTTTTGACCATTTAGTACATTAGCTGTTGGTTTGTTATAGATGGCTCTTATCAGATTGAGATTTAAAACCCCGCACCACAGTTTTCTGTACGGTTGTATCATTAATGAGTGTTGGATTTTATTGAATGCTTTTTCTGCATCTATTGAAATGATCATGTGGGTTTTGTTTTTGGCTCTGTTAATATGGTATATTATAGTTAATGATTTGCATATGTTGCAGACCTAGAATGAATCCTTCTTGGTCATGGTATAAAATCGTCTTGATGATTTGCTGTATTATGTTTGGCAGTATCTTATTGAGGATTATTGCATCTATATCCATTAGGGAGACTGGTCTATAGAATTCTTTTTTTGTTTGGGTCCTTTTCTGGTTTTGGTATCAGGGTAATACTTGATGCCACGAATGATTTTGAAAGTATTGCTTCCCTTTCAATTTCTTTAAAGAGTTTCAACATTAATGGTGTTAGTTCTTCTCTAAATTTATTTGTAGAATTTAATAGTGAATCTATCAGGACCTGGGCTTTTATTTGTTGGCAAATTTTAAATGCATTTTCAATTTCATTGACTAGTATTGGGTTCTATAGAATTTTTATATCTTAATTCAATTTTAGCAATTCATATGTGTCAAGGAATATGTCCATTTTTTTCTATCTTATTAGCGTACAGGTTGTGGAAGCAGGTATTGATGATCTGGATTTCTGCATTCTCTGTTTTGATTTACCCCTTTTCATTCCTACTTGCTCGAATTTGAATCTTTTCTCTTTTTGATGACGTTGGCTAAGGGCTTAACAATTTTATTTAATCTTTCAAAGAATCAGCTCTTTTATTCTTTGTATTTTTTTCTTAGTCTCAATTACATTAATTTCTCCTCTTTGTAATTTCCTTCCTTGTACAAGCTTTGGGTTTCACTTGTTCTTTTTCTAGAAGCTTGAGGTTCAACATTAGGTTGTTTATTTGAATTCATTCTGTTGCTTTCCTTTTTATGTGAGAATTCATCACTGTAAATTTCCCTCACAGGACTGCTTTGTTTGTATCCCATAAATTCTAAAATGTTGTATCAGCATTATCATTTAACTGCAGATACTATTTCATTTCTTCTTTAATTTTCTCTGTGATACACTTGTTGTTCAGGAGTGTATTGTTTAATTTCCATGTATTTCTGTAGTTCTTGTGATTTATTTTGCTGTTGACTTTCAATTTTATTGCAGTATGCTCAAATAATATATATCAGATGATTTCAATTACTCTGAATTCACTTAAGCATGTATTATAGGCTAATATGTTGTCTATTTTTTTTTATTTTAAAAAGAATAAAACAAAAGAGGACAGATCTAGGCAGATCAGAAGAGAACAATGTAAACAACACAGCACTTCACAAGACAATTGAATATTAACAGTAGCTATCATAATGTCTCTTTCTTTGAAATAGTTGAGCTTAGCTTTACATACAATAATGTCAAACATAACAAAGTAGAATAAACAACTCAAGAGAATGGAAGTATTCCAGGACATTATGAACCATATAACCAAAGATGAACAATGGCTGCTATATTATCTTATTTTCCATAAAAATTTTGTTTGTACTATCATACATATCAAAATCCAATAAGACACAATGTGATAGAACCAATGGTAATAGAAAAATAAGAGCATGGTAGGACTTCAGAGCAAGATGATATTAAATCAGCAATGGCTGCCATATTGTCTTGTCTTCAAACTAAGTAACTATTCATACAATCACATATATTAAGATCAAACAAAACAGAATAAAACCATTCCAACCAATGAATGAAAACATAAGACTTCAAAGCAGTATAATGGTGAACCATGATTTCCATAAGGTCTTCTGTACTCTTACCATTTCTTACACTAGGGAGACTATACGATATTTATACATGTGAGTTTGATTTATTTCACTTATGAGTATAGATTCAAGTTGCATCCATTTATTTATAAATATCTCAATGTGATCATTCTTTATAGCTGAGTAGTACTCCATTATATAAAAGAACCACAATTTTTTTATCGATTCCTTGGTTGATGGGCATTTAGGTTGTTTCCAAGATCTGGCTATTACAAATTGTGCTGCTATACTGTGCTAAAGTGTTTTCAGAACTCTTGGGAATATGCCTAAGAGTGGAATAGCTGGGTCAAATGGGACCTCCAACCCCAGCTTTTTGAGGAATCTCCAGATTGACCTCCACAGTGGTTGCACCAGTCTACACTCCCACCAACAGTGCAGAAGAGTTCCTTTTCCCCCACAGCCTCTCTAGCATTTGTTGTTGGTAGTTTTGTTGATCCTGGCCATTCTTTCTGGAGTGAGATGGTATCTCAGTGTGGTTTTAATTTGCATTTCTCCAGTGACCAATGATGATGAACATTTTTTCGTGTATTTATTTGCCATTCGTATTTCTTCATCTGAGAACTGTGTGTTCATCTCGGGTGCCCATTTTTGGATTGGGTCTTTGAATTTCGGGGGTCTGATTTTTTTTAATTCTTTCTAAGTTCTAGACAGAAGTCCTTTGTCTGAGGGACAGTTCACTAAGATTTTTCTCCCAGTTTGTAGGTTTTCTTTTCACTCTGCTGGAGATTTCTTTGGACATGCAGAAACTCTTTAATAATATGTGATCCCAGTTATTGATTCTGGGAAGTATTTCCATGCAGTTTGGTTCTTGTTCATGAATTCTCTACCTACCCCTATGTCTTCAAGATTTTTACCTACTTTGTCTTGCAACAGATTTACTGTTTTTGTTTTAATATTTAGATCTTTGATCCATTTGGATTTTAGTTTAGTACATAGTGATAGGCACGGGTCTAATTTTAGTTTTCAGCATATGGATAGCCAGTTTTTCCAGCACGATTTATTAAAGAGACTGCTGTTCTTCCAGTGAACATGCTTGGCCCCTTTATCAAAGATAAGGTGGTTGACTGTATTTGTAGTTGTATCTTCTAGTGTATTCCATTGATCTTTGGGTCTGTTTTTATTCCAATACCATGTTGATTTTATTACAATAGCTTTGTAGTATAACTTCAAGTCAGGGACTGTGATGCCTCCTGCCTTGGCTTTGCTGCTTAGAATTTGCCTTTGCTATTCTAGGTCTCTTCTGGTTCCAGATGAATTTTAGTGATTTCTCTAGATCTATGAGGTATGTTAGTGGTATTTTCATTGGGATTGCATTGAATGTGTATAACAATTTTGGGAGAATGGCCATTTTTACAATATTTATTCTTCCTATCCATGAACAAGGGATGTCTTTCCATTTTCTGAGATCCTCTTCGATTTCTTTCTCAGGGTATTATAATTTTCCCTGTACAACTCTTTTACGTCTTTCATTAGATTAATTCCTAAGTATTTCATTTTTTTGGATGCTAGTGTGAAGGGTATGGCTTCTCTTATTTCTCTTTTGGTGATTTTGTTGTTAGTGTATAAGAATGCTATTGATTTTTGAGTATTGACTTTGTATACAGCTACATTGCTGAATTTATTTATTATATCTAGGAAACTTTCAACAGAGGGTTGGGGGACTTCTATGTGAGTATCATGTCACCTGCAAATAATGATAATTTAACTTCTTCTTTTCCTATCCTTACTCCTTTTATTTCTCTCTCTTGTTTAATTGCTCTGGCTAGTATTTCCAGTACTATATTGAATAGGAGCAGTGATAAGGGACAACCTTGTCTTGTGCGTGATTTCAAGGTAAATCACTTACCATTTAATATGACACTGGCTGTTGGTGTGTCGTAGATGGCCTTTATCATATTGAGGTAAAGACCATCTATTCTAATTCTCTGCAAGGTTCTTATCATGAATGGGTATTGGATCTTATCAAAAGCTTTTTCTGCATCTATAGAAATGATCATGTGATTCTTGATTTTGGCTCTATTGATATGGTGGATTACATTTATTCATTTACGTATGTTGAATCATCCCTGTGTGCCTGGGGTGAATCCCACTTGGTCATAGTGTATAATCTTCTTGATGATTTGCTGCATCCTGTTTGCCAATATTTTATTGAGCATTTTTTGCATCTATGTTCATTAGGGAGATTGGCCTGTAGTTCTCTTTTTTAGTTGGGTCTTTCTCAGTTTTAGTACTAGAGTGATATTTGCTTCCAGGAGTGGCTTAGGGAAAATTGCTTCCCTTTCAATTTCATTGAAGAGTTTGAGGAGTGTTGGCATTAAGTCTTCTTTGTATTTCTTGTAGAATTCCACAGTGAATCCATCTGGGCCTGGGCTCTCCTTTGTTGGTAGAAACTTGATTACATTTTTCAATTTCATTAATAGAAATTGGGTTATTCAGTAGTTTTACATCTTCTTGATCCAGCTTTGGTGGTTTGTATGTTTCTAGGAATCTGTCCATTTCTTCTGTGTTATCGGACCTATGAGAGTAGAGGTTTTCGAAATAGTTGTTGATGATCTTCTGTATTTCCACAGAGTTGGTAGTGATTTCTCCTTTTTCATTCTGTATTGCATGAACTTGAGTCTTTTCTTTCCTTTTTAAAATTAGGTTGGCTAGTGGCTGGTCAATTTTATTTATTCTTTCAAAGAACCAACTCTTTGATTCATTGATTCTTTGAATTGTTTTCTTAGTGTCTATTGCATTAATTTCTGCTTTGATCTTTATAATTTCCTCCCTTCTTTTGGCTTTGGGCTTGGCTTGCTCTCCTTTTGCTAGATGTTTCAGGTGCAATATCAGGTTGTTTATTTGTGCTTGTTCTGTTTTCCTAATGTGGGAACTCAGTGCAATAAATTTTCCTCTGAGGACTGCTTTCATTGCATCCCACAGGTTCCAGTAAGTTGTATTTGTATTTTCATTTGCTTGTAGATATTGTTTAATTTCTTTAATTTCCTCTGTGACCCACTGATTACTCAAGCATGTATTATTTAATTTCCATGTGTTTGTGGGGTTTTTGCAGTTACTTTTATCATTAATTTCCAGTTTCATGATGCTACGATCTGATAACATGCATGGGATAATTTCAATTCTTTTGCATTTACTTAAATATGTTCTGTGGGTTAGTATATGGTCTATTTTAGAGAATGTCCCATGTATTGGTGAGAAGAATGTATATCCTAATGTTGTTGGATGGAACACTCTGTATAACACTCTGTATACATCTATCAAATCCATTTGTTCACAGGTATGATTCAGTTCTGTTGTTTCTTTGCTGATTTTCTGTCTAGTTGATCTATCCCTTTGTGTCAATGGTGTGTTAATAATTGTGCTATTGCCTATTTGATTTTTCATTTCTGTTAATACTTGCTTTGTGTAGTTGGGTGCTCTGGAATTTGGTGCATATATATTTAAGATTGTTATCTCTTCCTCTTGCAGTTTTCCCCTAACTAGTATGTAGTGACCTTCTTTATCTCTTCGGACCATTCTTGGTTTGAAGTTCACATGGTCTTCAAACAGAATAGCTATCCCTGCTTTTTTTTTAGTTCCTGTTGCATGGAGTATTGTTTTCCATCCTTTGACTTTCAGTCTATGTGTTTCATTTGGGTTAGATGGGTTTCTTGTAGACAGCATATGGTTGGATGTTGTTTCTTGATCCATTCTACCAGTCTGTTTCTTTTAATTGGTGAATTGAGGCCATTTACATTAATGGTTATAACTGTCATATATTGGTTTGTTGTTGACATGTTATCTTTCTGATGTTGTATCTTAGCTTTCCATTCTGTTTAATTGTCTGTCTTGCTTAGTGGTTTTTTCCTATGTGTATCTAGAATGTCTTTCAGTATTCTTTGTAGGTTTGGTTTGGTGATCATGAAGTTCTTCAGCTGTTCTTCGTCATGGAAGCATCTTATTTCTCCATCCATTTTGAAGGACAGTTTTGCAGGGTACATCAGTCTGGGTTGAAAGTCGTTTTCTTAAAGGATCTGAAAAACTTCACTCCATGCTCTTCTTGACTTCATTGTTTGTGTTGAGAAGTCTGCTGTGATTCTCATAGGCTTTCCTTTATAGGTGCCCTGTCTCTTCTCTCTAACAGCTTTTAATATTCTGTTCTTATGTTGGATTTCTGGGATGGTGATAATTATATGTCTGGATGTAGTTTTGTTTTGGTTATGGCTATTTGGAGTTCTATATGCCCCACTAATCCATATGTCAGTTTCCATACTCATGTTTGGGAAGTTTTCAGCTATTACTTCTGTAAATAGCCTCTTGATATCTTTTGTTTTTTCCCCTTCTTTTTCTTTTATCCCTATTAATCTTATATTGTTTTTCTTTGCATCATGTTGCAGCTGTTGAATTGTTATTTCTTGATTTCTTGTTATTGTTAGATCTTTCCTTTCCTGTTCACTAGCTGCAATCTTATCTTTGAGGTCTGAGATTCTATCTTCTCTTTTGTTGAGGTGGTTTTTGCAACTTTCATTAGAGTTTTTGATTTCCTGTATATCTCTTTGAATCTGTTTAATGCATTGTTTATTTCTTAAACTGTTCATTCAGTGATTCTATCATTTTGCTTTGTTCCTCTAATTGTTTAGCTGTGTCTTTGTTGGATGCATTCAGTATTTCTTTCACTACTTTTATCATTTCTTCTTTTACCTGGGAGAGTATTTCTGATTTGAGTTCCCTCATAGCTTCCTGTACTTGCTTCTTTATTTCAGTTGATATCATTTCATACATTTCAGGTGTATGTGTAGTATTTTCTTCTATGTATGTGGCTCCTTTTTCTTGAGATGGGCTGGGGGGTTTGAGATTGCATTTTGGTCTTTCATTTTGTCATTTTCCTATATTTCCGTGTTTCCAGCAATTTTCCAAAGCTTTCCCTCATGGTTCCGCACCAGCTTGGCTCCCCCTTCTGATGATCTGTTTCTCCTTGTTGAATGAAGGTCACTAGGTGCAGTCCACTGAACCCCACAAAACCTCTGGAGCCCCGTCCAGTTAGCCAAGGGGGCTGGGCAGGCACCCAGCCACCAGGATGCATGGTCCCAAACCCTTCCAGGTCTGTATTGGCGTTCTGGAAATCAACTTGCAGTGTGCGATGCTGGCTTGTCTCCCCCTTTGGCACGTCTGGCTCCCCTAGTTGAATGAAGGTCACTGGGCGCAGTCCACTCAAGCCTGCGGAATCTCTGGAGCCTAGTTCAATGACCCAAGGGGACTGGGCCGGCACCCAGCTGCCGGGATCAATGGTCCCATACCCTTCCAGGTCTGTGCTGGTGTTCTGCCCAGGTAGCAATTCATGATCAAATAGGATTCATCACAGTGATGCATGGATGGTCCATTCTCACAATCACTCATCTTCAAGCCACACTTCTCTCATTTCTTTCCGCCATTTCCCCAAGAAGGCACATCTGTCCATCAAGGCCTGAGTTGTCCCTATGTTGTCTATTTTGGAGAACACCCCATGTGCAGCTGAGAAGAATGTGTATTGTGATGTTGTGGGGTGGAATACTGTGTAGACATCTACTAAGTCCATTTGTTTACAGATTTGGTTTAATTCTGATATTTCTTTGTTGATTTTTTGTGTAGTTGATCTATCTATTTGTGAGAGTGGCATTAAGGTCCACCACTACAACGGTCTTGGTGCTTATTTTTCACATCTGTTAATATTTATTTTGTGTAGTTGGGTGCAACAGTATTTGATGTATATATATTTGTGACTGTTACTTCTTTTTCTTGGAGTTTTCCCTTAACAAGTATGTAGTGACCTTCCTTGTCTCTTTTGATCAGTCTTGGCTTGAAATTTCACAGTCTGCAAAAAGAATAGCTAGCTACTCCTGCTTTTTTCTGGGTTCCTGTGGCATGCCATATTACTTTCCATCCTTTGACTTTCAGTCTGTGAATTTCTTTTTAAGTTAAATGTGTTTCTTGAATGCAGCATATTGTTGGATCTTGTTTGGTGATTCATTGTGCCAGTCTGTTTCTTTTGATTGGTGACTTGAGACTGTTTACATTGATGGTTATGATGATATGTATTGGCTTATCTTTTTCAGGTTATTTTCCAGTTGTGAGTTCCCTGTATTCTTTCTTTCTTTATGATTTGCCCTGCCTAGTGGCTTCTTTCTACTGGTGTTTTTATGCATATGGTCTTCAATTTCTCTTTCTAATATATCCTTCAGAGCATTCTGAAGACCTGATTTAGTGGTCATGAATTTATTCAGTTGTTCTTTGTCATGGAAGTATCTAATTTCTCCATTGATTTTGAAAGATGGTTCTTCAGGGTACATCAATCTGGGTTGAAGATTGTTTTCTTTTAGGGCTTGAAATACCCTACTCCAAACTGTCCTTTATTTGAAGGTTTGCTGTGATTCTGATGGATTTTCTTTTATAGGTTGTTTCTTTTCTTTAGCCACTTTTAGTATTCTATTTTTTGAGGAATTTTTGGAATCTTGATTATTATGTGTCTTGGTGTACATTCATTTTGCTCATGGCTATCTGGAGTTCTATATGCTTCACCTATTTGTATGTCAAATTCTTTATCCATATTTGAGAAGTTTTCTGCCATCATTGTTTTTTAAAGTCTTTTGTGCCATCACTGCTTTTTTGCATCTTTTTTAAAATGTCTTTTGTGTTGTCTCGAGCTTTCCCACTGTCTCCAACAAATCTTACATTGTTCTTCTCTGTTTTACCTTGTAGCTGTTGGATTTATTTTTCATGATCTCTTGCTATTTTTAAGGTATCTTTCTTTTCATGGTCACTAGTTGCAGTCCTATCTTCTAGATCTGATATTCTATCCTCACCTTCATTCAATCCATCATGGACACTTTCAATGGAGTTTTTAATCTCCTGAATTTCAGTTTGGATCTGTTTCATGGTTTCCATTTCTTTCCTATGTTGGGCATTCATGGTTTCCATTGTTTTCCTAAACGCCTCTTTTTTTTTTTTAAATCTGTGTCTGCTTTAATATCATTTATTTTGATTTTCCTTTCTCTTTGCACCTAGAAATAACTTATCTATAGTCTCTTCCACTTGTTTTTTTACTTCTGTTGCTATCATTTCAGAAAGTTCCAGTGGTTGGCTTCTGATTTCCTCTATCTTGTGCTCTGGACTTGTCCTGGGTGGGCTTGGGAGTCTGGGGTTGCATTTTATTGCTGTGTCTTGTTATTTTCTGTTTTCTATTTTATTTTGTTTTCTGTGTTGATTCATGTAAATTTCTTATGATAGATAGCTTTGTCCCTAGTATCAATGCTTCCCTAGGAAATGTATGATTCTCAGGGATGTTTTCTCTATGTCAGTGGTTCTTGGTCTTTGTGTCTAGCTGAAGAACCTACTTTCCCAATGTACTGAAGGAGTTGTTATCCACTTGGCTCAGCACCCAGTCCTTTGGTATTGCATTATGGTGATGGTATTGACCCCATAAAATCACAATGTTGTCATGCAGACGAAAAAAGCTGTTTATAGCAGGTATGTTATCCCAGCTAAAATAGTACAGCTAGCAATAACAATAGTTCCAAATGCAGCCAGGCTGCTGACAAACTTTGGAAACTATTAGCCTGATACCTTTAACCAAAGGAGCAAATTCCATAGTTATATAGAAGAATCCAGCATATACTAAGAATTTGCATGCAATAAATTTTCCCCTTAGTGGAGTGATTTTACCCTACTGTGTGTAGCAAGGGATTAAGAAGGATAGGGGATAAGATAGAGGGATGAGTGAGGTCCAATATAGTAAGAGAAAGATTATAGGGCAAAGGACAATTACCTAAATTATGGGAAACTAGAGAACACAGGAGAGAAAGAATGGAAGAGAAACCAGAGGAGTATTAAAATGAGCCAAGAAGAGAAGAGACAATGTTTACTCACATGAAAGTAACATAAAATCAAGCAAGATGGTTGACAGAGAGAATAAGACAAGTAGATGGAAACACAACATAAGGTAATAAGTCACGAAAGTGAAAAGAAAAAAAAGAGAGAAGAGACTAAAAGCATAAAACAAAACCATTAAAAAAAAGACCAAACAAAACTAAACAAACAAACAAAAAAAGACCCCAACTAGACAGAAAAAAGAAAACCAGTCAAACAAAGAGAAAAATAAACATAGTGAAATTCCTCTGGTGTTCACAGTACTATGGTAGTTCCAAGTTGGATCCCAGAAATGTGTTGTGAACTCCAGCCAAGTTTGCAGTGGGATTTGTGCTGGGCATAGGGCTGATCTTGGCCTCTGGATGTAGGGGCTAGGGCTGGCGTCCTGTTGCTAGAGTTCTCCTCAAGCCCTTTGATGCACATTTTTTTAAAAAAGAAAAAAAGAATAGAAAAGAATGGTGGTCCCACCTTCTCACTTCTATTCCACGTGTCTGTGTGCCAAAGCACAATGCTGGTTCACCTAACTTACCAACTGGTGGTGTGTGTGCCCTCACCAGGGCCATGGTGGTTTACTAGGAGTCCCCACCTGGGCTAGTCTGGACTATATGAGTGCACCCCCACTGCCACCACTGATGCCTTGGTGGGCCACCCATACTTCACTTTTAAAAGAAAAAAAAATTTTTAAAGATCCTTATCCAACCAAAGTACTTGCAATCACATTTCTTCTGCAAGTTCACTTTTATAGCAACGAGTACCAAGTCTGCTCTCTAGCTGTGATGGATTGACAACTGGTGGCCAACTTGTAATACCAGCTGAACTGAATCAGTGTGGTTCTGAGAGTCGGTGGCCCACTTGCTGGCAATATAAAAAGAACTTGAGAGGAAAACATAGTGCTGTTGGTTCTCCTTCATGTTGACTCTCCTGTTGCCATGGGTTCTCTTGGAGGAGATTTTGAGCTTCGTTCCTGATATGAACTTGGATGCTCTCATCCTCAGAGGAGCTCAGAACCTTGTTGCTGAGAGTGGCTGTGGTTCACTTTGGGGAGCTCTGGTACTTACTCTGAACATTGCTTCCTGGCTCTGGAGGGAAAGATGATATGCTGTTCAATCTCCTGGAGAAGCTTGTCACACTGGCTTCCTGACATGAACTCAGCTGTTCTCATTGTTGGAAGAGCTCAAGACTTCATTGTCGCTGAGAATGACTGAGAATGGCTTTTTGGGGGAGCTCTGCTTCTTACTTTGAGCACTGTTTCTTGGCTCCAGTGCAGAACCCTCAGCCTACTGATACAGATACTTTATCCTGCTGGCATAGACATTCTAGCTTCCACCACTGACCTTTGGGCCTTTGCAGCACAGATTTGTGAAACAGACTTGCGTGAGTCATTGTTGTGGGCTCTAGGCCTCTAGTTGGTCTCGTGGGGGGCACTGTCAAGGGCTCTAGATCTTACTCCAGACTCTCATAGGACATTGTTGTGGGTTCTGGGCCTTCAGTTGGATTCCTTGGGTCTTAGCGCATGGACAGATTTCCTGCACTTCTTGTATTTGACTCTCTGGATGACTATTATAAAATAATTCTGTAAATTATGTGTCCTGTATTAAATTTTTTTTTCCTTGGAACCCCTGGCAACAACAAAACTGGTACTGAGAGTGGAGACATTGCTGTGATGTTGCCTGAATATGTGGCTTAAGAGCCTTTAGAATTAATTTGGAAGGGTTTTGAGAGACTGGCCAAAGATGCAGCCTCTGTGTGCTACAAATTATATTGGAGACTCTGGTCAGAGCCTGGAAAATCAGAGTACCAGTGGAAATGCTGCTGGTTAAAATGAAGCTTAGGAAGCTTCTATTGAGAAGACTGGATTGGTTGTTGGAGTCCAGACAATATATGTTATGGCTTGGCAAAATGTCTGCATTTTGCTCATGTCGAGATTTTCCCTGAGACTGAGATTAAGGATGGCAGACTAATTAACTAGTCCATGATGATATACGTTAAATTATGACACTGACAGGAAAATTTAATGGAAACACAGATAATATGGGAAATATGTGTACATTTTTTATATTCTCTTACAAGTTTCCAGATACTCCATGACAAAATGAAACTTTTGAGACATGACTTACATGATATCCTAAATAAAATAACATTGATCTGTTTGTTTGCAAAGTATGTTTTGGCTGTATTTTTTATGTTCATTATGCTTTATTTAATCACATGGGGAAGTAGGCTCCATTTTAGAATACTCCCATTAAAACAGATAATAAACTCTTCCAAATGAAAGACCCAGTCAAAAAAGTGTAAGTGAAATGAACAGACATGTCACAGAAGTGCAAATGGCCAATAAATACATGAAGAAATATTTATCATCACTAGCTATCCTAGAAATGCCAATTAAAGTAACACAGATTCCATCTTACTCCAGAAAGAATGGATATCATCAAGAAATCAAATAATAATAAAGGCTGGAAAAGCTGTGGAGGGAGAGGAAACTCCTACTTTACTGGTAGGAGCATAAACTAATACAACTACTATGGAAATCAGTATGGAGATTCATCAAAAAACAAAAACTAGAAATTCCATTTGACCTATTCTACTTCTAGGTATGTTCCCCAAAAGATTAAAGACATATCACAGTGATACATGAATACTCACATTTATAGCAGCACAATTTATAATAGTTAAATTTTGGAAGTAGCCTATATGTCCATCAACATATGCATAGGTAAATAAAACATAGTATTATACAGTGGAGTACTAATCTGCCATAAAGAGAGATAATCTTGAGTTATTTGTAGGAAAATATATATAACTTAAGATCATAATGTTATACGACATAAATCAGACATGTGAGTTTAAATATCACATGATTTCTTTTACATGAGAAACCCAAATTGTAAATAAAGAGCAAAGCAAAAGACAGACAATAGGAAGTAGGGAGATAGCTCTTTCCCAAATGAGAAGGGAATCAATAAATGGAGGAAGGATAGGTGAAAGGGCATGGAAAAAATAACTAAAATGTGTTATGAACATGCACCACCTCCACACAAGGCATATAAACGATTCTTTATATATTCTAGATATAAGTCCTTTGTCTGAGGAACAGCTGACTAAAGTTATTTCTACCCATTTTTCTGTTTTGCTTCTTTAAAATAAAAAATTTGAAAAAAAGAATGTAACTATTATGTACTGCAAACATGGATAAATTTTAAAAAAATAAAAATAAAAATGTCAGACCATGAAGTTGAAGCTCAGCTCTTCTGTAATGTTGTTCAACATTACTCAGTCTACTGGAATGACCACTTTTCTCTCTATCCAGATTCCTCATCCCTCATGAATATCAGGGAAAGAGGTAAAGAATTCATCCTTTCCAGAATCATCTTTTTTTTTCAGTAAAGAACCCTGATACTTGCACCTTGCACATGCTTGGCAAGCACTGTACTACTGAGCTACATCCTTTGCCCTGGAATCATCTTCTTGACATTGTTGCTAAAGCTCTTTATTCTTTGATAAGCCTTGCTTCTGCAGAGGTGGTAGGAGGGGTCTGGAAGAAGGGGTCCTTCTTTTATGAATCTGCCTTGGGTCCAAAGGATTGACCATAATGAGGACATTTTCGTCTGACTTCTCATTCATGAAAAAAACAGAAATTTGCCTTTACAGCTCTTTCCAAATGAAGCTATTCCTATGAAGATAGAAAGGCTGACATGCTAGCGTATTAGCTCATTCATCTAATCCCACCTACTTGGTGCAGAAGGATTAAACTTTTAAGACCAGCCTGGGCAATTTAATGAGATTTTATCTGAAAACAAAAAATTCACATGGTTGGGCATGTAGGTCAGCATGCTAGGTTCAATCTCCTATATAGGGGGCGGGGGCTGACAGGCTTGGAAGATCTTGATATTCACTCTTGGGCTCTAAACATATTCAATCCCTAAGCAATAGTGCACAATTTGTGTTCTGTGTAGTTACCCTGTGATCACCAGTTTTATTGCTTGTATTTCTTTGTACTGTAGAGCATTAATTTATGTATGTGAATGTGTAAGTCATACAGAACAATATTTTGCAACCTTATTTTGTAATTTCCTTATTCTTGATATACTTGTACCAGTAGTTTTAACCAATGAAAGTGGCCCTAGCCTCTCTAAACATCTGAAAGACCTTGTGAAGTTTTCTAAAGATATCTCAATAACTAAAAGGCCTTTCCAAAGAGGAAAAAGTGCTGTGGTTTTAAATTACAACAACAGTTAACACACTCAGCACTTTTATGTGCCAAAGCTTGGCCAGTATCCTAACTTAACACATACCCATAGCACAGTTAACATGTATTAATTCATTTAATTTTCATGACAACCCCACCAGGCGTATCTACATTTTACAGGTAAGGAAACTGAGGAACAGTTGCTAAGTAGCCATGTTTCACATGTCACTGAACAGCTGCTGGAGGAAGCTACATGGAATTCCACAGTATGAGGGAAAGCATTTAAACACAAATACAAGGTATAACTTTTCATAATTAAAGGGAAAAGCACCTACTAAATGAATTCTTTCGCAAAGGGAGTTCCCTTTCGGGAGGCTCGCGATCCTAACGTTGTTTCATACTTGCATTCATTTATTCATTCATTTTTGGTGATACTGGGGATTGAACCTAGTGAAGATCTGCCATTGAGCTATATATCACCAGTCCTTTTTACACAAACCTTAGCCCCTAGTGGCAGGGACCTTTTTTTTTTTTTTTTTTTTTTCTAGTTCTGGGTGTTGAATCCAGGGCTTTCACTCTTAGTTGTATCCCCAGCCCTTTTTTCTTTTATTATTTTGAGAAAGGGTCTCACTGAGTTGCTGCATTACCCAGGAGGGGCTCAGAGTTGCAATACTCCTGCCTCAGGCTCCCAGAGTGCTGGGTTTACAGATGTGCATCACCATGCCTGCTGATCCTCATATTATGGGTTTCTTTCCTCTGGGAAATTCTATCTTCTAAGGACTATTCCTGCCCGTGGGCCATTCCTTTCTGTAGCTGGTGAAATATGGTTCCCATGGGAGAAAAATCCCAAAGTTGGAGTTTGTCCAAACTAACATTTGAAAAATTAGCAGTGGTACTAGTACACAAAATGGTTTTTTTGCTGTCTCTGTCACATGGTTAGTGACATTTAAGGACATTTACCACAGCCTGTCAATAATAGTTGGGTCATATGTGTGTCTTCCAAAGATTAATATCAACAGTCAGAGACATCTAAGTCTAAACCAATCAGTAAGAATGAAGAAAAAGGACTGGAAATGCTTCATAGTTTGTAGGTGTATCTCTAACTCTGTAGTAACAGTACTCTACATTAGTACGGTTAGTTTGTCTCATTGGATTCAGTCAGGCAAATCACCTTTCTCTCATACATCCCACTTTGTAACTATGTGGAGGGGGAGGTGGGATAGATGAAGGTTTAGGTCTTCCAGCTCTCACATAATGTTTAGAAAGTCAACTAGTTTTTGGCTTTTTTTTTTTTTTTGGTGTGCTTTTCTCTTAAGTCAGCTTGTTTTGTTTTGTTTTAACACATTTCCTCTACAGTAAAAGACTATGGATGATATTTTTGGTTACATGCTAACCTGGAACCAGAAATACTCATTGAGTGCTCCCTCAGGGCCTGGTTATTATTAAACAATGTATAATTACTTTCTTTGAGCCAGATACAAGACTCTGGCTCTAATCCAGAACGTGCCAGCAAGTGGTAAGAAATCTCATGTTAATGCTTTATTGTGGTAAACAGTGGTTTGGTCAGTTGGCCTCAAGCAGGGATAAAACAGGCATTATAAATAATTCAAACACTGTGTGTGTGTGTGTGTGTGTGTGTGTGTGTGTGTGTGTGTGTTTAAACCTAGGGCCTTTTACATGTCAAGGAAAGCAAGTAATTCTCCATGAGTAGTTCACATTGCCCAGAATAATAAGTTTTCCAAAGTACTTTTACACACAGGACATTGTTTCAGTCTCATAATAACCCAGAAAATCATTAGACTTGGCAGTATTACCTACGTTCAATAGACCAGGAAATTGAGACTCAGAGACTTTAAGTAACTGGGCAAAGTCAATGAGCTAATTAATCAAAGAACAGAGCTCATCTTCTGACATCCTAACACAACTCCTGACAAAGCACTTGAGTTTGCTTTCTTTATGTTTCTACAGCATTTATAATTGATTTCCTGATGCACAGTTCTATGGGCATCTTTTAAAACTCATTTAACCCCCATAGCCACCCCAGGCATAAGTATTCTTATGATCCCATTTTATAAATGAAGGTTTACAAAGTTATTTACCTACACATCTTTATGTAATAGTACTTGAAGTACCCTTTTAACACTTTACTGGGTTCCCTTGTTTTGTTAATCAAAAATTAAAAATTTGAGGGGTGGGAATGTAGTTCATTGGTAGATGTTCACTTAGTATATGCAAGGGACCTAGTTAGTGATCACAAGCCTTCCAGAGCTTTCAATGATACAAACTGCCTGCTATGGCATGTGTGCTACAGGTTCACTGCCACTGGATTCAGTCCCAAGCACTGCAGAAACACACACACACACACACACACACATGATTCTGGAGTAATCTCAAAAACAGCCTCTGAGAGGAAAAGGTAAAAGTGTTGGTTTTTTTTTAAAACCAAGAGCCAGTAATAATTCTAGTCATTAACACTGAAGTTATAAAAAAAACTTCTAAGAATGAAAAAAAAAATTTTTTTTTTAGTACTGAGGATTTAACCCAGAGCCTTTGTCCTGAGCTACATCTCCAATCCCCCTCCACCTTTTTACATGTTTGAGACAGGTTCTTGCTTGAGTACAGCCTGGGCAAATTCACAATTTAGTAAGAGCCTGTTTTGAAATTTTTTAAAGGGAGGGGGCCTGGGGAAAGTAGCTTAGTATGAAGGTCCTGATTTTACTCCCTAGTACAAAACAAAGCAGAAAAATAAGGCGGGAGGGGGTGCATCTAGAATATAACAGCAGAAACTATAAAACACTTACAGGAAAATTTAGTTAAATCCTCAGGCAATACATTTTACATATGACATCAAAAGCACAAATAACCTAAGGTGGGGAAAAACAAATGAACTGGATTTCATCAAAAGAAAAAAAAACTGAGCTAGCTAGACCTGGTGGTGCAGGTTTGTAATGACAGCACTCTAGGAGTGTGAGGTAGAAGGATCACAAGTTTTAGCCCAGCCTGGGCAACTTAGAGAGACTTGTCTCAAAAAAAAAGCTGGGGATGGAGCTAAGTGCCCTGGACTGGACCTGGGTTCAGTCTCCAGTACAAAAAAACAAGTCCAGAATAGGCAAACCCATAGTCAAAGAAAGCACATCAGTGATTGCCAGAGTTTGAAGGGAAAGAGGGAGAAGAAATGGATGCCAATGGATACGAGAGGTTCTTTATTTGGGGGGTGGGGGATGACAATGTTCTAGATTTAGATAGTGGAATGGTCACATACTTTATGAAGATAGATAAAAAGAAACACTGAATTCATATTTTTAAAAACTGTCTTTTAAACCAGGCATGGTGATAGATGCCTATAATCCCAGAACTCAGAAGACTAAGGCAGGAAGTCTGTGAGTTCAAGCCCATCGTTGAATATATAGTGAATCCCAGATCAGCCTGGGCTACTTGACTGCAGAGCAGGAGATTGTCTCAAAAAAAAAAAAAATGTTGGAAGCTAAGCTAAACCTTTTCTCCTGTGAGATGTGGGTGTGGAATATCTGTGTGACAGCCACAGGAAACCTTACTGCTATATTTAAGAAAATACTCTTAATAAATCTGCTTGTATTATTTTGTGGCTAAAATGTGTCAGGATCAAGTGGGTGTCTCTTACTAACCTCCACCTTGCTATCTTTCAGATGTTTCTTTGACAGCATCGAAAAGCTCTCAGATAATGAAACTCAATTCTATATATTTTACTGAGCATCTGTGAAGTGCCAGACACTTCGTAGCAAACCAGCTGGATGTATGGCCACACTCTTGCCTTAATGAAGTTATATTGTAATATGTAAATCGCATCACAAAAGTACAATTCTCCAATTGCCACCCATCTCCAATCCATTCTATGGGCTTTTCAGACCTGCTCTGTGTCCTGGAGCCATGGTATTAACTTCTGGAATTGCACCAATCAGACTCCCTTGCACTGGCAGGATTTTAGACAGTAGGAGACAAAAGGTCAAATATCCTAGCTCCCAGCTCCTTTTTCTTAGGCTACCACAGTTGTATTTTTTTTAACCTTAGTTTTTCTTGTTGTAGAATTTTATATAAATAGAGTCATCTAACTTCATTTGCTTTCTTCGTTGTATCTGTGAAATGCATCCAAATTATTGCACATTGGTGATTGGTTCCTTTCTGTTGCTGTCATTTTCCACTCAGATGATGTACCATAATTTGTTCAGCCTATTGTGTTGATGAATATTTGGGTTGTTTCTAGTTTTTGGCTACTATGAATAAAGCTCTAAGAATGATCTTGCATGAGACTTTGCTATAGCTTTTCACTTCTCTTAGCTAAACACCTAGGATTCATGTCTGGGTCAAAGGATAGATACGTAAGGACACATGAGCATATTTTCTGTTGTAATTTTAAAATAAAAAAATATTTATGGTACAGGGGATTGAACTCAGGGCCTTCCCATTTTGAGTTACATACTCATCCCTTCTTGTTTATTTTGAGACAGGATCTGGTAGGTCACTAAGTTGCCCAGACTGGACATAGAATACTGGTCCTCCTGTCTCTGCCTTCTAAAGCCCTGGGATTACAAACTATACAAAATGTTTAAAGAAAAAAAATTGAAGAAAATAAATCTAAACTTATAATACTAATACTTGCTATCTTTTTTCCTATTACCTCCTCCCCTCAGTTAGCATTTGGGTCTGTCAGATCTTAACTTTCCAGGCCAGATAAGTGACCCACCACTTTCCTGAATGAATCATCAAAGATGAGGAAATTCCAGTGTTAGCCCTGCCAAAGAGAAACTAGGTTTCATGTTACTAAGAGAAGTCAAGAGACTCAAGTGATAATTCAAAAAACTGCCAGCACACAGGAAAAGCAGCTTTATAGGCAAACAATTCATCTTCAATTATACCTGCAAACAAAACAAAACTCATGACACTGGCACTCTATAATAACAGGGTGTCACCAGAATAGATACTTTGCATTAAAAAGAAGAAATGAGTAGGTCCTGAAACTAATCAAATCAACACATCAAGAATGAGAATAGCAGAAATAACGTCACCTCCAAGAGGGTTTGTAAACAAACTGTGAACAAAACTTGGTAATTTCCAAATCCAAACTGAAACTCGGGTCCTAAAAAAATCCAATTAATACTATGAAGATTTCTTCTCAGGAAGGAGGAAGTGGAATATAAATAAAATATAAATGAATGTGAAAGAAAAAGTTGGTAACAGAAAATGTACTGTCATAGTGTCAATGAAAGATTTTAGTGGTACCTGCCAGGGACAATGTCTCATCACTGTTCCTTGTCCTGAGAACTGGCCTTGAGTCCTAATCCACAGGAAGGTCACAATATCACTCTTTCCTTCTGGCTACAGCTGTTTGGAACAGGGTTGGATGCTTGGTTGATCAAGTTCGGATTCTAAATGCCATGGAGAACCACTGAAATTTTTTGTGGATGTGGTAACATGGTCAAATTTATGTTTCAGAAAGCTTTGCGGGGACAAACTAAAGATTTTTGTCATAGTTCAGATACTGAGAGATGATGACAGTTGATATAGGTAATAGAGCATGAGAAAGACAAGAGAGACTCCACCTTCCAATATCTAGCAGCAGCAAAAGAGGAAACATTTTCCAAGAAGCCTGAGATATTGGAAGAACCAAAAGATGGTGGGGTCATGTAAACTGACATGAGTTTTGAAAAGGAGAAAGAGGTTAACCATGACTTAAGTTATGAAAAACTTGTTAATGAGCATTCACATCCTTGCTGGGCAAGGACGTATGCCCAGCAAGCTGAAGTTGGTTCCTAGAATTGCAAAAATTCATTCATTCATTCATTCATTCATTCAAGTGCCAGGATTTTGACTTGACATGTAAATCTTTCCATGTTGTGGCCCCTTGTATCAGGCAGGATCCCAGTAGGCACTAGGTCAAAGACACTGCCACCCACAGGAGGCAAGGAAGGATACTAAGAGAAAACTAGAGTTGCACAGAGAGGGTTTCCTGATAGCAGCAGTGGTCATAGAGCATTCCTACCATTAGCATGGTGCCAAAGGAGGGAAGAGGAAGAAGAAATACCATAATTTCTTTCTCCTTCATCTTCAAAAGCTCCCTATGCAAATGTACACAGCGCTCTGGAAGTCGGAACCATAAGAATGCATGCTGTGGAGTCCATAGAGGTCAGGGGGCTGCGAGCAGAACAGAGAAAGACGGAGAATGGGTTGAGCAAGCAAGAAACCAGCACATCCTTGCTCACCTCCTGGATTCATCTCTGCCGATTCGCCTCATCTCCTTCCAGTCTTGCAGGGCTTTCTCTCAGTACCAGAAGATATTAGCAGCATCCTACCTCAGGCCTGGCACAGGCTGATCTCTTCATCTAGCACACTCTTCCCCTCTCTCTTTACCTCTTCAACTCAAAATTATCCTTCTACTCTCACCTGAAAGCTTTTTTTTTGGCTCTTGCCCCTACTTAATCTGGAGAAAGTACCACTGTTATATTCTCTCATAATGCCCAGTTCTTTTCTTCAATAGCATTCATCATAGTTTGTAATAATACAGTCACCGTGGCATTATTTAATATCTTTCTTCTCTACAAGGAAAGGAGGTAGGTCTGTTTTTCACAGTCTAATTCTAGGCAATGAGACAAGTCCTATACAAATATTTATGGAAAGCCTTCATGCATCTGATCTAGCACCCACCCTCCCATCAACCACAACCTCTGGACACAGCTTACCAATAACAGAGCTTATCTTCGAGACCTTCTTACATGCCAGCTTATCAATATGCTAGAAATGTAATGTCTGTCATCTCATTCACTCCTCCCAGTATCCCAATGACACAAGAACACTTATCAGCCCCATTTTTTCCACAAGGGAGCTGAGAATCAAGAGGCCAAGTTATATGGCCTAGGTCCCAGCACTGTGATGGAGGCTGGGTGTGAACTGAGGCCCTGTAGACGCCATGGCTGGTGCTCCAAGCCCGCCCTGCACACGGCACTGCCTCCTCACATAGTTTCCTGTATGTTTGTATTTTGTGTGTGTTTATGTATTTCATACTAGGCTATGTGGAGACAGACCAGAAACTCAGAGTTGATAGAAAGATTATTTTAAACTGAAGACATATGAGTCAACAGATGCAGAAAGGGGCCTTATTGAGTCTTCCTTATCTGACTCAAGACAGGAACTTCTGAGACATGATAGCTGCTGTAAAACTCCCTCTTTGGAATGGCTTCTATTCCCAGAACAGAGACTAAGGAGGAGTTTCATGGCTCTGAAGACAGCAGAGAGACCATTCACAATTGAATAGAAAAACCTTTTCACTAACTTTCTTATTTCCCATTTGTTCTTCTAAAAACTCCAACTGTCTTTCCTTTAAAAAAAAAAAAAGGTACAGTATTTGTTTTCCCATAGGAATCTTTTCTCCCTGCTTCTCTTCCCAAACCAACAGGTATATAAGGCCCAACCAAATTCTAATCACCAAATACTTCTGCTTGTATGTGTAGTCCATATATAAACTCTTCCTTACCAATCAGCCACTTGTCAGTTTAATTCACAGGCCCCCAGGTACAGACATAAGAGAGTAAATTTTTCTTCCCCAATTACTATAAGTTCCTATGGATGGCAGTAAGTTTTAATTTTAACCCAACTGAACACTGTAAGTCCCCAACAAATGTTAAATGTTGACTCTGTCCCAGCAGGAGAGCACACTCGGAGCTGACTGTCATCTTCCACCCCAGTTCTTAGCCACATACCTTCTGTTTACTAAAAAGAAGTGGCCTAGCCATCCAACTCTTTGAGCTCCACTGCAGTAAGCTCTCTGTCTAGAGCCCAATTCTTTTGAAGAACTGATAGAGTTGGACTGGGGCAACCTTGCTGTTAACTTTGGATGCATGAAGTTTCTTTCTTTAGGGCAACTCTGCCTCAGAAGCCAGCGTACCCTTTCTGAGGTGTACCTGATTTGACTGTGACAGTGGGTTCCCACAGTCACTCACACTAACTGCTTCACTACAAACACCTTGGCTTCCTATGGACAGTTTTTAGAGGACTGGACACTAGGAAAATCACACCTACTCCAGGCTCTTCCTTTTCAGGACCAAAGGAGAGAAAGCATCCCAAGAGGCAGGGTAATGTTTTTAAGAAAACTTCTGCCTCCATTTCTCCTCCTGTTCTCCCAGAAGGCCTGCAAATATGTTCCCCTTTAGAGCACCTACCAGGATGTTGCAGTTGGCCTACATTGAGACAGAGAAGTACCCAACACTTTCCTTTTTCCTGTGAGACCCAGAGCGGGATGTGGTTTGGCTAGTGGCTGTCACATCCTTCCTATTCACTTCTCTTTGATCTACTCCACCCCCAGAACAAATTGAGACAACTTTTCTCCTGCCTTAGTCCCACCCTCAC
This sequence comes from Hydrochoerus hydrochaeris, assembly GCA_004027455.1. Classification (NCBI taxonomy): domain Eukaryota; kingdom Metazoa; phylum Chordata; class Mammalia; order Rodentia; family Hydrochaeridae; genus Hydrochoerus; species Hydrochoerus hydrochaeris. Next base: position 209,968 of record PVLA01001713.1, on the reverse strand, counting down.
CCTCTGCCATGAAGTTATTTCATGGCTGCTCTCAGGGCATCTCCAACAGGAGATGCAGTTCAGCTGTGAGCTGTGGTGCCCCTTCTCTACTCCTGCCACTCCACCCATTCCTGTGCCTTTTCTGAATAAGCAGGGTGAGAGGGCACCCTAATGTGGTTAAGATCAGAGAAGGAGGGATCTATGCCCATTACTAACATCCCCCAACCTCCCCAATCCCCAGTAAGGAACACAGATATCTTTCCCAAAGATCCCCTCGTTTTGGTCCCGATATTTTTCATAGAGATGTGACATTTAGTTTGCATTGCTCCTCCCTCAGACTAAATCATAGCTATGGCACTGCAGGTGTCCAAGAGCCTGGAACCCACTTGGACCAATCACAGTTCTGCACTTGGACCAATCACAGGCTTACAGCTGCTTTATAATCAGCACTCTCCTTCCACTTTTCAGGTTAGCCCAAGAGGGATTCCTCTAGTGTACTAATACCCCTGTGCTACCACACATGTCCTGCTAAAATAAAGACTTGCCCCAGTAGTCCCATGAATCTGTTTGTGATTTATTTCTTGGATAGTGTGGGCTCAGAAGGTGTTGTAAATCTCCTCAGGATTCTTACTGTGAGTAGTATGGACATAGGAGTTGCTTTAAAAGAAAGAGCAATATACATTGAAGCCACTGGCGCTGAAAAACTCTAGAGATCAGAAGCTAACAAAGATTAGCAGAACTGACCATCACCTAGCAGAATCTCCTGGTAGCATCTCACACAAGTAGGCACTGAAGTGCAGGCAGCAACAGGGATCAGCACCCAGCAGACTCAACAGTGCCCAGCACAAGCCAACGTCTAACACTGGCAGAGACCAACCGCCAGCAGTGTCAAGGAATAGCATCCACATTAACTGAAGTCAATTGGTGGCCTCAGGGCTCCTAGAAAATCTGTACTTTGCCTATTTATTATTTTTATCTGAAATGAGCAAAAGAAACTTCAACTGGTTGGCAACAACCTGGGCCCTGTTAACACCCCCAAAGGGGACTGAAAGTTGGCCAAGATCATTTGAACAGCAAGGGCATGCCTGTGGTTTACCAGTGCCCAAGGCAGGCAACTCCACAGCAGCCACAGACCTCTCAACTCTCTTTCTCTATTGCTTCTTTTTCTTTCCTGTTATTCCCCAGAACATTCTTTTTTCTTTTGTTCTTCCCAATCCAACCTCTTTGGATGAACTCACAAAAGCACACTTCAGGGTTTTTAATTTTGTTTGCTTTTTTTTCCCTCAAAATATGCACCCCTACATTCCAATTTAGATTTACAGTTATAAATATCTGTTGCTTCTGTCTGCCAAGGAAGGCTTTCTTCAATACTGTATTTCCTCAAAGAGTGCTTCTCTCTCCCCACTGGTGGGGTTCTACTAGGATGATCAATCCCATCATGGTGGCTTCCCTTGAGGTAACTGACCAAGACAGAGACATGATCCAGACTGGGCCAATCAAACTAAACCCCTGCGATAATAGCCTTCATGGATAAAAGACAAAAGTATTTCTTTTTTCCATGAACTCCTGACTGGAAACAAATGGTACTTATTCCCCCCATCAGGAGGCAGCCCTATTTCCCACCAACCAGGAGAAGACTACCTACAAACAATAAAATGAGAATTGGAGAGAGAACCAGCAATATTTGCTAAGTTCTCAATGAAAACTCCTCAGTGCCCTGTGTTAATAAATTCCCTTGCTCCACTTTTACATTTTTATTTTATTTATTTATTATTTATTTATTTTTTGTGGTACCGGGGATTGAATTATTATTTAATTTTATTTGGGGAGTTTCAAAGATCAAACTCAGGGCCTTACCTTATGCTTGCTAGGCAAGTACCACTGAGCTATACTTCCACTCCTTATTCTGTGTAAGCTCCTATGTGTGTATGTGTGTGTGTGTGTGTATGTTTGGCTTAGTTTAGTTTTTGTTTTTGAGTAAGAGTCTTGCTATATAGCTGGATTTGAACTTGCTACATAGCTCAAGCTGGCCTCAAACTCAATATTCTTCTGTCTCAGCTTCAGTAGTCTCAGGACAATATGTGTGAACAACCAAGCCTGGCTTTAGTTTTAAGGAAGTTTCTCTCACAATAGAAATGTAGGAAATAAACTAAATCAGAAATTCAAGATGTTAAACAAGAGAGTCTGATGTTTTTAAACATGGCTATGAATTTCTGATGAATGCCTAGCATTAGGATACTTTAATGATCTAATTACTCGGTTTATAAGAAAAAAGCTTAAATCCACAAAAAGGATTTGATAATGAAGTAGAATTTAGTTAGCATTTACTAAATGCAGTACTTAGGGCCAGGGATTTAGCTCAGTGGCATAAACACCTGCCTGGCAAGCTCCAAGTTCAAGGTCGTGAGTTCAATCCCTGCTATCAAAACAAACAGACAAAACTAAATGCAGTGCTTAGCGTGAAGAGAGTTATTATTTGACTTGACTCTCAGCACATTTGAGTTTATTATATTTACCTACTAAATTTCTACTTACTCATTTTCTGGATATGTTTTATGTATAATTGCATATCTACCAATTACTCTGAAACACAGGAAACCAAATATTTGAATACTGAAAGAAATTGACAGATTCATATAGCTACTCTTATTAGCAGCAAAGTTGCTAACATTTACTCAGTGTTCGTTTTGTGCTAGATACTACTCTAAGTTCTTTTAAAATACTGTTTCAATTAATTGTCTGAAAAAAAATCTTTGAGATAAGATTTTAGGTTTCCATTATCCTCTGTTAAGATGAAAAAACTGAGCAGAGAGGTCAAACAATTTCCCATAGGTCAACTGGCTAGTAAGTACTATGTATGGTGTGGGGCTCACACTCATAATTCTAGCAGTTTGGGAGACTGAAACAAGAGGATCACAAGTTTATGAGTCCAGCCTGGACCACTCAGTGACTTACCGACACTGTCTCAAAAATAAAGAGTTGGGGATACAGCTCAGTGCGAGGGATCTAGATTCAATTTCCAATATAGCAAATCAATCAACCAACCAACTCTGGCAACCTGGATCTAAATTCCTGGTTCACAGCCATTACAGTACACTGATTTACTTCATTCATTCATAACCACCAGCATTCTGAACAGCAGATGCAATTGGGCATAGCTCTGTCTGATTTCTGAGTCTACACAATTAAGTTAATTGTCTAGCAGTTCATGAGAGTTAACACAAACAGTGTCCTTGGGATTGCACAATATATAATCTGCATGACCCTGTGACAACCGTCAATTATGATTAGAAACCAAGCACTCTTCACTTCTAAGAGTCATCAGGTGCAATTAAAAAAGAAAAAAAGGGCTCATGTCCTACCTACCAAAACCAATGTACACATGTTCGCCTCTGAGTCACTGGGTACTGCAAGAAGTAAAAGCCCAGAAGGAATTAGAAAATGTAGAGATACTACTGAAGACAAAGCCTATAAAAATAAAAAGGAAGAGAGAGCAATAGTAGCTCATTAGAGTATCAAATCACAGAGAAGTTCTGTGAAAGGAAAGATGGCAGATTGGGTAAGAAAAGTGCCTGGTTGTAAGAAGCTCTGAGGACATCAGGAAACAATGACTGCTGACGAGAAGTCCAGCACTAGGCAGAAGTGACCCAGTTCCAGCATACCTTGACTGTGGCTTTGGTATAAATGATTCCAGAGGAGAGGCTGTGGGAATATGCCAGCCAGCCATGCTCCTTACAACTTGTTCTTTTACACAAAAGTCTTCCCATTGCTGCCATACCTACATACCAGTAATTAAATTTCTCCTGAGGAAATACCAGGGAGCCACTCACAGGAGATAAGCAGTCAGTGTCTATTGTCTGTAACTGTTCCTCCCATGAAATTAACACAGTTGAGTTGTTTTCTTTCAAAACATGTGTTGGTTTGTGTCAATTCATTTAGCAAAAAACATGTTTTCCTAAAGAAGGGTGGGTGGGGCATTTTCCTGTTTATTGTTCTACCACAGACATATTTAAATCGCCATAAAGGAATTACTATGGAAACTCTCTCCAATTTGCACAATGAAAGGTAAAAATGGAAAATTTCATTAACATGAAAATGGGTAGCCCCTGGAGACTTTTTAACAAACTCTTCTGGCAGAGTTCTGAGCCCCTTAGGGGCTCTCTGGAATGGAAGGTAAGTTTTCTGTGTCACATTCTAGACGGCTTCACCTGGAAAATGCCACAGTGTTAATTCTGAAATAAGGCTAGTACCTCTCAAATTTGGTGTTGGAATGAGAAAACTAGGCAAGGACATTGTACTTTCCAGCTCTCTCTGGTGAGGTTGGCTGGGCACTGCTGTAAATGTAGAAACAAACTCAGGGCAGGGAAGGTGGTTATTCATGCTAAACCATTCTGCAGTGTACTCTGGACTTGTTCCTTTGAAAGTTAACTCAGCCAGCTCTGACTCATGCAAAGTAGTTCACCTTATCTCCTCTGGCCTCATTCCATCCTTTGAACCTTGGGCTAGCTGTTCCTTTTAACAAGAAACACAAACTTCATTTTGAAAGCTCTATCTCTACGTTTACCTGCCCTCCTTGCCCACTACTCCAACTGACTTTGTGTGATTTTCAAGGACTTCTATTTGATAAATCTCTGAGTTGGTTTTGTCCTGACTTCTGCTCTTTCTGGCAATTCCTTCAGCTTGCTTCTCTCAGGGCTTTTCTCCCAGACTCATCCCTAAACCCTTTCAAAGCTGCTTCCATTAAGTAGGTTGACACAATTTTTAGAGGTGACTTGATTTAAAGGATCAGGAGTTGGAGGTTCTGGGACCATTATTACTTAGTTTCATGACTAGCAACCTTCAATTCATTTCTTTATCAATCAGAGTCTTCTTACATTCCCTTCACCAACAAATCTTTTCTTGATCTTTTTTATTTTATGGTTAGTCCCTTTTTATCATTGAAGTTTCAAATTACATAGAATGACCTCTAAGAGGGCCCCAAAATTTCTAATGTTATTTTCTGTAACATCATTATCTACAGTATTACCTTGTTTTATTCAAGCTCTTCTTATTTGCAATTAAATGTTTTGTTGATTATTGTTTCTTCCAACAGCCTTTAGGCTCCAAGAGAACTGGGGCTCCAGTTTTATTTCCCATTTCTAGTTCACAGAAGATGGTCAACAGTTACAAAGCCTTTTGTGGTGGTACATGTTTGTAATCTCAGCAGTCTTGAAGGCTGAGGCAAAACGATTACAAGTTTGAGTCCAGTATGGGCAAGTTAGCAATTTAGTGAGACTGTATGTCAAAATAAAAAACAAAAAAGGAGAGCTAGAGAAGTAGGTGAGTGTGAAGGCCCTGGGTTCAATTCTCCATACGGCTAGGGGATAAAAGGGACTGTGCGATAAAAAGAACTATAAAATTTAAGAAGGTGGGCTACACGAAATTTAAGATTACTTGAACCTTTTTCATTTGCATGGACAGAATTGAATAAATGAAAAATGAAACGATGACAGTCATTGCAACAAAACCCTGGAAGTGCATATACTTATGCTTTAAAAATATAAACTTGCACATATTAATTAAAAAAAATTTTTTAAACTAAAAAATGACTATAAACCTGCGAAGTTTGCATATCATGTATAAAATATGTAGGTATGTGTATACGTGTATATATACAACAAATATGTACGTGTATGTGTGCTTTTCAGTTTCCTATAGAATTTGAACTAAGTTTCAAAGTAGTTAATACGGGTACCAAGCAGCAATTTAAATATAACACTACTGTGCCATAGAACTAGAATACAATTTCTTCAGTACACAAGAGCGGAAAATAAGGCTCAAAGAAGTAAATTGTTTTGGACATTTGTACGCAAATACAGCAAGGTATCTGTTAATGGGGAATACTATATAAATGACCACTACACTTCAGTATAATCATTAATAATACATTTTAAAGGAATAAATGTGGTCACATCTTACACCAGTGGTTCTAAAAGTTGAGCGTCGCCACAATCACCTGGAGAATTTGTTAGAGTGCCGATCACTGCGCCCCAAGGCGAAGTTTCTGATTCCGTAGGTCTGAGGTAATGGAGAAAGACCCGCGCGACCCCAGCCATCCACGCGCGCGCAAAAGAAAACTACAAGTCCCGGCGTGCCTCGCGTGCGGGGACGGAAAGACCAATACTTCCGGTCCACGCAGCGCCTCTGCCGCCGCGTCTCGACGTGTCACCAGCGGCGCCGTGGCTGTAGCAAGGGAAGGAGCAGACTGGGGGAGTTCTAGGCGGCGGGTGACGGCAGCGAGCCCGGCCTGGACTTTCCCCGGCACGGAAATATTCTGGGGTTCGTGGGAAGCAGGAGAGGGAGGTGGCAGTCCGGCCTGCGTGGGACAAGATGTTGAACATGTGGAAGGTGCGGGAGCTGGTGGACAAAGCGTGAGTATCGGGGTCGGTTGTGGCCGAGGCCCACGCCGGGAGATAGAGGGACTTAGAGGGAGCTGGCCTTGCGCGCAGGGTCGTCCGCGTCACGCCCCCCCGGCACGACCAGTCGCATCATGGCGGCTGCGGCTCCTTCCCTGGCCTGGGCCTTCGTCCCACTGGGGAGGCACCGTTCCTCGCTTCCAGACATCCTCTTAGCCCCATCCTGCCCTACCCAGAACTTCCTCTTGTTGCCCCTGCCCCAGACCTTGAGCGCGGACGCTGTGAGTAGAGGAGGGAGCCAGTGCTCTGGACTTGGGTCACTGCCCTGGCAAGAGAACTGTCCTGGCTCCCAGTTGTGAGTTCTGCCTCCTGGACAGTAGCGGAGGTGCGAGGGCAGGGGACGCGGGGCAAGGTCCTCTGCACCCCCCATGATGCAGTTGAGAGACTTGAGGGCCTTGTCTTTTACCTGAACCTAAGTGTGGTGTGGATGGTAGGACTCACAAGAAGTCATTGTGGTCAGGACAGAGTTACTCAAGAGGAGACTGAGACTTAACCTTTGCGTTTCTGACACAAATGAAAGTGGATCACCATATACAATAACTTTTGATTTTTTTTTTCCTGCAAGTTTTCTGCTACACTTTGTTTTTGGTGGACCGCTTGTTCCGTTTATTTTAATTAAGACATCAAGAGAAATTTCTCTTAAAGAGGTTTATATCCTGTTGACCTGCTTTTAACTTCCTCAACAAGTAACAGGACCAGTGCTTAGTTGACTTCTTTAAGGCTGAAATATCTTTAGTTTCTTACTACCATAGGAAAATGGTGACATTTGAATTTTGTATCTCAGTAAGATCTTCTAAGTCAGCAGGAAATAAAGTTTAAGAATTTAACCTGTCAGTCCTCTTCCTTTTGGGTTTTAGTGATTATGCAATAAGTGCAGTGAAAAAAACAGTGCATTTGTGCCACCTGCTTTACCGAAAAAGCAGGAAATGTTGATGGCAAACTTTTCTTGACAGCCAGAACATACACACACACACACACACACACACACACACACACACACAGAGAGAAAATTAACAGTGGCTTGGGTAATGTATCACATAGAACTAGAGTTTTATTTTATTTTGATTTTGTTTTTGTTTTTGTTTTGTGTGCAGTGCTAGGAATTGAACTTTGGACCTTTATAAGTGAGCTACAATCCTCACCCCTTTTTGAAAATTTTTATTATTGAGATGTTCTCAGTAAGTTGCCCAGGTTGGGCTTGAACTTCTGTTCCTCTTGTCTCAGTCTCCCAGAATGCTGGGACTAGAGGTGTGTGTCACCATGTCCATCCTAGAGTTTTGACTGTACTGTTACGTTTTCCATGTTACCAAGAAGGCAGTAGAGTGCCCAAGGAGCCCAGGTTTTAGAACCAGAGGAGCTGAATTCAAGCTTTGCAACCTTGGAAAGGTATTTAATCTCCTAGTATCCCAGTTTTCTGTAGTGCAATATGAAAATAGCTATACCTAACTTAGGAGGCTGTGAAGATTAGGGGTCAAGGGCTTTGCATATAAAAGTCTTAACATGTTTAGGTAAGTATACTTCTGAACTATAGTTGTGGTTAGCTTTTAAAGTGAGTTATAACTCATCAAGAGGGGAAACTGGGCATAGTGGTGCACACCTATAATCCTAGCACTCTGGGTAGTTGAGACAGGAGGATCAGAAGTTCGTAAGACACTGTCTCAAAATAAAAAGTAAAGAAAGAGCTGGAGGTGTAACTGACTGAGAACTCCCTGGGTCCCATCCCCCTTCCACTGAAAGACAGGCAGACACAGACACACACACACACACACATACCCTGGAGACCAACTGACTCCAATGAAAGGTAATAAAAGATAAAAGATGAAGATGTAGCTCAGTATGAAGGCCCTTGGTTCTGTCCTCGGTACTGCAGGGATGAGGGGACTGACTCCAAGTTTGAAAAGTGTTTTATTTGCTTTAATAACTTTCCTTTGCAACTATTCATTTGAACATTGTGCCCTTCTGTAATTATTCTGAGCTGTTTGCAGTTTATATGTCCACTGTTTTTGCTCATCGAAGATAAAATGACTCCTTGCCAGGTTCAAGTTCATTGATTGTTTAATATATTGAATACAATATATTATAATATGTAACTTAGAGGGTTGTTTTGTACAATATAATTTATAGGGTTGTTTTGTTTTGTTTTGGTACCGGGGATCCAACTGACAACCTAGCGCTTGCTAGGCAAGCGCTTATGCCACTGAGCTAAATCCCTGGCCCCTACTTAAAGGTTTTTTTATTTTTGTTTTGCCTTTTTGAGACAGCGTCTCATTATATAGTTCAAGCTGACCTTAAGCTCACTTTGTAACCCAGGTTGGTCTCAAACTCGAAATGATCCTTCTGGCTCAGCCTCCCTAATGCTGGGATTACAGACATGAGCCACCACTCTCAGTTTAAATTTACAGTTTTAAAAGTAAAGAAGTCTCTATAAAATTACTTCATTACATCTAAGTCAGGATAGAGAAAAAAAAACACTTAGTAACACCTTGTCTTAGAGGACTAAATTTGTGGTACTTAAAAATTTAAAGAGTGCATTTTTCAGAAGACAGAAATCTTGGCAGTGTTTCTGTTTATTTTGTTCCATTCAAATTTGTGTTATCACCACATTAGTACCTTTCAAACATTCATTTTAAATTTGCCATGCAAATAGGGTGAAATTATTTAATTTTTATCTTTACTCAAGATTTAATTTTTATCTTTCACTGGCAGGAAGAGATTTTTCCCCAGAAATGTAACTGTATTACAGTTACATGTATTACAAAACCATGTACTGTAGCAGTGTGTGTACCTTAAAATGCCACAGTGGAACTGACACAGCTCCATAGAATGACTGCTTTGATTGTCAGAGAAATAAACTGAGGAGGGAACTGGCAAATGAGTGAACAGTGAAGTGACTAACAATTGGTGCGACAGTTGTATGAATACAATGATGTGATGACCACAACTAGGGAATTTGGAGATGAAAGTTCAAATTCTGACACTGCGTTGGACTGGGCTAGAATAAAACTTATTTCTGCTCTAATGGCCACTTTAATAAATGAGTTTCCATCAAGGAAAAATAATTTAAACTAGTATTTCACAATATCAGATAAATCTTGTCAAATCAGTATCCTTCGGAGACAGTATAGGCTGAAAAGGGAAATTTATTTTTTTTTAATAGATGATAACCAGGTATGGAGGTATAACTCAGTGATAGGTGCTTGCCTGACATGTGCAGGTCCCTGAGTTTTATCTTAGGGCACTACAAGAGCAAAACTTAATCAATAAATGTCATATTTAGATGTTTTAGCAATAAAAAAATACAGCCATGACTCAGGAAAACTAGAATTTTAGTGTATATACCTACTTATTGTGACTCACTTCAAAAAGAAAAATATATGCTTTCAAAATACGTTCTTCTGGGGTCACTCTTAAGAGTCATTTTGGTAGCAGTTCATGCATATAATGATACACTTCAAACCTTGGCTTTTGAGATCTTAAAGACTTTTTAGAAAGTAGGGGATATTTTCTGCAATTGTTGCACCTTCTGGTGGTATTAAATGGATCTATTTTGCAGAACATTACAGAACTGAGGAAAAGCAGATAAGCTCCTTGGGTAGTCAAAGTGTGGGTTGCCAGTTTCCTCCCACTCATAGTCAAGTTGCATAAAAGGCAACTGTGGCAGGAAAGGATAAATGGCATCACTCCCACCAACTAGGACTAGCTTGACCATTGTCGTCTTATGACCTGCCTTACTATATTTGAAGTTGTAATAAAATTGGACACATTTATATTTGTCACCCCCCACATATGGTATAAATTGAAAGCCGCTGCAGACCTACTATATTTTCTTTGTAAATATACAGAATGTGGAGGTGACTTTAGTTGTAGATCAAGACTGCTACTTATGGGAAAGCACAGCTAACCCTTCTTTGCTTATAGGGATTTATGTTAATGGTCAGTATATTTCATCGGTGACCTTTTTTTACCATGGTGATTCTAACAGCTCTGGTTAAGGTCCTAAGCAACTGTTAGAAAAACTGTGTTTTAAGTTATTCTGTGAATCATAACTTGCATTTTTATGCATCATTTTGCTTGATTTTGGTTCCCAAATGTTCAGATAATATAATAGAGCTGTAGAAACTACTGTTTTAGTCTAACTGACCCTCGAGAGAGAAACTTGCTTTTTTTTTTTTTTTTTTTAAGGTAATACTGGTATTGACCTAAGGCCTTCACGCTGAACTACATCCCCACCCCTTTTTAAATTATTTATTTTGAGACATGGTCTTGCTTGTCCAGGCTGGACTTGAATGTGAGATTCTCCTGCCTCAGTCTCCCAGAGTGCTGGGATTACAGGCATGCTCTACCACGTCAAGCAAGAAACTTGTTTTTAAAGAGAATAGTTTAGTTCTTTCAACAGGTAATACATTTTTTATTTCTTTGATTAGTAGTATATTTTCTGAACTTGCAAAATGCAATACCTATCTTCAGGAATACTTGCTACTACAAATGTGCAGCAACGTAAGCGTATTGGTGGTTTTGTCTTTTTTTTTTTTTTTAAGTCCTTCCATTTTATTTTCCCTATCTTACCAGTAAATCTCTGTTCCATTTGCTTCTTGGAACTTGAAAGCAAAAATGGTAAGATTGTCAACCTTCTCAGGTATACTTTTCTCTGAATGAGCTGTAGATAGTTAAAGCTAAAACAGTGAAGTAATCATTATTCTTTTCTTTCTTTTTAATTTGGAGGCAGATTTATTTACATGGACAGGCACTGATCAGGATATTTTTTTTCTTCTGGAACTCAACACAAGTAGATAATAAGAATTTTAACTCTAAATAAAGATGAGTTTAGTTTTCTTCTCCAAGCTTTCTTGGGCATGATTTTCTGTAGCTTAAAATAGTATATTTATTACTACTGTCAAGGTGCCTTTTGAAAACACTCAGCAGCCTCTTGTGTTTTCCCATGGCCTTTAGTGTTAGTTTACAAGTAGTTTTTAATCTGCTTGTTGATAACTCCATTAAAAGTACTTGGCCTTTTTTAAAGTACTATTTAATGGTACTCCTAGTTTTTACAGTATGGCTAAGTTAAATCATCTTACATTCTTTTGTATTATTTTCCTTTTTATTTATAATATTTAGTAATTTAAGAGAAAAGAAAGCATGTAGGTAGTTTAAATACCTCTTAAAATTTTAATCTTACAGAAATACTGTAGTTTTATGTTTCATAGCTAGATCTATTATGTAGGTAAAACTTAACTTCACTGTTGCTGAGTTGCCTGGACTGGGCTCAGTCATTTGATCTTCCTGCCTCAACCTCCCGGAGTGCTGGGATTACAGGTGTGCTTAAATACTCCTGGCTGCTGTCCTACTCTGTATCCCGCAGTGCTGATACTCAAACCCAGGACCTCCATAGTAGGCAAGCACTCTACAGCTAACCTATACCTCCAGTTTTCTTTATTTTGTTGACAGTACTGGAAATTAAACCTTGTGGCACTCTTACACTGAACTACATTCCCCAGCCTTTTTTTTTGTTTGTTATTTTAAGCCAGGGTTTTACTAAGTTACTGCCCAAGGAACTTTCTGTCCTCCTGCCTTAGTCTTCCAAGTAACTGGGATAATAGGCAAGTACCATAATACCTGGCAATAACTATTTGTTCTTTTATGCTTTTTTTAAGGTGTCAGTTCCTATGAATGTTCCTTTTTTAGCTTAATTATAAATGCTTCTCTATGGAATGTTATAATTTGCTAGCCAGATACACACTTCCCCATCATATTCAGGTACTTCTAGGTGGTGTGGTATCTCATGGAGTAGGGAAACTATTGGTGGGTCAAAGATAAAAAATGGATTGAAATCTTAGTCTGACTACTAAGAGAAAGTGCTCTTGGATGTTAAAATCTTATCCCTAAATCTTTGTCTATAAAGAGGTGATGATAGTTATTTTACAGGATCATGAGAATTAAATGTGAAACCTTATTCTACTACTTAATGTACAATAAACTTTTGAAACACTGGTTATTACTGTTATATGCAGAATAATCTAAACTATCTAGAAAAATCAAAGAAATACGGTGTTCAAAAGAATAAAGATATTGTCAGACTAAATGATTTTAAAATACATAAGAACTATCTAAATCCACGCAGTCGTGTTCAGTGAGCATTCTCCTAAAACTCTTCAAATGAATAGACAGTTTAAGAAATCAAATAAGAAAGCTTAAATAACCTCTTTGGTGTGTGCTTTGTTTTTCTTTCTTCCTTTTTTTTTTTTTGTTTTTGACCAAATCATAAATGCTTTTGCTTTACTATTATAAAGACTTTCACACAGATACTCTCAAAGGACATGTTGAGGCATACAGCCTTTAGGAAGACATACTGTAATTTCCGTCTGCCAGCTATAATATTTCATTATAATATTTACTATTTCCTCAACATGTTAGAGATACTATGAATGTAAAATATTTTTTCTAAAATATGAAAAGACATTTTAGGAATGTAAATTGGAACTGACAATTCGACTGGGCAATATTAAGAAAAAGAACCTTCATTCAGTATTGGAGGTATAATAGTGAACATACCTGTCTTCAAAGAAAAAGAATTATCTAAAATAAATGGTATCAAATTCATGGTTTTTGACAATAAATAGTATTCCTAGTACTATGTACAGAAAGGCACATTCCAGAACGGGCCCTCTAGCTATGCAACTTACTAGCCCAAATTGGCAAGAAAATCTTTTGGCTTATCAGGCATGCCCTGTTGTGTAAATGAATACAAATAAAGTCATGAATTTGTGGCTTCTGGGTAGATTAAGCCAATAAATTATAAATGTGATGCGTGCATGCTTTGTACTTAGTCAGGTTAACCTAGTATCAGAATGTCATCTTTCAATACAGATTTTGTTTAGTTTCTTAACTTTAAGAGAGTAACATGTATATAATTCTAATTTAGATAAATTTAAAATTTTTATTTGTTATTCATATATATATATTTGTGATACATAATTACATTTATCTTGGGAATTGGTACATTTGCCTATTGCATCTTGATCATTCTTAATGTAAATAAAGAATGTTTTTGTGACTTTTGCACAGACTTACCATTCTGTGGAAAATATGTATCGTATGCCTTGTAATATTTTGCTCAAGAATTCTCATTCTAATTATTATATATATTTTTTTTTTTTTGTACTGGGAATCGAACTCAATCTCACACTTGCCAGGTAGCACTGTGCTGCTAAGCTATATCCCTGGCCTTAGCCTTATATTTTTATAGTTAAAAAAAATGCACTGAAAATTTGTTTTCTTAATGTTTGTTTTCATGCATTTTTAGTAAGTCATTAAAGAACAATGCAAATAGGCATACTTGGCTTTTTTGTATGTGTTTTCTTCACCCTTTTATTCATTCTTTGTCATTTTTTAAAATGAGTTAAGATTGTATGGATAAAGCTGTGTGTGTTTAAGGGGCTGGTACTAGAGATCCAACCCAAGGACATTTTGCTACTCAGCTGCATTCCAAACCTTTTTATATCTTTTACTTTGACACAGGATCTTAATAAGTTGCCCAAGTGGATTTGAACTTCCGACCCTCCTGCCTTTGCTTCTCTTAGTGCTGGAATTACAAATGTTTGTCACCATGCCAAGCTTTGTTCTTGTTCTGTTCAGAGTACTTTGGAGAGAACCTGGAGCTTTGTATACATTAGGCAGCACTCTTAACACTGCACTGCATCCCCAGCACTTTTAAAATTTCTTTTATTTTGAGACAGGGCCTCAGTAAGTTGCACAGGCTTCTGTCTTAGCCTCTTGAGTAGCTGGATTACAGCTGTACACCACAGAACCTGGCTACTAGTGTATTTATTACTACTGGGATAGTGTATAGTAACTGATCAATAGATATTTTTAAATGATGTTCTAAAATTTGGTAAGTTGATATTTTTTAAAGTGGTATCTTTCAAATCTAGACATTTCTAATAATAAAAACCATTAGTACGAAGCATTTGCCATGTGTCAAGTACAGTGATAATTCACTAGATTTTCTGATGGAGAAATAGTACAGAAAAATTGTGAAACTTGCTACAAGTAACATATTTGGCAAATACTGCAGTCTTAATTTAAATAAAGATGATCTACTTTGGGAACATACATTTAACAGTCTTTACTAATCTTTTACAAGATACTACTTACAAAAAAATTGAGACATGGTGATGCACACCCATGTTCCCAGTGCTCTAGGAGGTTGAAGTAGGATTACAAGTTTGAACTCAGTCTGGACAATTTAGTAATTTAGTAAGACCCTATCTCAAAATAAAAAGAGGGCTAGGGTTGCAGCTTAGTGCAGAGCCCCTGGTTTCAGTCCCCCAGTATCTTACACACAGGCGTGCATGCATGCACACACACAAAAAGGAGTCATGTTTCATTATCATAAAATTGAATTACTAGTGTATATCTTATGGAATTTGAAATTTATAGTATTTAAAATTGAGAAACAGATTTGGACAGTATCTCCCCCACTCCCTTATGCACCTACCAAAGAAGAGACTTTTACTGAACACTTGCAGTGCTCTAAATAATATCTAAGTTAAATGATCCTCCATGAAAAGAAAGCAAACAGGTTATTTCTGTAGCAGAAAAAGAAAATCTTAACTATTAGCTTTCTTATCACGGAAAAACAGTTCCCAATACTCAAAACTTAAAGCAGAAGAGGTTTAATTTGTTCATCGTTTAAAGGAATTCAGAGGCTCCAAGGCAGAAACATGCCACAAGAATGTGGAAAAGCAAAACTGCTTAGTTCATAGGGGCTGGGAAGCAGAACATGAAGAACAGTGGCAGAGCTAAAGGAGTGAGGGACCACAGACCCCAAGGCAGTGCCTCTGTGACCCATTCAGACCTACTTAAAAGCATACTCCACCAATTCCCAGGACAGATCATAAAACCTGTGGAGTTGTCATTCCACCCTGACCACCACACACTGTTATCAACCCTAAAAAAGTTAGGCATTCATGAGCTGTATTACTTGAGAATTGCTTGTCTTCTGTGACAAGCGAATTTCATACTCCTGTGGTCCTCATGTTTTGCTGGTTACATATCCCTATAGAGTTTGTTGTATAAATCTGATTTGTTAACTTTTTCCAATTTTTCTTATCTTCAAAATGGATTACTTAGGAATACTTTCTCTTAGTCCCTTATGTACCTAACTACTATTTTTTGAAATAGTTCATAGATACTTGTATTAGTTACTTATTTTGTTGACAAGACAAAATTCCAGACATGCAAAGTTAAAGGAGGAAAGGTTTATTTGTCTCACAGTTTGTAGAGGTTTCAGTTGATGGTTGGCTGACTCCTAGGGAGGGTGGCATGGCAGAGGGGCATCACAGAAAAGAAATAGTTGATGGCAGACAGAAGATATCAAAGTAGCAAGCCGCAAGCAATGAGCAACAAACAGACACCCTCTTTCTGTCCATTATATCCATCCAGTCTGTTCACTCTTAGGGCAGGTAGCACTCTCACACCCAGGGAGGGGCAGCCTTAATCCTAGCATCACACATGAATTAGTCTGAGCCACACACACCCTAGATCCAGCCACCTCTGAAAATCCCCTCCTATGGTATATGAGGCTTTGAGGAGACGTCTAGATACAAGCCATAATAATACTTACATGTTATAAGTAATCTAAAAATACTGATATCCTTACTAATCTTGGCCATTCCTTGTAAAGGTCCTTTAATGCATGCTTATTAAATACCTACTACATGCCTTCTGGAGTACTATCAAATGTGAGAAAGCTTTTAGAGTTCCAGTCAGCAGCTTATGATTCTATTAAGTAGATGTACATGCAAAGCACAGAGAAATTAATAATCTAATATATCATATCTGAATCCAGATATGGTAAATACTGAACTCTCAGTGATCCTACCATCTCAGCCTCCTAAGTGCTGGGATAGGTGTGCACCACTACTACACCTGGCTCATCCTGATATTTAAAAGTGTGTATTTACTGAGAGGAACATGAAGCCAAATAAAGTATTAAACTTAGAGAGACTATGTCTGTTAAAGAAGAGAAGGTCTTTATTCTATCCTAAATTAGATGTTCTTTGCTATCTTTTTTTTTTTAACTTTAGAAAATATAAGGTTTCTAAATTTTCAACAGAAAGGTTCTGAAAGAATTTCCTTCATGCCTTAATATTTAAAAAGTTGATTCTAGTTTTGGGGGCTTCGTTATACATTTGAAATTAATCACTGATGAAAATGAAAACTCTTAATTTGAGTATAATGTCAAGTATTTTAGTTGATAAAGGTGGTGTATTAATCTTAGAACTATTGAGGTATAAGATTTCTTGTATCCTTTCATTAGGATTTTTTTTAGAATTGCACACATACAATTACTGTTGGATATTTTGTAGTATTTCTGAAATGAATAGGGCAGAAATGAAAATCATGTGTGGTACAGTAAAATTGTACAGTATGAACAGTTTGTGGGAGTGGTGGTACAGGCCTGTAATCCCCACACTTGGGAGGCTGAGGCAGGAGGAATACCCTGAGTTCAAGGCAAGTCCCGGCGACATAGTAAGTTCAAGTCCAACCTGAATTCTATAGAGAGAACCTGTTTCCAAAGTGAAAAGCAAAACAACAACAACGACAAAAAAGAGTTTGTTTCTGCAAACATATTTTTCTTTTCTTTTTTTAAGAGTAGGAAAATTTGTTGAGGAATAGGAATAGTTTCTGAGAGACAGGAGGGGTCCCAAATCTGTTGCCCCCAAACATAAGTTTTAGGATATCTCATTTTATCATTCTGTAGAAAGATTGTATGGCTTTTTTTTAAAGGTGTACTGGTTTCAGTACTTTCACATTTTTCTTTTAAAGAGGTAGGATATGCATTTTGTAAAACTACCTTAACAGAGTGTTTTAAATAGGAGAATGCATAAGTAAAAAGATAACTAGTTAAGTGTGTCGTAGTTGAACAGATTTCTTTGAATTTTTAAGTATTTTTTTAATATATATCTTTTAGTTAGTTACTTTTGCAGTACTGGGAATTGAACCCTGGGCTTTTCCACTGAGCTATATCCTTAGCCCTTTTTTACTTTTTGTTTTGAGACAGGGTCTCATTAAATTGCTCAGTTGCCCAGGCTGGATTCAAACTTGTGATCCTCTGGCCTCAGTAGTTTTTAAATGAGGATTATGGGGATATTGGAGGGGAGACATGAATCATGATACTTCATCTAATTGTGCTATTCTATAAAATGGGGACAGTTTGTCTTTTAGAACTATTAGAATAATTAAATGAACTTGCGAAGACTACCATTCTACTCAATACATTTTTGTTCTGATTTTTTTTTTTTTGTCATTGTGAGACAGCTTCAAAAATTGTAATCTGAAAGTAAAACATTACAGAGGAACAAAGATTATTTTTCAGGTTCTAATAGGAATTCAGAATTTGCTATATGTTTTTGTAAAATGTTAGGTCCCTTTAACAATAAAATTCTTATTAAAATTATTTTAATAGCTGCTTTATCATATCTGTAAAAATTAGAATTGAGCTCTATAGTGCAGATAAAATTCTTATATGTGGTCTTTATCAATTTAATTAACTAAGTGTAGGTTTTTAAATACAGGGTCTTGCTGTGTAGTCCAGGCCAGTCTTGAACTTGCTAAGTAGCCAAGCTGGCTTCAAATTTAACGTTCTTTCTTCCTCAGCTTGGAATTAGAGGTGAGCACCAGCAAATCCTGCTGTGCTCATTTTTAAATACCTTGAATATTTGATCTGCTTGTGAGATCAGTTTAACATAACATATGATACTCTTGGTCAGGAATAATATCACACTGTCCTGTGTGTGTGTGTGTGTGTGTGTGCCCGTGTGTGGTACTATGGATTAACAAAAGACCTTTGCACAGAGTTAAATCTTTTCTCTTTTAAATTATTTTGAGTCAGGCTCTTGCCAATTGCCTAGGCTGGTCTCAGACTTCTGATCTTCCTGCCTCAGCCACCCATGGTGCTTGGTGAGGCTACCACACCTGGCAGTTCTTTCTGTTTTAAAATAAAATCAGTGTACAGTACTAAGAAGTGACACCTGGCAGGTACCCTTATTGAGGTAAGAGTCATGTTGTAGTAAGGGTTTGCAAGAAAAACAGTTTAATACAGGACACATAATTTACAGAATTATAATAGCCACCGAAATAGTCAAGTACAAGAAATGGAGGAAGCCAGGTGTGGTGGTATATGCCTATAATCCCACTATTTGGGAGGCTGAAGCAGGAAGATCATTACGAGTTCAAGACTGGCCTGGACTACAAAGTGAGCTCAAGGCCAGCCTGAACTGTATAGTGAGACCTTGTCTCAAAAAGACCCCCCCCCCCCAAAAAAAAAAAAGTGCAGGAACTCTGTCCTCACTCTAAAGACCCAAAGAATCCAGCTGAGGATGCAGATCCGACAGCAGTGTTCTGCATGAGTCCAGCTGAAGGCCTAGAGCCCGTGACAATGACTCATGCAAGTCTGTTTAATGTATCTGCGCTGGGAAGGCCCAAAGGTCAACTGTGGAAGCTAGAAAGTCTATGCCATCAGGATGAAGGATGTGTTCCAGTAGGCTAAGGGTTCTGCACTGGAGCCAGAATTAAGGACCAGAGCTCCCCTAAAAAGTACCTCAGCCATCCTCAGCGACGGTGAGGTCATGAGCTCCTCAGTGATGAGAACAGCTGAGTTCATATTAGGAAGCCAGTGTGACAGGCTTCTTCTGGAGATTGAACTGCACACCATCTTCTCCTCGGGAACCAGGAAGTGGTGAAGTAAGGCCCAGAGCTCCTAAAGTGAACCACAGCCATTCTCAGTGACAACAAGGTCCTCTAACAATCAGAACAGCCAAGTTCCTATCAGGAAAGAAGCTCGACAAGCTCTGCCAGGAGAACCAGCAACACTGCTTTTTCCTCTCAGGTTTTCCGTTTTGTGTTGGCAGCAACCCTCAGATGGGCCATGCACATCCAGCACCATGCTGATTCAGTTCAGCTGTTTGTTACAAGTTGCCCACCAGTTGTCATTCCACCACAAGTCACATTACACAACATTAACTACTTTACAGTGTTCAGTTCAGTGACATTTAAAATATCCAGTGTTTTGCAAGAAAGAGTTTTAAAAACTTTGTTTTGAAATTCAAGTTGTAAGAATAGTAAAAAAGTTATTTACATGCCCTTTGTACATATTTAACACTTTTTACATATTTGTTTATTCTTCCCTTTTATGTGTACATATATACATATACACTGATTCATTTGAAAGCAGGTTACAAAGGCATGGTGCTACTCTATACTTCTGTAACCCCAGCTACTTAGTAGGACAAGAAGATCACAATTTCAAGACCAGCCTGGGCATTTCATCAGGATCCTATCTGAAAAAATTAATTAGAAAATGGCTGGGGATATAGCTCAATGGCAGAATGTTTGTTTGCCATGCTTGGGCTCTTAAGTTCAATCCCCGTTAACACCACCAAAAAAGAAAAAGAAAGTAAGTTAGATACATCATTTGTCAATTTGCGTCAATACTTCAATCTTCTTTTTCTAAGAAAAGGATTATTCTTTCACAGAAAACAGTGTAAGGTCACAATCTTTCTTCAGTCCATATTCCAGTTTTGTTTATGGTCCTATTCCAATATGGTTGTCTGTCAAGGACCATAAATTGTATTTACTTGTCATGACTCGTTAATCTCCATAATGAAGAGTTCTTTAACCAGTTTTTTGTCTTTCATACAATACACAGTTTAGAAAATCTCAAGCCATTTATTGTATAGAATACTCTTCAGTTTAGTTTTAGGTGATGTTTCCTGAGGTTATACATGTTGTATGCTTTTCAGGAGGAAGACAGTATCTATATGGTCCTCATTGGTGATGTTAAAGTTGACTGGTTCTTTTAACCTAAATTTACTACTTTTCTGATTGCAGCTAATACACAAAGTAGGAGACCCGATGAGTCCTTTCCTCACCTACTGTCACCCCCTAAATTTAACCTGTATAGGTGCTTCTTACTTGAACTAATCTTTACCATGGTAATTTCCCTTCAATTCCACCAGTTTCCCCATATTTATCAGTATTGTAGGCAAAACTCTTCCTTTCATGGACTTTCACATTATTCTGTACGTTGTAGTCCTGTAGTCATGAGTTTGCCTAGTGGACATTCCATAAATTTAGCCTTTGTGTCTTTCTTCTATTATACTGTATTTTCAGTATTTCAGACCTAAATTAACCATTTCTCCAAAGACCTCTGCTTTTGTTTCCTTTTAGTGGTGGAGCAGAATTTTAAAATAGATATTATAAACTGAGTATGTTGATGGTGGTACCTATCTGTAATTCTAGCACTGTGGGAGGCAGAGTCTGTAAGATTGCAAGTTTAAGCTCAGCCTGCGTAATTTAACTTAGCAAGATCCTGTCTCAAAATAAAAAAGGGCTGGTGACATAGCTCACTGAGAAGGCCCTGGGTTCAATCTCCAGCATTACCCTTCTCCATAAAAAAGAGATTATATAGTTGATCATATATAGAAATATTTTTGTCATCATTAAATTATTGGTAGAACTTTTTAGTATGCAGGATCACCTAATAATTCAAAGAGTTGACTTAGGGGACAAAGAGCTTTTTGGAAATGTAGTGTTAATTTTCTTTTGATTAATTCAAGTTGAGAGTTTTGTTTTGTTCTGTTTTGTTTGAGAGAGAGTGGCCCTGTGTAACTCAACTAAACTCAGCCCAGGATGGCCTGAGGGAATCCTCTTGACTAGCCTCCCAAAGGCTGGGATTACAAACTTGTGCTAGCAAACCTATTTTTTTTTAGTTATGTTTTTAAATGTTAAGAGAACAAATTTATAAAGAAGGCAACATACCTGTTTTCTCCCTATTTTTCTCTCCTCCAACAATGATTTGCTTTCTCAAAGTCAATTAAGCATGAGCAGACAAAATCAAAATATATTTATTCTGATTATGTCAATAAAATGCACTCATAGAATGTATTCTTCCTAGTGGTATTTCCTATGACGAGCCTGTGATTCACATACTTTTGTTGTATTGCAAACTCATTTGGCTTTTGAATTGTTTATGCTAGCAGCTGATTACTGAGTAATTTAAGAGTCTCAATTATGGTGGCACTAGTCTAATTAGAATCCTGGATGTTGGCACTTTATTTAGCAAACAGAAGTACTTACTTTGTGAAATTTGTAGAAATAATGTGAAAGGTTAATTAATGTCTAGTTAACCTTAGGATATCTCTTCTCTTCTTTTGTCTTGTCTTGTTGTGTCTTCTCATCTCTCTGAGGATTGAACTCAGGGCCTTTGCACTAAGGTACTTCCCCAGCCTTTTTTTTTAGGAAATCTCAGTTGATGAGGCTGAATTTGAACTTGCAATTTTCCTGCTTCAGCCTCCCAAAGTGCTGGCCATGTGTTACCACATTCACTTGTGTCTTTAAGTATGAAATTAATGCCTGTTTTAATTTCCAAGCAAATGTATAATTTATTTTGAATAAAATTGGGAAAAAATGGTCATAAGTTAAGAACAGCATTTTTCCAGCAATTAAAAAAAACATGTATACATAGAAGCTGAAAAACTGTAAAATTTTAAATACCTTCTTTATTTGAACATTGAGAGTAGAGGAGTTTGAGAAATGTGCTCAAGGTGCTCAAAATACAGTACTTGTTTTGAATTTTTTAACCTTTTAAGACAGGATCTTACGGTGTAGTTCAGGCCTGTGTAGCTCAGTTTAGCCTTGAACTCCCAGCCATCCTCTGCCTCAGCCTCCCAAATCCTGGGAGTAAATGTCACTACACTTAGCTGTGTGAATTTAATGTATGTAATATCTCTAGCCATGTCAAAACTTACATAAAAAGTAATGTGAAAATAGTATACATAATTGACGTTTATTTTAGACTGATCACAATTCTAAAGTATGAGTTTTTAGAATATAGGATGATAATATAGGATGACAATCAAGTTAAATTTTTATATGTGTTGCTGAGAATTGAACTGAGAGCTGCAATGTGCAAAACAAGTGCTCTTCCACTAAACCACGGTCCCCAGCTCTTAAAGTATATTCTTAGTACTCATATAATCTGTGGGAAGAAGAACTGTAAAGAAAGTAGACTGGGGCCAGGGATGTAGCTCAGCAGCATAAGCGCCTGCCTGGCAAGTGTGAGGTCATCAGTTCAATTTCTGGTACCAAAAAAAAAAAAAAGAAAGAAAGAAAGAAAGCAGACTGAAGTACATGGTGATTAATAGAGCTATTTAAATAGAGTGGCCAGAGAAAAATATGTCATCTACATTAACACTAAAAAGTGAAGTCCAAAAAGTAGAGAAAGGTATTCTAAGGAGAGGGTATTATGGAAAGAGCAAAGAAAGAGAAAGTGAGAAAGAACAGAAATTTAGTAAAGCACGAGTGACATTTGTAAACCATTACATGGAGTTTGGATTTGTAAGTGTCGTAAACAACTGGAGAGGAATTTTGATAAACAAGGAGGGAAGCAACCCCACTTCTGTACCTTAATCTTTTGTACTGATTTGGGATAAAGAATTGGAGGGCAGAACAAGAATAGAAGGGTTAGTGATTAAAAACATGATTTTAAAATAATTAGGAACCTAATCAGTGGAGTTTTATTGCCTGAGGTCAAGTCCTGAAGTCCCAAGCACATTACAATGGTTGTGTGACATTGAATGAGACATAGGACCTTTTCATTCATCTGTAAAATCAGGGTAATAGTAATACCTGCCTCTTAGATTTGTTTGGAGGCTTAAATTGTGAATGGTTTAGGATAGTGCCTGACCCATTAGCATTTTTTTTTCATTTTTTTGTGGTTCCGGGGATTGAACTCACAACCTTGCACTTGCCAGGCAAGTGCCTATGCCACTAAGCTAAATCCCAAACCCATCAGCATTGTATGTTTTAAAAACTCAGTGAACCCATATGGGTGGCACACCCCTGTAATCCCAGCACTCTGGGAAGCTAACCCCAGAGAATTACAAATTCAAGCCCAGCCTAGGCAATTAAGCAAGACGATGTCTCAAAAAAATAAAAAGAACTGGAGATTAAGTACAGTATAAAGGCTCTGGGTTCAATTACCAGTACAATACAGGTTTGTTTTTTTTTTGTTTGTTTGTTTGTTTTTTTTTGTGTGTGTGTGTGTGTGTGTGTGTGTGTGTGTACTCAGTATTGAACCCAGGGTCCTCTCACAGGACTACATCCCTAATTCTTTTTCAAAAAATATTTTTGTTTTGTGACAGGGTCTCACTGAGTTGCCCATGCTAGCCTTGAACTTGCAATCCTTTTGCCTTAGCCTCTCAGAGTGCTAGAATTACAGGTGTGTACACTTGGCTTTTTCTCTTCCTTGCCTCTGTATCTTCTCTGATGATTCTAATTCCTGATGAGCTTGTGACAGTCCCAGATCACTGCTCCTCTTTGGATTCTCATCTGCAGATATTTTAGGCATTGAAAAGACATTCAAACCAAACTCTATACTTTTTCGTTTACCTTATAGCAGTTAACCATGACTGATCTTGGGTTGGAACCAAAGAAATTCTAAAAAGTAGCTGCCAAAGCAGCTTTCTAACCATTCAGACTCAGGAACATCAGACGGGTCAGCTCTTTTCTGCATTCTCTTTTTCTGTCTTCAGATACAAGTTTTACTTCTTTTACTCCCATATCAACAGTTTTTCAGGAACTTCCTCCTTGACAGGTGGTTGTATGGTTTGGTTTTTCTTTCTCTATTTCATCTCCCACTGTATCTTCATTTGCTTCCTGTTATGGTTTATATCTAAAACGTACCTCCTCAAAGTCTCTGTGTTCAGAAATGGGCCCTGGTTGGAAGATGTAGAAGGATATATTCTTATCTTTGGCACCTCTTTTTTTTTTTTTTTTCTGTGTGTCCTAGTTACTTTTCTCATTGCTGAGACAAAATACCTGACACCCAAAGTTAAAAGAGGAAAGGTTTATTTAGCTTAGAGTTTGTGGAGATTTCAGTCCGTAATCAGCTGCCCCACCCCGGCTGGATGGATAGCAGACAGGCATCACAGAGGCAAACAGTTCATGGCAGCCAGACGACAGCACACAAAGCAAACAAAGGACATCCACTGTACTTTCTATCTTTTATATTTTATCCAGGCTACTTAGGGTGGGTAGTTCTCACACCCTTAATCTCAGTGCCATTAAGCCTAGCATTGCACCATGAATCAATCCCAGCAATACACACTGCAGATCCAGCCTCCTCTGAGAAAGCCCCACATTTGGCTGCATGAAGCTTTGTGGGGAGAACATCTAGGCACAACCTGTAACACTGTGCTTCCTGGCTTCCCTGGGTTGAGCAGCTTTCCTCTGCCATGCTATTCTGCCCTGTCACTTTTGCCTTGGAGCCACCTAGTCTTGGACTGAACCTTCAAACTGAGCCAAAATAATTCATTCCTCTAATTTATGGGTTTCAGGTATTTTGTCCCAGGAATGGGAAAGTAATTGATACAGAATATTGGAATCAGAGAAGTGGGACTGTTGCTGACTGCCTATGTCGTTTCGAAGACTTTGGGATTAGTTTGCAGAAGTCTGGAAAGGTTTGGAGATGAGGACTAGAAAAGTCTTGGAATATCATTTAAGCAGAGTCTGATGAGTGGGTCTGATCAGAATTGAGCAGACCTGATTTCGGATAGAAACGCGGACAGTGAAGACTGGGCGCAGGAGGTTTCAGTTAGTAACAAGCACTCCATTCAAAAGTAAACTAGAGACCACTTGCATTATTCTCTGGCAGTAAATTTCGATATATTTTGCCAATATTCTGAAACTTCGCAAAAGGCAGATTAAGGATAGTGTCTGAGTTAATCTATTGAAGAAAATTTCAGACATTCCAACATTCAGGCTATAGCATGGGTACTGTTGGCAGCTTTTAGATTTACCATAAGAGTCGGGGATAAAAGGAAGAGCAGAAAATTTTGGCAAGTTTTGTCCCAGAAAGAACCATGTGTAAAATTGAGGCTAGAGGAGTTGTGGTTGCTGTAGAGATTAGCATCATTAAAAAGAAACCAAATGTTTTGTACAGGACAAGACAAGAGAGTCAGGGACTCTCTGTAGGCTAAAGAGTACAAAAATGTAAATCTTTTCCAGAAGACAATTCTGTATCCCTATTCAAGAAGAGCTTCCCAGGGTATTGGTTCCCCAGTACTTATCACGCAAGCACTCAGAAGCCACTGCACCCATGGTCCAAGGAGCATGACGACTGCTCCCTTTGGCAGTAGACTTTTGTGTTGTCCATATATGATGCTAATTCTATTGGCGTGCAGAATACAAGAGTTGAGTCAGGGAGGCTTCCGTCTAGATTTCAAGGGAAGGCCTAGCATACCAGGTTAAGAATTCTGAGAGAGTGAAGCATGGATCTGTGGGAATAAAGCTGAACATATAAGGGAGACTGCGGAAGTTGGAGATGCCAGGAAGTAGGAACCTCTGCTGAGGAATGCCACAGCCCAAGAACGGAGCCTGCTCAAGAAAAGGCTGTGTGTGCTATGCCTGGCAAGGCCTTAGGGGTGGAGCTGCCCAAACCCTTTGGAACTCACATTTTATCACCCTGTGCACTTGCTTTTGCCACATTCTTTCCTATCTCACTGTTCATTCTTTTGGAAATACAAGTGTTTACCCTTGCCATTGTGCCTTTGGGTTATATAACTTGCTTTTTATTTTTACAGAGGTTCACAGCTAAAAGTTTAAATCTCAGAAGAGACTCGTACATTCAAAAAATGCTTCAACCATTGAGACTTTTAGGATGAAATTGTCATGTTTCTGGTTTGCACAGTATAGTATGTTAGGCAGAATTAGGAGCTTGCTATTGTCTTTATTTGAAGGTTGTAGTTTAAGATGTGTTTGGATAGGATGTTGAAGATTTGGGATGTGAGGACTAGTATGCTGTCAACTGGTTTGGCTTTAATCCACCAGGGGATTGGTGGAGCACGCTTTCAGGTGTATCTGGGAGGGTCACAAAGGCATGATCTTAAGGTCTGTGTCTGGTCCTCACCCCTTCTCGGGCATTATTACCATCTGCTTCCTGGCTGCCTTGAATTCATCTTTGCTCTTCCACACCTTTTCACTATGATGTTTCTGCTTCAGAGCAGCCGGCTGTGGACTGGCAGGAAGTTATAAATAGAAGCAGAAACTGGTTACAGGGCTGTTGACAACATATCATAAAAAATGGTGGTGGCCCTGGTGGTGGTAGTATTGGTGTGCATCAGGATAGGTGGACCAGCCATATTTGAGAGGTACTTAGGAAATAGAATTGGAAACACCCACAAGTACATTGAATCTGATGAGAGGAATAATCAGCAGTGATACTTAAACCACAACCCTAGATAATACTGTCCATTGATATGGGAGGAAAAACATTTTGAAGGAAAGTAATGATGAGTTTGTGATGGAGTAACCTGGCCAAAACTAAATATTAGGAAGCCGAGGATGATAATGGTTTAGAAATTGAATGAAATGAAGGTACTATACACCAGAAGTAGATTGTTTAAAATGATATTTCTAATACTCAGCCATTTTATTTTTGACAAAGAGGCCAAAAACTATCTTCACTGGAAGAAAGATGGCCTTTTTCTTCTAGTGCTGAAAAACTGGCATTCCACATGCAGAAGATTAAACCTAGACCCATATCTCTCACCATGCAGTACACTAAAATTGAAATGTATCAAAGACCTAAAAACCCTAAATCTATTGGAAAAAGAATAGGTAGACCCCAGCTAAGTAATCCCAGCTCTCTGGAGGCTGAGGCAGGAGGATTGCCCAAAGTTTAAGACCAACCTGGACTATATAGTGAGTTCAAAGTCAGCCTAAACTACATAGCAAGATGTAGGTGTAGGCAAAGACTGTATAAACAAAACCCCAGTCACACAGAAAATAATACAAAGAATTGATACATGAGATCTCATCTTATTATAGAGCTTTTACACACCAAAAGAAACCGCCAACAGAATGAAGAAACAGTCCACAGAGTAGAAAAACATTTTGACCAGCTGTTCCTCAGACAAAGGGCTATAACATCTAGAATCTCTACAGAACTCAAAAAAACCAGCCCCCCCACCAAATGTAAAGCCCCAAACCAAAAATGGGCAACTGAGATGAATAAACATTTTTCAGATGAAGAAAAACAAACAGCAAATAAATATATGAAAAAAAGTTCAACATCACTAGTAACTTGAGAGATGAAAATTAAAAGAACACGAGATTTCATTTCACCCCAAAAAGAAGGGCTGTCATCAAGAAATCAGTAACAAATGCTACTGGAGCTGTAGGGGGGGACCCTTTTCTGCTGTTGGTTGGGAGTGTAGACTGGTGCAGCCACAGTGGAAATCAGGGTGGAGATTCCTCAAAAAAACTAAAACCAGAGGTTCCAATTGACCCAGTTATTTCCCTTCTTGGTGTCTTCCTGAAGGAAAAACATCATATCACAATATTGCTATATGCTCACCCCTGTTTATTGCAGCACAGTTTGTAATAGCTAAATATTGGAATCAGCCTAAATGTCCATTAATGGATAAAGAAGATGTGGTATTTTTATACAGTGGAATACTTCTCTGTTATAAAGGACAAACAAGACATTTAAGGTAAATGGATGCACCTTGAATCCATACTTTTTAAGTCAAGTAAATCAGATACATTTGTTTAAATATCCCTTTTTTCTCTGGTGTGAGAAACCAAAAGTGTAAGGAACAAAATGTATAACAGATAGTGGAAAATGGTAAGAAAATGTTCAAATGGAAAGGAGAACAGGGAAGTGGGTAGGGGAAAACAAAGAAAAGGATAAGAAAAAAAAAAGAATAAAGGGAAAAATGGAAACAAAGCTTTTGTAAATAAGGAGAGAAAGGGATTGAAGGGAGAGACAGGAAAGGGAAAAAAGCAGCAAAATATATCACATACAAATTCAAATTCCCTGTAATGAATATGATCACCGTGTACATCTAAAATGTACCAATTAAGAAACCCAGAAAAAATAAAAAATGATGTTTCTATTCACTTAGGCCAGAGGTAAGTACCTGTATTTTTAATGCAGCATTAACAAGTCTGAGGAAATAGTGGGAAGTAGGCACCAAGGGGAAAGGCGGCCCCCAAGATGACTCTGAACATCCCAACTACTTCACGGAGCCTTCTCTGCTTTATGATAAATGCTTAAAGATGATTTTTCCGGATAAAAAGTAGTGAAGTTACTGTCTTGCTGCTACTTCTCAATATGTAGAAAGTAACATTTTACTGTTTAAAAAGCAATTTGTAAGAATAGTTATTTTCACTCAGAATTTGATAAAGCTAATTATAAATTAAGATGTGTTGTGTACATGTCCCAACTCCCCATGATGAATTCAGTTATTATGTACTACAGACATGTACTAATAAAAATTTTAAAAGATACGATGGCATGCATATGGAAAATAGGAAATTTGTGTACACTGTTGGTGGGAAAGTAAGTTAGTGCAGCTGTTATGGAACACTGGAGAGTCCTTAAAAAATTAAAAATAGCACTACTATATTCTACAGTAATCCCACTTCTGAGTATATATCAAAAGGGAATGAAATCAGTACATTGCAAAGATAGCTACATTCCCTTGTTCGTTGCAGCACTATTCACAGTAGCCAAGATGTAGAAACCTAAGTGCCCTTTGGTGGATGAATGGATAAAGAAAACGTGATACATATACACACCATGGGATGCTATCCAGCAATTGAAACAAATTCCATTTGCTGCAACACACATAAAACTGGAGGACCTGTTAGTGGAATAAGCCAGACACAAAAGGACAAGTAAGACATGGTCTCATTCATGTGTAAAATCTAAAGAAGCTGGTCCTACAAGTAGAATGGTATTTGTCAAAAGATAGAGGGAGCAAGCAGGGACAGAGATTGATCAACAGTAAAAAGTTAGGAGAAATAAATTCTTAGGTCCTTTTGCACAGTAGGGTAAGTATGGTTGACAATGTTGTATCAACTATTTCAAAATAGCCAAGAGATTTTGAATATTCTTGCCACAAAGTATTGATAAATGTATACCTTGATTTGTATGCTAAGTGCTCTGATTTTATTATACAGTATATGCATATATCAAAGCCTAATACCATGTACCAAGGTATATGGTATGCATCAAGGTATATAGTATGCATCAAGAACAAAATAAAAATTAAAAAATGCATAAAACAAGCAATGTGGAAACCCAGAATCAACAGTAAAGAAGTATCAAGAGATTTTTTTAAACATTTAAAGCAACTTTAAAGGCTGAAAGCTAACCAAGAGTTTAAAAATATAAAAAAAAAAGCTAAAGGAAAAACTGTCTATTAAATAGAAACTAAAAAAACAAACAAGATTCTAAAAATGAGAATGATGAGATGAAGAGTATAAGCTAACAATAATATGTGGAGATTCAAAAAATACAACAGAAAAAGTTGCCTCTGTTTAACCAGCTTTTCCCATCACTCGTTGTGGACACCTCAGGTAGCACTGATCACCACTCCCTGATAGTGTTGTTCACAAAATATAATTTAAGACTACTGTCATAGAGGAAAATAAAAATGAAAACTTTGAACATTGCTGAGAAACATACTGTAAAAAGTCAGTGGAAAACAAAATAGTATGGGATTATGACTGGCATTCCTAGAGCATGTTTTGCAGTTGAAATACCATAGCCAAGGGACAGAAGGCAGCTTGTTGGTACCTTTCACCTTCTTCAGACAGGCACTGTTAAACCCATTTCTGAGCCAAGATAGTGGGAGGTGATCCCCAGCAGAGTTAGGTCGGGCCAGCCATTGGACGGTCTCTTGCAAATGGAGATAAATATAGTCATTGTTTTAATGCTCAAGGATTTTTTTTATTGTGTAATTTTTAAATTATATTTTTATTGTATAATTTTTAAATTTTATTTTATTTTTTGGTGGTGCTGAGGATCAAACCCAGGGCCTTGTGCATGCAAGGCAAGAACTCTACTGCTGAGCCACATCTACAGCCCCCCTACAGTTCTTTGTCTTTTTTTTTTTTTTTTATCAGAAATCGAACTCTGGGCCTTACAGTTGCCAGGCAGGTATTGTGCCACTGAGCTGCATCCCTGGCTAATTTTTAAATATTTAAACAAATGTACTTTTCTCACCCTACTCTAGTTATTATTACCCTAACCTGTTTTCATGTAGTTTTTGTTTACATGCATATATATTTTTATATAGTTGTTATAAGTGTAGATACAACTTTGCTTCATGAGAGTACTTTTTCAAGAAATTTTCTGATGTTGTCTTCCTGTTGCTACACTGTTTCAAGTACCATTACTGCCACAAGTTTCATCCTGTTCTCTTAACGATAGAAGTTCTTTTTCCCTTCTGTAACCATAAAACACCCTACTTCCAATCTTTTTTGGTGCAGATATCTTCACTGGAAAATAGTAGTTACTCCTCAGTACCATCTGAGTTGGGACAAATTTTCTGTCAGCTTGCCAGGTTATAGTAGCCACAGCACCTGTGCTAGAAAGATAGAAGGACTTCCTTGTAAACCGTTATAGTGAATGTCCAGACATTTCCTAGTACTCACATTTCCTGAGAGTTCTTGGAAAGAAAACACAATACAAAAACTGGATATTACAGCTCTTCTGAAATCCTTTGTTCAGCCAGACACATCATGTAGTGAGTGATTGGTTGGTTAGCTGATTGATTCATTGATTGATTTTGATCATACTGGGGAATGAACCCAGGGCCTTCACACTGAGCTACCTCACCAGCCCTCTTTTTATTTTTTATTTTGAGACAAGTTCTTGTTTTAGTTGCCCGGGCAAGGCTCAAATTTATGATCCTGTTGTCCTAACCTAGAGCAACAAGATTACTGGTGTGGGTTACTACAACTGGCTCCATTGGCTACTTTTGATTATTCTAGGACCAGGGATTTCTCTCAGTGGCCCAGTGTCTACCTGGCAAGCATGAGGTCATAAGTGTGATACTTGGTACCAAAAAAAAAAAAAAGTATATTAACTTTCCTAAATTATAAGTTTCATGCTAGATAATTTTCCTTTTTATTTTAATAATTTAGAGACTTAATTTTGGGGGTGTAATTTGTTGTGAAATCTATGACTCCAGTAGTTGACACAAGTGAGTTAGTGAATGCAAGAAACAAAAAGATTTTTTGTTTATTTTATTAGATGTAATATTACCATCTGAAATTGATTACCAAGGGAATAATGCTACTTAAAAACCTAATTTCAGGTTGGTGCTTCCACATTTTATTAAGAACAGTGAATTTCAAAGTACCAGTTCTGCTTAACAATGAGTAAGCAGCAGTGTAATGGGCCTATATGAATACATTTTTGGCCTTTATCTGTAGTGATACTCAGTTTGGGTTCTTTGGCCATTTTTAACGTAGTAGAATTAACTTGTTTTACCTTACAGTAGCATTGTCTCCCTGAAATTGTAATTTTAATTTCTGCCTGGGTTCGAGAGGTA
Organism: Hydrochoerus hydrochaeris; assembly: GCA_004027455.1. NCBI lineage: Eukaryota > Metazoa > Chordata > Mammalia > Rodentia > Hydrochaeridae > Hydrochoerus > Hydrochoerus hydrochaeris. The sequence goes on along the minus strand of PVLA01001713.1, from coordinate 178,125 downwards.
GATAAGTATCTATTGTGACAATTTACTCATGAGGCACTATATTTAGGTGAAAAACATTTGACCTAAAGGTAATAAATGATAATTTATTTCTAATAAATGATATTTATTAGAAAAATGTATATGTTGGATGCTTTGCCCATATCATTTCATTTCATCTTCATAATAACAATATTTAGAGATCTTTTAGATCAGGAAACCACTGGTTGATTTTCCCTCCCTCCCCCAGGGATCAAATAAAGAGCTTGAAATAAAGTTTCAGGCTCTAATTATGATAAGTTACTGAACAGTTAAAATAATATATTACCTTCACAAAATAACCATAAAAAATGAAGCAGTTTATGAAGAAATACATAAATGTGCAATGTTTTCCTGTAGCATAGCCTTGAGTTTTGGAATACTTCCCAGAGTCAAGGCCCACTTTAATGTATGAAACTGGAATGCTATCAAATGAGTTGTTTTATTTGGTATTGCTAACCACTGAAGTTGTAAGAAGGAAATAAGTTTTACAGTTCTTCTTCCCATAGGTCATAATTTAGTTGTAGACATCAAGATGGGTTTTGTTTTTTTGGGTGTGAGGGGCTTATCTCATTCATATACTTTTTCTTTCACATCTGTGATATAAATTGCTGTGGTATTTCTGTGAAAACTTGGCCTACTTAATAGCAATTAAAATGTTGGAACCTTTTGGAAATAATTAAATAGCAAGCATTAAGGAGAAGAAATCCCACTACTATCCTGGTTTAAATACTATTTTGTTTTGGATTAATTCCTAATTTTTTAGTATTAAAAAAATTATATATAGTTTCTAGTGTTTCCCAGAAGACTATATTGGATTGTAAACATTTAATTACCTTTTACATAAAGTGAGTATTTTAGTATCTGCTTCTAGTAAGTTTTATATCTTTTTGGTGATCAAATTATCCTTTCTACTCTAATACATTGTTTACTATTGGAAAATGAGCTTGGAGTTGACTTCTTTAATACTTTTTCATTTAATGTAATGATTTCTGACCATGAATTTTACATAAACCATAAAATAATAGTGTTCTGTGAAAGCGTCTGAAAAAAATTTTTAAGATTTATTCTGCTTATTATATTTTAGGACAACTTTATATATACTAAGTGACAAAATGTATCAGTTAAGGATCTCAGAAATTTAAGCTGTGAGTTTGATTAGCTTTGTCCCATTCAAACTAATATTGAGTCAATACCTAAAATTTTTCTGGAATGTTAGGTGTAAACTCTTCTGTAAGCAAGGAAACAAGTATTTCTTTAGTGCACAAGGTTGAAGTTTCAGGATTTTAGAATTTTTGGAGGATGAGAGGACACTAAGGATTGAATTTATGGCCTTCACAATACATTACATTCCAGCCCATTTTTTATTTTTGTGTCAGTGTCTCAAGTTACCTAGGCAGGACTCAAGCTTGCAGTCCTCCTGCCTTAGCCTCAGAGTTCTGTACCACCATGCCTGATTTGTAATACTGATTTTTATTTTTTATTAGTATGTGTTTGCAGTGCCTAATTATTACATTCATGATGGGGAGTTGACACGTGTACATAACACATCTTAATTCGTTTTTATGTTCCCTCCTCTCCCTGTTCCTCTCTTTATTTCTTGATCCTCTTCCCAGTTACAAGAGATATTACTCCCTGTTTCCTCTATATGTCTTTTGGAATGCTGATTTTTAAGCTTGAAATTTTTGTGGAAAACTGCTTGTAATACTTGTTGTGTTTTTAGTGATGAGAAGAGAAAGTGCTATATGCTATAAATAATGTCCACTGCTGATAGCAGTTCTCAGATTATTTCTTTTGCTTTACATTTCCCTATTGTGTGAGAGGTCTTTCTAATATTCAGTAGATTCTAGCTAGATTTTTTTTCTTTGGAAAGTTTTAACGTTTTAAAATAGATATGTTAGTGACAAAAAATAATTTGTATTTTTATTGTAACCCAAATGTGATGTGTACCTGTGGGAACAAGTTTCTTAGACGAGCTAGTTACTTGTATCCACTTCAAGACACATTGTTTTTTAGCTGTTAGGCTGTGGTAACAACTTATTTCTTTGTTTAAAAACAAATGATTCACTATCAACTAGTAGTGCTAATAGTGCATGAGGAATAGACAGTGTCAAGTCACAGACAGAAAGTAATGGTTTATATATATTATGAAAGGAACACATCAATTTAGCCACAGTTTTGATTGATCACATTGTCAAATTCAGTATAATCACTGAATTTATGAAAAGTGTTCAGCCATGCAAGTTTCTTACCTGTGAGGAAGTGCATACAGGATACTTTAACTTTGGATTGATTCTACTAGATTGTGAAGTGTTTATACAGACATTTCCATTTTCATAATTTTGAAAAAACACTCATCTCTGTAAATCATACAAAGACAGCCTAAAAATCTGAGTTAAGGTTACAAGAATGATAAGTTATATCTGTTAAAAATGTTTAGTAATAACACTGTAGTCTCTTTCCCTGACCCTGTGGTGTGACTGTTTTAAAATAGCCCTAAAATTGAAGGCCAGCATCAATCACTGAAACAAAGAATTTGGTACTAGAATTAATGTGAGAATAGCTCTGTATTCTAAAAAAAAAAAATAGTGTTTAATTTTCTTACAATTCTTAAAAAATCAGAATGTCAATAATAAATAGTTAGGGGTACTTTTCTATGGTCTTCTATCATGTGGGAGGGGAAAATTGGAAATGTGCTTTTGAACATTAGCACTTTTTTAAAAAATTTTAATATTAGCAGGCAGCTTGAATTTGGATTTAGGCAGGTTTTTGTTTTGTACTATGTTCTTAAAATACTTTAGATAACAGGTTATAGTAGCTAAGTGAAACTTTGTGTATCCAGAATGATTCTGAAAGATTTGAAAAGGACTCTGGGGCTTCCCTCCTCCCTCAAAGTGTGGCAAGAGGTTGCTCTTTTTATTTATTTGCAATTTTTTTGTACTGATACAAGCTAAAAGATAAGGTATAATATTTCAGTACAAATTCTTGATAATCATTTAAAAGAAAGTTTCATGTTACAGCATTGAGTTAAAGTGTGCCCTCTTGAAAAGTAGAAGAAATCAGGTGTATAATTTATTATAACCCTTTGTGTAAAGAATGGAAGTCATAAATAATATGTATATCCCAAATAAATCAGTTTAATATGTATCAGTGGATTAAATAAAGTAGTTTTTGTTTGTTTTTTAAGTAGCCATGTTATTTTCTGAAAGATTGTTACTGTGAAAGAAGAGCTAAGAGAACCTCAGATTTTTTTTTTTTTTTTACATGTTTCTGATTTGAGTTCTCCTTACTCAGACTGGCATTTGCTAAGTTTTCTGTTGTTTTATTTTGTTTTTTTATTTTTTGAGACAGGATCTGGCTATGTAGTTTAGGCTAGCCTCAAATTCTGTGTAGCTCAGGCAAGGTTCAAATTCACAGCAATCCTGCCTCAGCCTCCCAAGTGCTGTGGGGCTATAGGCCTATGTCATTTGCTAAATTTTTGTGTTTATGTTTTGTTTTGAGGGGAGAGAGTTCCATGAAACCTTCCTGAAAGCATTTTTATGTGCTGCTGTGCTTTTAAAAAGTACACATGTATAAGGGGGAGAATATTGATTTTCCCCCCCTTTTAGTCAGATAGTTTCTATTATTTACTAAACACTAAAGAAAATGTAATTTTTGTTGAGTCTGTATGTGTCTGTGTGTGAATCCATCTGTGTGCATGCATGTGTCCATGCCCCCAGGCCTTTATTTTTTTGAGACAGGATCTTGGCTGATTGCTAATCTGCCCAGGCTGGGGTTCAATTTGTAATCCTCTTGCTTCAGTCTCCCAGAACAGTGAGATTACAGGTTTGCAATATGTACCCATCTTTGGTAATCATTTTATATATTATAAACTTTTTCCATTTAGTTAGGAATTCTTTGATTTTTAGGCCATTGTTGTACAACAGAAAATAGATTTTGATGTGACCTAACAAAGTTTCAAGATTTACTGACATTTACTTGTAGTATTCTGAGTTTATTTAAATTCATCATTAAGGAGTTGCTATTAAATATGTATTTTCCTTTTCCTTATTCCGTCGTCCCCTAAACAGGGGCTGCATTAGAGAATAACCTGCCAGGGTAGAGTGGTTACATTTGCTCATGTTTTTGTGTGAAGGTATTTTTTCATAGCTTTGTATTTCATTTTCAGACCAAGAAAAGACTTTAAAAATGGTGGTAAGTATACAACTAAGCAGACTAAACAGGTTTTCTACCTCCCTTTCATTTCTATAGAGCCTTAGATTTTCTGCTAACAAGGAAAGTTGTATGTTTGTCAAATTTAGGGTAGTAGACTTGTTTGTTGACAATAAATAATGTGACTGTTTATGTGATGTGACAAGATGCAACACAGGAATAGCTTTAAAATATGAATATTGAACCAGCTTGCAAGTAAGGTAATGTGATGAAGGCCATCCCCTAATAAAAAACAGATCTCACAAGGCCTATCATAAAACTTTAAGAGTTGTTCCTCATGCTGTTGCCTTAATGTTTTGATTAGAAACATTAAAAAAAATAAAACAAATTTTCCTAGGTTAAATGACTTATTACCTGAGGAAACCTTCAGTCTTCGTTTTGTGAAATATTTTGCATGATTGATTTTGTAAAATTGAACATGATTGTTTTACAAAGCTTTGCTACTAAAATATCTTTTTTGAAATCTTTGTAGTTTGAGATTGAAGTAGTTTTTAAATACAGATTCAAGATGTCAAGAATCGTTCTTATTTGGGTATGGTGGCACACCCACTCAGCACTCATGAGGCTGAGGCAGGAGGATTGTTGTGAATTTGAGACCAGCCCTAACTACAAAATGAGCTCAAGGCCAGCCTGAGCTGCATAGCAAGACCCTGTCTCAAAAAGACAAAACAAATAATAGTAATAACAATTCTTTATTAATACAATTTTTAAACATCATGTTAATTTGAAAATTGGGTAAATTGTCCCCTGTAGTTTTATACACATAGCAATTATATTTTAGTGTATATACATATATTTAGTCATTACTTTCCTAAACCTAATAAAACAACATCCTAGAAGTACAAATAACATGTCTACCATGCTTCCTCACCTGTAAATTAGTTACGTTGTAATTGTGACGTAGTTAGTACCTGTTCTGTTCTTTTGTTTTCTTGCATTTTTTGAGATAGGGCCTCTCAGTGTTGTCCCGGTTGGCCGTAAATTTGCCATCTTCCTGCCTGTGTCTCCCAATGGCTAGGATTAAGAGGTGAGCTGGCTGGGATTATAGACGTGCCACCATACCCAACTCCTTATTTGTATTTTGAGTGGCATTTAATAGTTTTGCCTTTGTTACTATGTCATGGTCATGGGGAAATTTTTAGAAAGTATGGGAAAAGAAAATATTATTTAAAACCATGCCTTGGAACTAAGTTTATAACTGTGCCTGTCTTCTCTTTCTAAGTTTGTATATGTGCATGTGGTAAAACATACAAAGGTCTCAAAATATTTCCTGATTTCAGGTTGTTATAATTAGGTTAAAATATAAAAAAGAAACTGTATGAAAAATATAGATCCATTTAACTGTAGTTTTAAAAAACAACATTAAAGAGACAAACTAGGAAACATTTCTTACTGTATCATTCTATTTTAATTTCCTCATTCTTTTGTTAGCAGTTAAAAAATGTAATAATGCCTGCTTGAGTTTTTCTTGTTAATCATTTTACTGATTTTTCCTAATGCGAATTAGAAGGATTTACTGTAAATAAAAACTGCACTTAGCTTTTACTTTCAACTAGGTCTGCCTTGAAACCTGGATCCAAACTTACCTGGTAAAATAACTTGATAGTTTATTGCTATGAAGTGTCACTTAAGAAGGAAGTGGGCAGCAAAGAGGAGGGCCACGGCAAATGCTGGTACCTTAATGGTCTGCCCTTGTCTCTTGGAGCCTTAGAAACGTGTACAGAGGCTGAGGGTGCTGGCTTTAATGTTCACATTAAAGTCCATTGAGCGGTATAGGCTGGAGAGAACTGAAGTGTCACTCTGGGGGCATCTCTTAGTTCTGGGATACCTGCTGCTGTAGTGTCTTGAGCAAATGTGAAAGTGGGTGAAAGCTCTGTGGAAGCAAAGAACAGCGTTATGCATACAAACAGTGATAATTGTATTTGTGAATTTTATCTTGGTAGCTTCATGTGTTCATTGCTCTGGTTATTCTCTAAACTGCCTTTCTTTTCCAACCTGGCATTAAAGTCTTTTAAGTATTAAGTATTTTAGTATTGTTAAGCAGTACTGAACTACTCAGCAGTAGTGATGATACTATTACATTTAAGCAGAGTGATCTTATTATCAAGTTAGGGACATTTACCTGGTCTTCTGTTTATCAATTGTTAAGATTACTGTGTTATCTTAAGCAAGGAGAAAGGTAATATTCTGAGTGTCCTAAAACATGTGTGAAGAAAGCTTGTTATCTATTTTCTGCTAACCATTATATTGTTTTCTGTTTCTGGATGTCATGTAATGCTAGTGAACAAATGTCAAATGGGGCAGTAAATTAATTTTTCTTTTACTTTTCCCCTCCTTTATTATGTCTTCTTGGTTGAGTAAGTGCATAAACTAGGTAAAAACTTAAAGCGTTTAGAAGGTGGTTATTGGGGCCAGGGGTTTAGCTCAGAGGCATAAGTGCCTGCTTGGCAAACAAGGTCATGAGTTTGATCCCTGGCACAAAAGAGAGAGAGAGAGAGAGAGAGAGAGAGAGAGAGAGAGAGAGAGAAAGAAAGAATTGATGATCAGCAGAATCATAATTAAAAATCATTGGAAAAATTTTGAGGATGAGCTCTCTTTTGATCACTGCCAAGGTGGTTTAAAGTAATCTGCAGAAAAAATGTTTTGGTGTAATCAGAGTATTTTTTGGTTGCCTTCTCACTATGAAAGGAAATAGAAGTAGAAAAGTTTATACCCAACAATGCTTGGCTTTTAACAAAAGATCACAATGGTGGTTGGCTTTTCTTTTAACTAAGTATAGAGAGAGATTCTTTTAATTTCAAGTCAGGAATGTCAGTTTAGCAATAAAAGTCCAGAAGTTACTTGTTTGACTGTAGTGTTGGTCTAAGTAGTATGAAGCTTACTGTGTGTAATTTTTTGTGAGCTGAGTGATTTCTAGACCTTTGTTTGGATTTTATGTGCCTGTTTAAAAACTAACTAGAGAGCCCCCTCTAGTGTCCGCAATAGCCATTCCTGAGCCATCCTGTCAGTCATAGAACATTTTAAAAATTAAACTGTTTTTCTTTCACATTTAGAAATAATTTTTTTTCTTTTCTGAAGAGAGGGGATTATTTTCCTCTTTTAAAAATATTACTGGAATTATGAGTGGAGCAGGGACTGAGGACAGTAGAAAGTATGGAAAAGAAAGGATTAAAATGCCATGTCTACCTTTTTAGAAACCATTATTTTTAAATGACTTGAAATAAGGCCAAACTATACAGTGTTTTGGGTTTTTTTGTTGTTGTCATTGTCTTAGTTTACAGCTGTTTCTGAATTATGTGAAATTTAAAAATACTTTATTGTGGATTTACTTATACTGTTAGATTTCATCTTTAAAGAATTCTTTCCAGGGGCTGGGGATTTAGCTCAGTGGCATAAGCACCTGCCTGGCAAGCACGAGGTCATGAGTTCAATCCCCGGTACCACAAAAAAAAAAAAAAAAAAAAAAAAAATTCTTTCCAGTGTCTGAGAGCAGCAATTTCATTGGAAAAAGAGCATTAAAGTAGAACCTGGTTTTCTTCATAGGATTGTTGTGGGTTTTTTGTTTGTTACTATACTTCCCATATCCTTCTACGAATAAACTTTTTAACTATATTATGTTCCTAATGGCTTCCATTGTTTTTCAACCAAAAAAATGAGATTCTTAGGTTACTGGCTGTCTGCCACCTTTTTCTTCCAAACACATACACTGAAACACATGAGCCTTTAGCTGAGAATCTGGTGAAGGTTACAGAAACAGGACCTTTCTCACTTGACCCATTGGCCTTTGTAGCCTGAACAGGGAGAGTAGTGTTCTAAAAGCTACAGCATTTATGAAAGCTCTGTAAAAATATTTCATGTATGTGGACTGGCGATTAACTCCTTTCATCTTGTTCTCTGACAAATTAAACAATGAAAAAGAATTTCAAGTGCATTCTTGATAATGAAATGCTTGGGTGAATTATAATCCTAATTGCTATTGTTCATTTTCACAGCTGCATTTTGACACTTTTAACTGCCTAAACCACACATGCTTCAGCCACCAGGATAAACAAAAAGCATTTTGAAATCCATCATTTTGTGGCATCTTAAATTGCAAATAGGTTTATTGGCTTCCCTAGGTTTTATTTTGGGTCCATTGTTGATAAAATTAGAGGAAATTTCTTGTCTACATTTATACATAAAATTATTGTCAATGGAATCATTATTCATTAATTATCTTAAACGTTAAAGAGGCAGTAGAGATTACAGTTTTTATTTTAGTTCCAAAGAAATAATTTATTATCAAACTAGTTGATATTTTAGAAAGTTTTCTCCAAGCTTTGAAAGGAAATACTGAGATTTTACTTTTCTCCCTTAGAACAGTATTCTAAGTATAATTCTTAAGCCAGATTTCCTTAGTGACTTAACAAGTCATACGTATACATAATTGTTCTTTTAAATTTGACCCAAACCTGTTTATTACTCTCTTCCCTAAAATTTAAAGAACTTGAAGGGATTACAATAAATTTGAAATTTATATTTAAGAGACTTGAGTGCTAGTTTCAACCAAGTTATCCCTTTTGAAAGACAGAACTTCTTCAGGACTAAACATCAACTAGCAAAAGAAGGAAAAAGGCAAAAGCAACAGCTACTGAATTCTGTTTTTTTGTTTTTGTTTTCCTTCATTGTTTCTAAGATTTAATTTTAAGGGGGAGATTTGAATTACCGTATTCACAGGCACCTGTTATACCAATTGTTCAGTAATAATTGGAGCTTTAGACATCTATACGGTGTCCTGTTTTCACAGTATTTCTTTGCTCTTTCTCAGATTATCTTTGCATTCTTCAATTCATAAGGTATAACAGATTACACTTTAACAGCCAGATATTTTGCCATCTCATGTCTTAATGTTAAGGTACTCTTTTCAAAGCTAATTCTTTCTTATTAAATATTTAATTTTTAGGGTTATCTTAGTAAATGCTTGTATTAATTCAAAAATAATAGCTAACACTGTGTGCTTTCTATTTGTTAGACACTGTTAAAAAACATTTATGATATACTGTCCTTTGAGTATTTTTATTATCATTTTACACTTGAGGACATTGATACTAAGATAATTAAAGTAATTTTGCCAAGAGTCACAAAAGAAGTGATTGCCATCAGATTTTTCTGACTCCTAAAGCCCATGTTCTTGGCCATCACTGAAGTCTTAAATGAAAGGTGTTTTTTAATTTTGTTTCTGTGTTTTCAGACAGGGTCTCACTGTGTAGTGCAGGCTGGCCTTGAACTTGCTTATGAGCCTAGGCTGGCCTCAAACTCATGATGATCCTCCTGCCTTAGCCTCCCAAGTGCTGAGATTACAGGCATGCACCACCATGCCCATCTGCTTAAGTGAAAATTAAATATCATATAATCTCCTGCTGGAATACTACTTAGCTAACAAAAGTGGAGGTTACAGTGACTATGCAATGATGTAGAAAATGTGTCTGATACAATAAGTGAAAAAGAAGCCCAGTACATGCCCATAACCCTGTTATTTTTGGAGACTGAGACATGAGGATCACAAGGTTGAGCCCAGCTTGGGCAATTTGGTAAGATCCTAACTCAGAATAAAAGATAAGCTGGAGGCGTAGCTATGTGAAGGCCCTGGATTCAATTCCCAGGGCTAAAAGAAACAAAATACAGAAATACAAGTAAATGTTCATGGTGACTCTAGACATTTGTGGAGTACTCGCTTTGGTTTATCATTCCTTTTAAAAACCATGATATAATGTTCAGCTGTTGTATTATTTTGCTTAAACTACAGAATTTCTATAAGCAGGAAATATAAGCCTGCACATAAACCAAGTCTGGTCAGAAAACTGACAACTTAGTTTCATAATAAAGTCTGCCTGTTTAGTTTCCTCTTTAATTTGACCCAAAGCCATCTTTTTTTTTTTTTTAACTGGACTTAAGCCAGTAATAATATAAGCTCTCATCTGTATTCCTAAATGCTAATGAAATAGTAAAATCTTTAAAATAACTTAAAATGTGTGTATAGTGTCCTTGGGGTAGCTTGTGCACAAAAGATGTTTTCTTTCCCACCCTATAGAAGTACCTCATTAGGACACCCAGTAGTGTCATTATTAAGTTTTCATGTGTTTCTCAGTTTTGATGCTAATCTTTGTGCGTATGTGCATGCATTTTTTTTCTCTGCAGCACCAACGTGGTTATGAATTATTCAGAGATTGAGTCTAAGGTTCGCGAAGCAACGAATGATGATCCTTGGGGACCTTCTGGGCAACTCATGGGAGAGATTGCCAAGTAAGTGATAATTTGACTCAGCAGTGCAGAAAGAATCAAAGTATCTTGACACAGAAATACCAAGTTTGTTTTCAGTTTCAGACTGTTTAGCTGCCAAATATAAATTTTGCATAATCATTCACATAATACAAAAAGTCTAATGTAAATTTCATTCCTCTTAACAAGTAGCTCAAAAATAAAACAGTTTTTGTTTTTCAGTGATGTTTACGACCTTACTGTAAACTAACTGACAGGTACATTTTAAAGAATGCACCTAATGAACATCTGGGCCACTGTACTAAGAAAATAGTTTGAAAAGTATAATATTAATGAGATTTACAAATGTCTAGGTATTTTATTAATTACAGGAAAAATATTCTGGGCAAAGTATGTCTTGTAAAATAATTTTTTTTAAATTAAGCTTATTTAATTAAACTGTTTGGGGAAATGATTACTTAAAACAAGCCTGCCATCTACTGTCAGAATTAACACATTGCAGAATCTTAAGGTAAATTATCCTTTTTTCAGGGCTACATTTATGTATGAACAGTTTCCAGAACTTATGAACATGCTATGGTCCCGAATGTTAAAAGACAACAAAAAGAATTGGAGAAGGGTTTATAAGGTAGGAATATAAGCCTGTCTGGTAATACTGAAAACAAATGCTTGAAATTTAAGTCACCCATATAGAAATTATTTTGAAGGATATTAAATCATTAAATAGTTAAATTATTTAATAGACATAAAAGAAATAAATTTATTATTTGTGGTGTTTTCTGGTCACCATAAACAACTGTTCTCAATGTAAGATATTTGAAACCATAGTAAATCTGCCCTCATCTTCCCAATGCCAGGAATTGAACCCAGGGGCCTTCATTGATCTCCATCCCCAACCATTTTTTATTTTTGAGATAGGGTCTCACTGTTACCTAGGCTGAGCTTGGACTTGCAGCCCTCTGGCCTCAGCTACCACACCCAGCTTTGTAATACTTTTAAATGTTGTATATTTTTTCCTGCTAAAAATATTTGTGTATATCAAAGGTAATGAATGTCTTAATCAGATACATGTTTAGTGTATCAGCAGTTTGGATAAAAAGAGGCTAACATGGTCTGTCGTCTACATAAAGTCTTGCATAATTTATTGTAACAGTTTTTAGCACCAAAAATATAAATTCTAAAACATACAGACTTCTAACATTTTATGTTTATGAATATGTACATTTTATCTGATGCCTTTCTTATATTTCTGATATATAGATAACTAAGATAGATAGAATTCTAAAACAAGGTAATCTGTTTTATCCCCACCATATTTTCTTGCTACTCAAAGTGTGTTTTCCAGAATGACAGATAACATTCATATTTGGAGCTTGAACATTTTGACTTTCAGAAGTGAAGATCTTTGATTTAATCTAGTGTGCTTTATTTTGTCTTGGAAAACATTTGCTGTCAAATGCTCTGTTTGCATGGTAGGTATGATGAAACAGTGAAATTTCTATAAATTAAAAAGCTTTTCAAAATGAAACATGGATCTTGTTGCTGTTTTAATACTTGAAGCTACTTCAAAAAAGCAATAAACTTCTGATAGAATGAAATTTTTTGCCACTCAATTTCATTAGTGTGACAAGATTTTTATTTAAGTCAGGTTTGTTCAAGCAGGGCTGAGTTCAAAGTATACAGTTCAGAGTGATTTGTAATATATTCAGAGTTGTCCAAGAGTCACTATTATATAGTCCCAGAACATCCATAAAATCTCCAGTATTCATTGGAAGTCATTCTTAGTTCATATTTCTTCAAAATTTTCTGAAACATTTTTTTTCTTTTTTGTGTTAGAACAACTTTTTTAAACAAAAGCCATATCAACCTTAAAGTGAAATTTTATCTGGGAAGAATACCATGGAATTATGTAATTATAAAATAATTGTTCTGAAATTTCTAATAAAAAAATAAAAACTGAGCCAGCTTTGTAAAATCTTTCATTTCATTTGTATTATATATTGATAGTCTCAAAAATCCAAATGACTGATTTTTAAAAATTTTTTGATACACAGTACCCACTGAATAATCTGTATTTATTATGTTGATATTAGAGGATCTTCAGATTGACAGTGTAAATTCAAGACTATGTAAAGTCTAATACAAAGTAAAAAAAAAATCCTCCCTATAGCCACAATGAAGATTGTTTATTTGCTAATGTTGGAATTTTTTTTAACCATATACCAAAGCTTTACCAGAATTCGTTTCACTAAATGATTTGGTGCTTTGTATTTTTACAGTCGTTGCTGCTCTTAGCTTACCTCATAAGAAATGGATCAGAACGTGTTGTTACAAGTGCCAGAGAACACATTTATGATTTGCGATCCCTGGAAAATTACCACTTTGTAGGTGAGCAATAGAAAAACCTTATAAGCAAATTAAAACAGTAGTTGGAGTTGTCAGTCACCTGAACCAGCTTAGAAGCTTCTCTGCTCTAATTAGAATGTGACTGTTGCTGGTTGTGTGACGAGTGCAGAATCCAAGACGTGGGGCCCTAGAGTATTAATTAGTGAAGACAAGAACTTGCAGAAAAGACTGGCTAATAACAACAGAACCAATACAACATGAGTATTCGGGTTTATATTAAAATATGCACTGGAGACTGGTCCCCTGTGGTGTCCATAAAGGAGTAGCTTTAATCATATGGGAAGAAAAGGTTAGAGCTCCAAAACACACACATCTGTTTGAAGCTGGGTTTTTTCCCCTCCCACCAAATAGTATTTACTGTGCAAAGGCAGCAAGGCCAGAGTGTGTTTTGAATGTGAAAGAGGATAGAGAATGAAGCACATTTCATTTTGTAGTATACTCCAGTTGAAAGCACTTTAAAAATTTAGTTTGTCTGCTATACATAGTTCTGGTAATTAATGTTCCCGTACTTGTATTGGGGAAACCAAGATATTTGGGGTGCTTTTCAGTCATGAAAATGTTAAAGTGGTTCTTGTTTTGATTTATTGTATTAAAATAGGAATAGAAAACGTTTACAATTCATTTCATAAGGTCATCATCAAGTAATTTTTTTCACTGGATTTTTAACTGACCTTGCATGGTACTGTCATTGGGGGGGGGTCCTTAAACCCCAAAGGCATTTCAGAACATGAAATTTGCCAAAGAGGAAACAACAGAATTAAAAAACACAATCTAATTCTAGTTTTTTTGTTTTTTTTTTTCCCTCCTCCAAATATTCAAGTTGGTTTCTTACTGAAGAGCTATAGCTTTAGTTCTTTGTTTTGTCTTAAAAAGTTTTTGGTACATAGTGAATTTTTAAGGTTTTGTTTCTCTCTTATCATCCTCAAGATGAACATGGCAAGGATCAAGGTATAAATATTCGCCAGAAAGTGAAGGAATTGGTTGAATTTGCCCAGGATGACGACAGGCTCCGTGAAGAGCGAAAAAAAGCAAAGAAAAACAAAGACAAATACGTTGGGGTTTCCTCAGACAGTGTTGGAGGATTCAGATACAGTGAGTATCAAAGACAGGCTGGCACCTAAGCATTAGCTTAGCTCCTTAATGTATTTTTGGAATCCCTGAAATACCGAAGAGTGCCGAAGTGCTTTTTAATTTGTTTTAAAGAATATATAGAATAATAAAATATATGTGGTACTCATTTTGACATGGATTATGGGAATCTTCCTGTTTTTATTGTGGATTGAAGAATATGATTTTTAACCATTAATGGATAATTAGATGTTACAAACTTTGAATTAATATAAAGAGAATAAAACGTGCGTATCCTTATCTGTTAGGGTTACCAATCTTTAAAAATGAAAAAAAAGAGCTTTTTCTTGTATTTCAAAAGAACATAAAAATACTAAGTTTGTCAACAGATCCATCTAATTCAAAATCAGTTATACTCATCTTTTTGACCAAAAACATAAGCTTCTATAAGACATTCCAATCGCAGTCTCTCTTCCTGTAATTCAGTAGCATATGTGTGTGTGTGTTTTTTTTTTTTTTTGATTGTTTCCTTTTGTTTGTTTGTTTGCCTTGCTTTGGAGTTTTTTTTGTTTTGTTTTGTTTTGTTTTGTTTTGTTTTGTTTTGTTTTTTGAGACAGGGTCTCACTGTGTAGTTCAGGCTGATCTTGAACTCACTGTGTAGCCCAGGCTGGCCTCCAGCCCTAGTGATCCTCCTGCCTCAGCCTCATGAGTGTTGGGATTGCAGCACCATGTGTGGCAGGCAGTCTATGATTTGGTACAGAAAAAGGTGATTGGTGGTATTCTCAGCTTTTTTTATAGGCAACTAGAACATTCACTTCTAATGCTTATTTTTAATATAATATACAAAAGCATAGTAAGTACTTGAAATACATGTACAAAAGTAACTGTTCCACAGTGTGTCCTTTTGGCCTCTTTTCTTCTGTGAGCCCTGACATTATTCTGGCCATTTTTGTGTGTATACTAAGCAGGCCAGTGCAGTGCACCTGAGCAGTTGCTTGTTGTGGCTCTGTGGCTCCCTCTTCCCATATCTAGGTCTGTCTATATTTGGCTTACATTGAAGTCTTGGAACACCTTCGATGGAACTGTGTGAAAATCTGCTATTATATTTTGCAGTTATCTAAAAGATCTCATTCCTTTGTTCTTTTGCTTTCCTATCCTTAAAAAAATACTGCTTTGCTCTATTTTTTCTAACAGCAGAAAACTTCCCTTTTTTATATTGAACACTATGTAAAATTCAATTCATGAATTGGACAAGGCTATTTCTCTTAAAGCATTTAAATGTTTTGAAGTTATTTCTATAAGAGAATAAGAAATTGAATTGGACAAGATTATTTCTCTAAAATAAAAAATATTTAATTGGACAGAACTTTTATAAATTTCACAGACATATTTCTTAAAGCATTTAAACATGTTTTGATATTGTTTCTATAGGAAAATAAGAAATCAGATTATCCAAGTGATTATTATATTCCTTAGATTTTTCAGTGTACCTATAGCACTTAATGTGTTTTTAAGTAGAAATTACTGTTTGCAATTCATTTCTTGATTCTGCTTGCTTCTAACCTTTTTTAAAACTATCACAATATATAATTATGTCAGATAAATTTTTAAAACTTGAAGTTTTTAGACTCAGTTACAGCTAAATAATTGTAGGATCAGTATTGGAAGGTGGAGTTAAACCTGTATTTGTAACACATAATTTGCTTAATTATTATTAGTGTTTTTCAGGTTGAACTATTCAACTATCAGCTGTTTTGTACTTTTTCATTCTTATATAAAGATGTTTTAGCACTGTCCACTTCCTTAGCACTAATGTGGTATTATGCCCACCACACTGATGGTTTTCATGTGTTTTCATTGTTCCATATTGACAATGAAATGTGCACACAGATCATTGGAATATTACCTGCTATTCCTATACCCCAGCACTGGTGATTAAACTTAGAACCTGTGCACTGAGCTACACCCCTACTTCTTTTTTATGCTTCTTTTGAGGCATGTTCTCACTGAGTTTTCCAGGCTGGACTTCAGCTTGAGCTGTTCCTCACCTCAGCTTTCCAGGGTGCTGGCATTATAAGCATGTACCACCACACCCAACGGAAATCACTTATTTAAAAAAAAAAATCCTGTTTTAAATTGTGTTATTTTACCTTTTTTTTTTTAAGTTGGTGGTCACTTTCAGATTTAGTACTTGTATTGTTTGGGTTGGGTTGGGTTGGGTTTAGTTTGTTTTGTCTTATTTTATTTGGTGGTGCTGGGGATTAAATGCAGGACCTTGCACGTCTTAGGCAAGACTCAGCTATTTATACTTAGCTCTAGTACTTGTATTTTAAACTTCTCAAACTTTTACAGAAAGTTTAGTCATGCAGTTTTAGTAGGCAATGCAGTAAAATGGATTTCTACAGTCTTCAAAGGGCATGTGTGCTATCAGAACTTGTTAACAAAGGTTCACAACAAAGGCTATGAGCCACTTTTTGAGATTTTATTGTTTCTCACTTCCGTTTTCCTTTTCTTCCCCACCTGCCTTAGTTTTTACCATTTTCTGTTTTGTTTTTTTTTTTAAGAAACATTATTTGATTTGTCTCTATCCTTACCTTGGTTTTTAAGTTGAATTTGGACATGAAAACAGAAAGGTTTGTATCTCATAATCTTATCTTTCCATTGGGCTCCTAAGGGCAAGGACTATAAAGATCTTGACTCTGTAGACTTGTGTTCATTGCCATGATCTTTTCCCTACATTCCCAAGTTCATGCAGAGACTTTCTAGCTTTCACCAGTCCCAGCCTGTCTTTCTAGTTGGTCTTTGAATATTCATCATTATTCAGAGTTACTTGAAAGTAGTTTATGATTGTAGTATGTGCAGTTTTAGTAATTACACTATTCTTTTTAGCAATTATAAAATTTTTCCATGCCCTTGAAAGCCACTGAATTATTTTTCTGATTTGATATATAAAGAGTGACAGTTGCCACAGCCTTGAAGCATATTGTGACATGTAGCATCCAGGAAGGTGTTCCTTTAGTTAATTTGTTTGTTTCTGGTGATGTTTTTCTTTATTTGAGATGATATCTTTCTGTATTGTCTAGGGTGGCTCTTGTTCTCCAGGGGTCTTTCTGCCTCAGCCTCTCCCAAATAGCTGAGACTACTGACACATGCCAGCTTTGCTTTGTTTTTTAAGACACTATTGTTCACTACTTCTCAACTTTGAAAAACCATTGAGACAGAAGTGAAATATAATGCATTAAGTGACTTTTGAAAAACAAAAAGATTTCCATTATCTCTTTTGCTTATAGAGTTTGTGTTGATTTTTATATTTTCTGTTACTCCTTTCAGTAGCCTTTGGGAACTTTTGAATGCTTCACATTAAGGTTGTGAAAGTTTTCATAAAGAAAAGCTTTTGAATATGCATTCCTGCCACTAAATGACTGGCATTACATGCTGTGCCTTGCTGTAATTGTGTTGATTCAGCACTGTAATAGCTTTCTGTTTTTCTTTGAAAATGATTTTATTATTAGGGAAAGGTTCAGAAATAAAGACTGTACCTACCATTTGAATTTAATGTCCTTAGAGTTGCTTCTTTTTTTAATGTGTTGTATAGGTGAAAGATATGATCCTGAGCCCAAATCAAAATGGGATGAGGAGTGGGATAAAAACAAGAGTGCTTTTCCATTCAGTGATAAATTAGGTGAACTGAGTGATAAAATTGGAAGCACAATTGATGACACCATCAACAAGTTCCGGAGGAAAGATAGAGAAGACTCTCCAGAAAGATGCAGGTATTAACATTATCTCCAGGGCCTCTTGAAAAAGGTGCTCAATTTATGCTACTGGGTTTTTATTTGAGTTATTAGCATTTCTGAAGTTCAGCTTTCTAAAAAAAAAAAAAAAATTAGACTTTTTTAGTGGGGTCTTAGGTTCACAGAAAAATTGTTCATGAAGTGCAGAGGTTGCCATATACACATCTCCCGCCCCACAGTTTCTCTTGTTAATAACATCTTGCATTAGGGTAGAATATTTGTTAATTTAGAAAACCCATACTGATGTACATACTCTGTTAAACCAGTTAATAAGTTTTAACAAATGCATGATGTATACAGTATAGGATTCTATAGAATAGTTTCACTGCTGCGAATATGTCCTGGATAAAAATAGGGAGTAGCTCATGGTTTTACTAGTCATCCTTTCATAGGCCATTGCTGATTTTCCATATATAATTCTACTTTTACATGCTACTCAAACAAGCAGTTTAGAGATGTTTTTAAGATCCTAGGAAAAACGTTACTGCTGTTAGTAGTGATACTCCTGTATTGTCTGTCCATTTATTTCTGCAGTTGATCACATGCTCTCTATGTTTTATTTCTGTTGTCTTAGTCTTCCCTTGGAATTTTTTCCACCAGTAAAAACTTTTATGTGTTATTTTAAATTTGAATATCAGGTGATCCAGGGATTTAAAGATACTGTTGAATAAAACGAAGGATTTGATATTTCACTCTTCATATGACTGTGTGTGTACACACACATGTGCATGTATTTTACTGCAGATTGAGCTCAGAGGTTTTGCCCTGACCTGCATTTCCAGCCCCAAAAGTTTTTGAGATGGTATGTTATTGAGTCACTAAGTTGCCTAGGCTGTGCATAAACTTATTGTGACCCTCCTGCCTCTGCCACGTAGAATGCAGAAATTACAGGTGTATACAATTGTGCTGGGTCTCCTTTAATGTTTTATTATGATTCTCTACCAGTGTACACCAGAAAAACAATCCAAATGGCCTTTGAACCAAACTTTTTCTAATATAGACCTCTATTTTCATATATTTTATTTTCTGATATTAGGCATTTGAATTTAGTATTACATAGAATAATACATGGAATTCTGCAACATTCACTTTTTTCCTCACCTACCACTATAACTAAACTAGTTTTTCTGCCAATTTGAAGGGCATTGTTTTGCCAAGACCTTTACTACTTCTGCCTTACAGTACAGTATTTCTATTAAATGAAGTGGAGCAAAGACTTTACCCTTAGTTTTTAGGTAGTTATTCAAAGTGCGTAGACCTGCCTAAAGTAACACAATAACTGATGAAACTACACCTTTGAATCTTTTCTTTTTTTGGTACCAGGGATTGAACCTCATGATCTCAAGCTTGCCAGGCAGGTGCAGTGCTGCCGAGTTATATCCCTGGTCCTAAATGTATTCTTATAATTAAACATCACCTTTTTTCCTAAAATAGAAATAACTTGATAGTTCATTTTTAGAGACCATCAAATGAAGTACAAACAAAAATACAATTTTGAAACAATTTCTTAACTGTTGGTTTAGTGTCTTTTGAGTGTTTGCATATTTATTAAATTTTTTCATATTTCTAGAATATGATCTTTAAAGGGCAGAGTTTAACACATTGACTGTATTGTGCAACTGTGTTTCTAGCTCCTTTAAATCCTGAGAGTATGTATATAATAATTATATGTATTAAACTGTGGGAAAACCATGCATACTTAAGATGTACTGTGCTTCCCCCACCCCATTAATATTCTTGAAACTTGTCTGTTCTTGGCTTTTTTTGGAAAGCACAATGGCCATATATGATTCTGATGATATTTCCTGAAAAAGTATGGGAACTGGGTAATGTAGGCAGAGAGATACAACTATGCATTTTTTTTTTTCTTTCTGTACCGGGGATTAAACGACCACATACTTGCAAGGCAGCCACTTATGCTGCTGAGCTAAATCCCCAGCCCCAACTATGTATACTATTATGTTGTTACTTTTTTTCTTTTGCCCTTCCACCTTCATTTTTTTTTCCTTTTCTTCCTTTTCTCCCTACTCTTTATTTTTCCCTTTTTTCCCTATCTTACCTTTAAAACAGGATTTACAAGAGTTCCTAAATCATTTATATAGAATATTCTCATTTAAAAGAGTGAAGATATGCCAAATATGATTTCTTACAGTAATGATAAGGACACAGTGACTTTTCTTCATGCTAAATTGTTTGTGAGGGAACAGGATCTTTTAGACACAGTTGCATGTAACCTCTGATAAGTTACCAAAATTTTAGCCTTATTTGTTCATTACTTGAGTTAGGAATTCTTGAACATTGATAACATAAAGAGGTTCTGTTTCATTATGTGCTAGTCAGATTTATATTCTGAACTTTATAAAGAAATCTTGTGCTGAAATAAAATTAGGCTGCAAAAAGATAAAGAATGCCAACTTTATTGAGTGAGTTGATGGTGGGAATATTTAGGTCATTTGTTGTTGAGGAATGAGTAAGTCGCTGTTGGCCACTTGCCAGAACTTAGAGGTTCCTTAAAATGCTTCTGTATAAATACACAGTTAGCCCTTTTACTCTGTGTGGGAAGCTGTTCTTTTTAATCCTTGATTTATACAAGCTCTAAATTCATTTGTATTTAAGTAGAAATTGCTTTATATTAGTCTCAGTTAAACTGCATCAGTAATAATCATAAAGAATTTTAAGCATTTTATTTATATGTATAGATTAATATTTATAAATTAAATATTTATAAATTAAACCACCTACTTAAAAAATTAAGTAATATAGGTAATGGGACATATTTAAGGTTCTCTCTTTCTCTTTTTTCTCTTTGTCCTCTTTGCATCCAGAAAAAGGACCTAATATCTTATTACTGGAAAACAGATATTGCTCACATTTTCATTCCCAACATATGAAAAAAAAAGGAGTTTTTCCCCTCTTTTTTCTTTTTTTACACTATTCAAAAGTAAAAAATTGGGGGGTTGCAATTGAAACTATTTCAGAAACATTTTCAGTATAGTTAAATTTCTATAAAACAATTTACATAGTGTTGTAAAGTTTTGATACAGTAAAAAAATAAAAGCACATTTGTAAAGTGTATTACTTCATATTTTTCTGCATTTACAGATAAGAGTAATCATTTGAACTCAAATAGGGTATTTTTAAAGTATCCCTTAAAATTGTAATAGTTTCTCATATGTGTATATGAGAATGGTGATTGTTAGTATGTTACAAAAGTGGAAGTGTAGCCATTTGCACACATTCATTTCCAAATAATAGTCATCAAATGCAGATATTTGAAATAACCAGTCTTAACAGTTGATCTATATAGTCTTAGTATTTAATCTTTTAATTAAGCTTTCAATCTATAATAAATAAAGCTGAATTATTTTAGATGGTTTTTATTTGTGCATGTTTATGTAAAGACTTTTTTGTAGCAGTGTTTTAGACTTAGCTAGGGAATTCTTTGCCCCACCTCCATATTCACATCTTCATTCAGGTTGCTTAGATGACACTGTTGATCCCTGTCAAATAGTCAAAGTGTGAATTCTTGGAGTTACTGCATTTGAAATTCTTTAACTCAGATCACTGAGGACTGCATTTTAAAATAATCCCAAGTCTTAGTATTTGCTCCATTTTTAATGTCTTTTAGTGACAGTGATGAGGAAAAGAAAGCAAGAAGAGGCAGATCTCCCAAAGGTGAATTCAAAGATGAAGAGGAAACTGTGACGACAAAGCACATCCATATTACACAGGCCACAGAGACCACCACAACTAGACACAAGCGCACAGCAAATCCTTCCAAAACCATTGATCTTGGAGCAGCAGCGCATTACACAGGGGACAAAGCAAGTCCAGATCAGAATGCTTCAACCCACACACCTCAGGCTTCAGTTAAGGTGGGAATGGCAGGAGTTTACACATTACATATGGCTTAGTCTTAAAAACTACTTTTAGAATTTCTTCATTAGTCAACTTGAGCATTTGTAACCGATTGTATTAAGTATAGATCATCTGGCAAATATTCCTTGGTCTGTAGTAGTAAGAAATCTCTGGGGGAAGAAGCCTGTCCAGTTGCCCAGTGATTTGTGTATGTACTTTTTAGGAAAGTAGAAGTGATACTTGGTTCACTGGGGTATGGGTGTGAATCAGAATGATACATCTGTTCCCATCTAGATACTGCACAGCTTTATTCACTAAAGAAAGCACAAAAGAGTATTTGAAAGTTTTAAGAAATGGCAACAGAATTAGGTGTGATAATGCACACCTGTAATCTCAGCACTCTGGTAGGCTGAGCCAAGAGAATCACTATGAGCTTGAGGCCAGCCTGGGGTACGTAGTAAGTTCAAGACCAGCATGAGTGGTGTAGTGAGACACTGCTAAATAAATAAATAAATAAATAAATAGGACAGAAGAGGCACAAAAGAAACTGATAGGAGAAATGATTTCATTTAACATTGAGATAGCACCTGTACAGGGAAGCTTGTCTGATCATTACTAATCAGAGCTAAAAGACATTGCCTCTTGTACCTTCATTTGTTATTCACCACAGAAATGAAACCACCTGCCAGATAGCTGGCCATAAGCTAGTCTTTCACACAGAAATCTGTCAAAGGGGAAGTTTGCTCTGAAAGGTTAAGTTGCTGCTTCTGTCATTATTTTGCCCACTACCCTTACCCAGCATGCATTTCCTTACAACAGAATTTAAAAGCTGGGGGAAACATTTTGTAATGTATCCAGCAAATCATAGTTGACTCTAAGCATAAAATTAGGCCTACTTGCTGGCCAACTCTTTGCCAAGTCTCTTCTGGACTGGTGTATAATTTTCATACATGTTGTGAGGTGGTTGTTATTTTGGTTTGGGGGGGTTTGTTTTTGTTTTCAGTTTTGCTGAAAATCTCAAAAGCATCCAATCTAACTTGAGTTTTAAAGAGAGGAAATATTCCTCTCTTATGTATTTGTAGTCTCAGGCTTCCGCTCTTGGTGTAGACAGTCTTAGCTCACTGATTGCTGTATAGGATCTACTAGATACTCCTAATAATTAAAAGCCAACATATGGGGCCTGTCATATAGAGAATTCCTATTCATATATGATTGTGTGAGGAAAATCATCATTTTTTTTTTACAATACTTTGAGAATCTTATCCCAAAGTATTTTAAGTATCATATCTGGGAATTACATCTTTCCCTACTGCCTCAGTTCTAATTGAGCATGTATATATTGAACATAGAAGGCGTAGATGTCAGAGTGCTTGGTACTGTGGAGAAGCTAAAAACAGAAGTTCAGATTTCATCGTTAGTTTGGAAACTAAATACAAAACAGATATCAAGTTATACTAGACAATACAGAATTATACTAGCTTGTGATGTATAAATAATACTTTATAAAGTTCATAGAATTTTAGTGCTGGATAGGCTTTTGGTTTCGAACCCAGTGGGTATCAATCTTTGTAAGGAGAACTTTGTATGATTTTTAAAGAGCAGAGTCTCACCTTGGACAGTTACACTTTATTTTTTGGGAACTTTTTAGTGATTCTGATAATGTAGCATCAAGAATTAAGTAGAGTCTTGGAGGTGTATTTTTCAGATTGAAATGCAGTAATAAAAGGAATGAGTTAGAAAACTCATTAAGGATGTTAAGGAATTGTACAGTACTGGGAATAGAATTTCTTTATGCTTATGCCTCTCCATATTTTTTTTTCAGAAAATCTGTCCTTGTTTAGATAATTTTACAAGGGTATGTGTCTAAATTGGGAATTATAGGTGGGTAGAATTGCTTTTAGAAAAGAATTAGTAGAAATGTATAAGTACATAATTATGTATTTTTTTAAGACTTCAGTGCCTAGCAGCAAGTCATCTGGTGACCTTGTTGATCTGTTTGATGCTACCAGCCAGTCAACAGCAGGTAAACCTCCACATTGTTTTTTTCTTTTTAAAAATCTTGATTTTAATCATTTTCTAAAATGTTATATAAAGGATACAATGAAGTGAGTGTGTGTGTGTGTGTATTCATTATAATTAATGTGAAACTAGGGAGCCTTGAGTGTCATTGAGGGGAGAAGTGTTTGGTTGCCTAAAACAAGGGAAACCTGGTGCTTAAATATTTGATAATTTGGCAATCTCTCAATCCTCTTATTTTCTTTAGCTCCTATAACCTTTAGCATTCTTTGGAAAATACTGTGTTGATATTTTTGTTTACTTCTTTACATATACACTTATTCCTTAAAATTCTTCCTTAAAAGTAAAACACCTGGAGCCTGGGATTTAGCTCAGCAGCATTAAATGCCTGCCTGGCAAGTGCAAGGTCGTGAGTTCGATTCCTGGTACCAAAAAAAAAAGTAATACACCTGGTTGTACATCTTTTTCTGACCTTCAGACCTAGCCAAACCTCTATGTAGTAACTTATAATTAAATACTGATAATAGTATCCTATATCACTATAAAGCAACTTATATTTTAATAATTCCTTATATCTTATGTGTTTTATAATAATGAGTAGTATTTCAAGATATGGTAAACTTTCTGAAATTTTCCATGATCAAAGATTTTAGAAGCATCATAGTTCTCATTTTTAATCTTTTAAAATAAATTTGGAAAATTAAAATTTACGTTAAGACTGCTACTTTTGATTTTTTTTCTCTGAAAGATTTACTGCTTTGCTTGCTTTACTGGCTTTCCCAACTCTCTCTTCCCACCACTGGTATTGGAGGTTGAGCCCAGGGCCTTCACACTGAATAACAGTTCCAGCCCATTTTTAAAATTTTGAGATAGAGTCTTGCTAAGTTGTGCAGGTTTGGCTCAAACTTGTGATATTCCTGCCTTCCATAGAGCTGGGACTACAGGTCTGAGCCACCAGGTCCAGCTCCCTAAATCTTAATTATTACTGTTACACATAAAATGTAACTATTACACATAAAGTGAATCATTAATAACTAAAAATTCTTTTTAAAACATTTTCTGTGTATTTGTATATTTAAGAATTTATTGCATGTGAAATCTTTCCAGCTTCTAGCAAAAGGAATTTTTTTTTTTTTTTTTTGTTAACTGCTTTTTACCCAGAATCTCCTTTACCATGGATTTGCCTAGAGTTTGTTTGCCTTTCGGTTCATTTATCCAACAAATATTTTTTTTTTAACTAGACACCAATCTGATTCAGAAAATAAAAGATTCAGAAAATAAAACTTCTGTTTAAAGACAGTTTTTCCAAGCCTGTTTAAATTCCATTTTACATTCAAATCTGACCAGCAAAATTGGAGTGTAAATTATTTCCCTATTACTTTGTATAAGGAGTGAGCTTACAGGACTGCTGGTTTGACCTGATTTCCAAGATCCTATGGTTCCTTTCCCCTTTTTTTTCAAACGGTAACTGTTCCTAACATTTTTCTTTAATCTATTGGAGTATAATGCCCAAGGTTACAAACAACTTAGTTGTTTAACAATTTATATACTGTCTTTTTGAATGCTTAAGATTTGATCTGCAGTACTAACTGGTAGTTAGCATGTGGTCATATAATACAGACATAGTGTCACACAGTATCAATTATTTTGGACTTCCTGGCATGAAATATTCATGAGCCCTTTTCATGGGTCTGTGGAAAGTTTTAATGGAGCAGTCACTAAAGAATTAACTAAGAAAGTCAGATGAGTGGATGTAACTTTTTTCTTCCATGATACCAAGATTGCTTTGAACAGAGAGAATTATTAAATACTAACATGCTTCCTTTTGCTTGGCATCAAACCTTTTGAGTGATTTTTCTTCTCTACTGCAAATAGTAAGATTGACTAATTAAATAGAAATAGCAGTTAAAATTAATCCAGTAATTGAGAGCAAAGTTGGACTAAAATCTGAAAGGTTTCTTACCTTATACTTTATCATTACTGTCTAAAAACAACTGAATGCAGCTTGACATTAGAATTATTTTTCAAAGTGGTTTTCTATTTCAGTGTGTTTAGCCTGTTACTATGGATCTCCCTTCAGTCAGTACATAAATTTACTTACCCATCTCTATTTAAATATTTTAATAATATATTTTAAATTGAATTCTGCAGTGAAAAGAAATTAGATAGTAAATCTTTAGTGTCTACATAAGAAAGTGTAAGAGTCTACCATATTAACATTGCTACTTGGTATGTCATTTGGGTGTCATTTACCAGATGTGCCCATATTCATAATAGTAGCACCATGCAAGTAAAATGGCATAAACTGTAAAACTAAGTAGATGTGGCATCTGTATTGCTTATCAGATAAATATCTCCTTTGAGAAAATGCTTAAAATTTTTAAAAATGTGTTAGTACACTCTTATTGTTACCATCTTCAAAAGTAGAATATCATTATAGATTATCTCACCAAGTTTAAAGTTACACAGATGAAACCTTGTACTTAGAGTCACCAGGATTTACTTGTGATTATCTTGATAAATTTCCCATTATGGTGATGTTCTTTTAAACTCTGCACTTACATGATGTTTTGATGGCTTTTATATATAACACATTTCTTAAGCATTTTAAGAAATACATTATTTAAAATATTTAGAAAATAATTCAATTAGAATGCTAAAGCCATTCCTTTTTTAAAATATAAATACAGTTGTCTTCTTTGTGCTTTTATAAGTAAACAGTTTAAATTTTGATTAACATACTATTATGTATTTCTAGAACAATAAATGAGATGGATGAGAAAGTATATTATAGTCAGTACAACCAAAATATTTTTGGTATTTTAAGTTTAAAAAAAGTTTAGAGGACTACCCATAAGTTTTCATTACATTTGAACCTGTTACTTTGTACTCACTAATTACTTTTACATGACTTATAAAGCAGCTTATCACATCCTCTGTAAACCACATTGTATTACAGTTTGGTTGGTTTTGGTTTGGTTTGGTACTGGGGATTGAACTCATGACTGTGAACTTGCAAGGCAGGTATTTATGCCACTCTGGCCCTGTGTATTGCAATTTGGATGGAGGTTGTCTTCTAGTTTCAAGCTAAGGTTACTGAAAATTAGTTTTAGTATATGCTTCTCATCAATTGTTACAAGTATTGCATCCTTATACTATAGAAATATGAAAAAAGTTTCACCTTAGACACATAAAGTGAATCATTAATAACTAAAAATTCTTTTAAAAACATGTTCTGTGTATTTATATATGTAAGAATTTATTGCATGTGAAATCTTTCCCAGCATCTAAAAAAAGGATTTGTTTTATTTTGTTTTGTTTGTTTTGTAAACTGCTTTTTAGCCAAAATCTCCTTTACCATTTCCTTACAATTGTATAGTTTCACTGAACTTTTTATTGCTTTTTATAATCTTACATTGTATACTTATACTACAATTTAACCAGTGTCTTATTTTCTGTTTACTAGAATATTCCCTCCACCCCATTTTTTCTCTATTATAAATAAATTAGCACACTAGCAGCTTTCAAAATCTTTCAGCTTGGTAAGCAGAAAAATTTCTTATAGATTATGAATAATTCTTATTATGATTTTTTATTTTTTCATTTCCTTTTGTAGATACTAGGATTTTTCATGGATCATTTTGCTTAATGTAGTCCACACAAAATTCTTTGTTAAAAAAAAATTCCCATTTATGGTTTAAGCATTGTCTGACCATAGCCATATTTTTCTTGTTCATGGTATTGCTTTGGAAAATACATGTTCCCAGCTGGTGATTGTAAATAACCTCCTTGCTGCCCTGAAAAGGCAGATGGAAATGGTTCATTTATGATGACAGCTCTCGTGTGGGAATCATGAAAGATAGCTCTTGGAAAATTAGCAATCTTCCACATGCAGCAATTTTTGGTAGACTTTTATTTGTATTTCCTTAGATAGAAGTTATCTTGGGGAAATCCTTAAGCACAGAAAAATTTTGTTGAACTTTAAACTCAACAAAAGTGTGTGTATCATGTTTATAGGTGTGGATTGTCCCTCAGAGGACAGAGAAACTTTTTCTAAATGAAATAAGGACATTTTTTAGAGAGTAAGTCAAACCACCTTCTATTGGTAAAATAGCTATGTGCATATTTCTATATTCTCAGTATTTTTAAATTAGTCATGTTGAAATCAGATTCCTAGTAGTATATAATAAGAGGAATAATATTGTGTAGATAAATTGTGAAAATTCTGTAATTTAGTGTGGGTGGCAGAAAGTGGTGCAGCAGAATAATCAAAGTGTATGTGTTTATATTAACTATTAAATTCAAATAAAGTAAAAATAAAATTCACCCATTTTTAAGCTGTGATGTATGGTAGTGCTTTTATCTGCTACATGAATTTTCTTTGTAGCTTAGACTAGTCAAGATTAGAAAATCCTTACTTGTCATAATAAATTATTTACTGGTGTTTGTTCACTGCATGGATGAAGCAAATAATAAAATAGTCTCACCTCCACATTTTCAAGTCCCTTGAAGTTATAATAATTGATTAACTATCATTCTGTTACCCAATGGTATGCTTTGATCAGTATTTTTAAAATGAGAAGACACTACAGAAAAAATAAACTTTAGAATATTAGACAACAACTGTTGGCAACACTCATTTCCTTGTTAGTTTTATTAATATATATTCTCACTTATAGAATTTAAACCTTTTAACTCACTGGTTGTTTGTCCTCATCACGTTTTATCATGATATGTGTACTTGTAAGGAAAAGTCACTTTGATATTACCATTTGAATGAATTAAAAATACATGAGTTATGGTGTTGGTAAGAATAGAGAACCTGTGTTAGTTTGTGATGAGTGAGGATGATACATCAACATTGTAATGTTGAAGGAAAGAAAAATTAGTTATGCCTGCTGATAATTGACTAAAGAAAATGTGCCTTGAAAAGAAATACTAAGCACACATATATCGGGATCTGATTTGTTCCTTTTATGACTGCTGGCCATTTGTTAAGAAGGAGAGATGGTTCTAGTTTAATTAACCCAGTTGAGTATAGCAGATGGAGCAGAATGTCTTGCAGCGATAAGACAATTCAGAAATGACACCAGATGTTGGAAGCTGTCCCTGGTGTGGTGTTTGAGTGCAGCCCAGATGTTCTAGTCCCACCTGGCTAGTTTCTAAGCACTGTAGGCTAAGCAGTTGTGATGTAACCTATATAATCTTCACATAACACTAAAAGCACCATAATTGAGCTGCTGCTCCAGGCTTTTCTAAGATTGTGACTCTTCCAAGATATTATCTTTAAGGACAGTCAGAAATAAAGACAATTACTTAAGGTTTTAGACCTTTCATTGTTTCATTGATAAAGAAAATAGAATGTTAAAATTTGAAATAAAAACACCATATTCTTAAAAAAAAAAGTTGAACCATTACTGTAATTGCCAATAAAAGTACATATTTTACCCATGTAGTGTTTACAAAAAATAAGTGTTCCATGAGAATAGGATGTTATGCACACAGATTGATTTGAAAGCGTAAGGTTTCTTTTTTATTTAAAAAATTTTAAGCATACAGAAAATTTGTTTCTTCTTTCTCCCTCTTCTTTTTTCTTTATAATATACTGTTCATTCTATGTTATTTGAAAGGAAGTTGCAAGTACCATAATTTTTCCCTAAAATATTTCAACTTACAGTTTCTTCTAAGAACATTCTCCTTTGTAATCATAATATATTAGAAAGTTTAACGTTAAAATATTATTCTTAGTGTATTCTCAGTGTATCATATCACATTCATATTTCGCAATTTAGTCTTTTCCAAATTTCACCTTTTTTTAAACCAAAGATCCAGTCAAGGATTAACTCATTTACTTGCTTGAATATCTTATTCCATGGCGTTGTTTTACACAGGTTTAAGTATCCATGAAAGAGTCTTACAAAGATAATAATTGATGAGTAAATTGTATGCCCATATTGTGCTTTTGAAACATTCAGGGTAACTTTAATCACAGATATAGTATCATCTTTCTGCATCTAAGACTGAGGAATGGGAAGTACTCTGAGATCGCACAGGAAACATTAATTGAAAATCTAGGTCAAAGAGCTTCTACACAGGGCTTGGGGCCACTACTGTCTATATTTTTATGTGGTACTAAAAAGTCTCCCTGAGATTGCTTGCAGTTGTTCTCTATTTCTAACAGCTTACCTTTTCCCTCTCTTAACTTCTAGGAGGATCAGCCGATTTATTTGGGGGATTTGCTGACTTTGGCTCAGCTGCTGCATCAGGCAATTTCCCTTCCCAAGGTACGAGGTGATTTGATTGGCCAGACTTATAGAGGTGGTGAAAAGGTTATGAAATATATAACTCCCTCTCCCCTAAATTAACTTCTTTTTATCATTTTTATCTTTGTGGTATTTACGATTCATAATTCCTAAATAGTTTTATTCACAGGGTATTTTGAGGGACCAGAATTTTAAATGTGCCAAATGAATTACAGTTCAGATACCTCTAAAGAAAATTGTCCATATTGGCTGGGGATTTAGCTCAGTGGCGTAAGCGCCTGCCTGTTAAGCTCTAGGTTGGGAGTTCAGTCCCTGGTACAGGAAAAAAAGAAAAAGAAGGAAAAAAAAATCTTCCATATTCATGAGGGTTTTTTTTGTTTGTTTGGTTTTGGTTTTTTGTACCAGGGATCGAACTCACCACCTTGAGCTTGCCAGGCAGGCACTTAAGTCACTGAGCTAAATCACCAGCAATCTCCATATTCATACATGACTCTGGTTTAGCTGTGGAAGGGAAAACGTGAATAAGTAATCTTGTTTTTGTAACAAAAATGCTATGATTCATGCTGAGTTTATAAGATTTTTCAGGAATGAAACTTACTAATTTTCTAAAATTAGGAATAATGCTACTTGTCAAAATTCTTTAAAAGGATAAAGCAGTATCTACAGAAGTATGTCAAATAGAGACTAAGATCATTATTAAATAGCTTTTTCCTGCAGGTTGTGAAGAGATTATGATGTATGTTTTATAAAATCTGGACAATTTAGAGTTAGATGTAATAATCCTAAATATGAAGTGAGACAGGGAGAAAAATGTAACTGAATTAGTCTTATTCATTACAAAAACAATAATCTATTATTATTGTATTAAACTGTATTAAAATTTATATTTAGTATTGTCCGATTTAGGTTTAAAAGGATTATGAATAAAATGTGTATCTTTTCAATGTAGTGAGGGGTTATTTCTGCAGCCTACTTTTATAAATACCAAATATTTCCCAGAGATAAAAGTTTTTGAGTAATTACTTCATTTTGGAAGTGTGATTTTTGAGTAATTACTTCATTTTGGAAGTGTGATTACACCTTCTAAGGGTTGATATCTAACTTTGAGCAAATCAAAGTGAAAAAATAAACATTGCCCTAATTTTACAGACTCCCTTTGTAATTCTCAAAGTTTCTGTATGTAAAATTACCTACTATGCAGATAATTTGAATATGTTAATATTGCCCAAGTGATACATCTCTTCATCTGTATGCATGTGCTTAATACAACCTGATCACCATTGCACAGGGGGCTGAAACTGTTACAATGATTAATCATTTCAGAACAATATATGCCCCATTAGAAATCTCTCCCTCCCATGATTAATCATTTTAGATGCTGAGTTTTCAGACAGGGCAGTATATTTTGCCCCACTTTCCTTTCATAGTCTACTTTATAGATCAAGCAAATAAAAAAAAATCAGCATAATGTTTACATTTATCCAGCAGCCTTACTTAAATGAGTTCAAATTGTTTAATATATAGAACTGATTTTAAAACTCTTAATTTAGTATTTTTTGTAAAGAAGAACAAAGACATATTTTTGTAAAACTTCGAGGTAATATTAGCACACTTCTTATATTAAATGTTTGTAGAACTTATGGCTTCTAAGACACTGTTTTATCTTTTAAGGATGCTTATATTTTAATATGGTAATAGCTGAATATAATATTTAAGACTTCATGTTATTGTTCTCTCCTAATACTTAGCATAATGAGACACAATACTGCAGTTGTTGGTTACCTTTTAGGCTAGACAAAAATGTATTCCTGTGTTGTAAATGAACAGGGAGTGCAAAGATGGTGTTAATTAACCTGGAAATACATACTATTCGCTTTTACATGACAGTTTTTAATGTAGAATTTTCTCCACTTTTTCCTTTTCCTTTTTCCACTTTCAGTTATTCATACTTATCCATTCGTCTCTTTCTTGGGGAAGGCGTATTTACTTAGGCATATTTCATATATAACCTACCTTAAAAATAATTTTATCACTTACCTTTAATGATCACCATGTTCCACATGGTTAATATTACATATTTAGGCTTTGTGGAAGTGATTCACATTTTACATGGCATGCCCGAAGAGAAGGGAGTGCAGTGCCTGGACTTCCCCATTTAACCACAGTAACAGTAACCAATCTTAAATGATACTTAGTATGTTCTAAATTATTTAACCTTCACATTGTAAATTTTAAACTTGAGGCACAGGAAGGTTAAGTAATTCCCTCAGGTTCACACAGCTAGCAAGGTATAAAATCTGTGCTCTCAACCAATACACTCTTGTCAAACCATGTGTTACCAGTTTTTTTAGTGAACGTATTCAGTCTCAAACTTGTAATTATAATTTAAAGTATAGTGGTGAGGCTTTCTAGTTTCTACTTTTTTGTTGTTTTATTTTTAATGTTAGCAGAAATTCCTTTTCTTTTTATTTAAGTAAATCGAACTTTCTCAGTGAAACAAGCAGTGTGCCTAAGGATATGCGGATTGTGCCTGTGGCCTTTCTGCTGTTGGGAAGAGCATACCTAAGTAAGTGAAAACGTTAGAGAATTGTATTAACCCATACTGACTTTACTAGTTTTTTCCTCCATATTTTTCTGGGTTTTTTTTTAAAGTGAATTTGGGATCTAAAAAATTACATGAGTATAAATTATAGTGAAATTTCTGTCTGAACCCTTTGAAACAGAGAGTGAAGTCAGTAAGTTGAGTTGTCTGATTTTACTGAATATCTCCTCACCTGAGGATTCAGAGCTCCCCAAAGAAGCATAACCATTCTCCTTGCTTTTTTGAGTCCCAGGCTGTATCATATTTGTTTACCTGGAAGCACATTTGATACGTAGACTTGGTTGAAAATAAATTTTTATGGTCACTTCTGTGTGTCACCTACAGACCTGCCAAGAGATATGGAAATTTATTTTCTTTTCCTTTGCCACCTTGTTAATACTATTGTAATATTTATGAGAAAGAATAATGTCCAGATGAAGATGGTACCTGCAGATGTTAATCAGAATGGACTTTGATCAACTCTAATTAGTTTCAGCTCATAGACTGTTATAGTCTGGGAATTTCAGAAAGTTTCTTACCTTTATAGTTCTTCTTCTTGTAACAGCAACAAGTGGGAATGGAGACTTCGGTGACTGGAGTGCCTTCAATCAAGCCCCATCCGCCCCTGCTGCTTCCAGTGGTGAGCTCTTCGGCAGTGCCTCCCAGCCAGCAGTAGAACTTGTCAGTGGATCACAACCAGCTTTAGGGCCACCTATAGCTGCCTCAAATTCTTCAGACCCGTTTGATCTTATGGGCTCATCCCAAGCAACCATGACATCTTCCCAGAGTATGAATTTCTCTTTGATGAGCACTAACACTGTGGGG
The DNA here is from genome assembly GCA_004027455.1 of Hydrochoerus hydrochaeris. Lineage (NCBI taxonomy): Eukaryota > Metazoa > Chordata > Mammalia > Rodentia > Hydrochaeridae > Hydrochoerus > Hydrochoerus hydrochaeris. The sequence continues at coordinate 144,829 of PVLA01001713.1, read as the reverse complement.
CTTGGTTTGCCCTTATCAAGATCACAGGTAAGTTGTCTGCTTCTTTGAAAATTGTGATTTATAATCTTTGAGAAACTTTACTTTAAATGATAGATTAATGTAAGATATATGAGGAAGCCCTTGGGGGGTTGTGTATTTACTTGTGGCTTAAGGATCAGTGTAGTCTGATTTTTGTCAGTGTGCAGATATGATAATGTGCTTGAACTTAAGATGGCTCCAGTGACACTAGGCCACAAAATATTATGTGGTCTATTGTTGACCAAAACATCTTAGGTCACACACGACTGTGTGTCAGTTTTGCACAATGCATTTATCACACACTTTTCTCTACTAGTCATGTGGGTTCTGGAGGGCATAGCCTTCTTACACATGTTATAGTTCATATAGACAAGTTTGGCACCTTGCACAGAGGAGGGATATGCTGAAAATATGTTGAGTTAGAAGAGATTGATATTTATGATGTTCTTAAATTTTTTTTTAATTTTAAAGAGGATAAAACTAAACAACAAAACACAACGAAGTCGATCAGAAGAAAACAATGTAAATGGCACAGATTTCAAAGCAAGACAACAGGAGATCATCACTGGCTACCATAATATCTCTTGTTTTCTAAATAGTTGTCTGTATCTTCACACACAATGAATTCATACAAAACAAAATAGTATTAAACTGATCAGAACAGTGAAGAAGGCATTATAGGCTTTCAAAACCAGACAATAGGGAAATCAACAATGGCTGCCAAAATAGCTGTTTATGCCTTCATGTATATTGAAATTGAACAAAACAAAACAGACTAAAACCACACTGAACAAAGAATAATAGCATTACTGGATTTCACAGCATGAAGATAGAGAATCAGCAATGGATAACATAATGTTTCTTTTTCTTCAAAGTAGCTGTTCATTTCATCATGCATTACATAATTGATTCTCATAAACTGTTTAGAAGTTCTGTGCATGTATAAGTCTCTACATGTATAGTTAACCTTTCTGTATTAGAGGTAAAAACAAAACTAAACAAATTACTAGGAAAACACGAAACAAAAAAGACAAATAAACAACAGTAGCAAAGACCCAAAACACTGACAATATAGGCCTTCAAAACAAGGTTATAGGAGCATAAATAAGGTTGTTACTTTACATAATGATCTTCAAGAGCTCCTCAGATCACCATACACTAATATGCACGATTGTTCCAATTCTATTAATGTTACCAGTTTTGTTCCAAGACCTTACAGAATTTGTAGCACAATCATCTTAGCTATCCTAAGTGTGTTTATCTAATTTTAGATATTTTTTCTTTTCCGTTCCTTTTTCTTTTTCTTCCTTTTCCCTGACATTATTTTTTCCCCTTTGAGCAGATTCTTATCCTTTCACTGTATTTATTTAGCTTTTTGTATCTTATGTACTCTTAACCATTCCTTATACTAGGGAGACTATAATGTATTTACACATGTGAGTTTGACTTATTTCACTTACGAATATGGTCTCAAGTTGCATCCATTTATTTATAAATATCTCAATGTGATCATTCTCTATAGCTGAGTAGTACTCCATTGTATAAAAATACCACATCTTTTTTTTAATCCATTCCTCTGTGGATGAGCAGTTAGGTTGTTTCCAAGATCTGGCTATTACAAATTGTGCTGCTATAAACATGGGTGCACATATATCACTGTGGTATGATGTCTTCAGTTCTTCTGGGAATATGCCCAGGAGTGGAATAGCTGGATCAAATGGGACTTCCAATCCCAGCTTTTTGAGGAACCTCCAGACTGACCCCCACAGTAGCTGCACCAGTCTGTACTCCCACCAACAATGCAGAAGATTTCCTTTTTCCCTGCAGCCTCTCCAGCATTTGTTGGTAGTTTTCTTGATCCTGGCCATTCTTTCTGGAGTGAAATGGAATCTCAGTGTGGTTTTAATTTGCATTTCTCTAATGACTAATGATGCTGAACCTTTTTTCATGTATTTATTTGCCATTTGTATTTCTTCATCTGAGAACTGTATTCATCTCAGATGCCCATTTTTGGATTGGGTCTGAATTTTGGGGGTCTGATTTTTTATTTTTTCCTATGTTTTAGACAGAAGTCCTTTGTCTGAGGGACAGTTCATTAAGATTTTTTTCCCAATTTGTGGGTTTTCTTTTCACTATGCTGGAGATTTCTTTCAACATGCAGAAACTCTTTAATAAGATGTGATCCCAGTTATTGATTCTGGGAAGTATTTCCCGTGTGGTTTGATTCTTGTTCATGAATTCTCTACGTACCCCTATGTCTTCAAGATTTCTACCTACTTTGTCTTCCAATAGATTTAGTGTTTCTGTTTTAATATTTAGATCTTTGATCCATTTAGACTTTAGTTTAGAACATGGTGATAGGCATGCAGAATTTAATACAATCTCAATCAAAATACCACTAACATACCTCACAGATCTAGAGAAATCACTCCTAAAATTCATTGGGAACTAGAAGAGACCTAGAATAGCAAAAGCATTTCTAAGCAACAAAGGCAAGGCACGATCCCTGACTTTAAGTTACACTACAAAGCTGCTGTGATAAAATCAACATGGTACTGTAATAAAAACAGACCTGAAGATCAATGGAATAGATTAGAAGATACAACTACAAACACACTGAGCCACCTTATCTTTGATAAAGAGGCCAAACACATTCACTGGAAGAAAGATAGTCTCTTTAATAAATGGTGCTGGAAAAATTGGCTCTCCATATGCCAAAAATTAAAGCTAGACCCATGCCTTTAAATTGTTTTTAATAAAAAGAAACAGATACAGTGGTACCTCATTTACAAACTTAATTTATTTCATGATTTTGGTGAAGACGGCAGCATTTGTATTTGGGGAAGACGTAGTGTTACATGATGCGGAGTTTGCAAATGGAAGCAAAATTTTGCTGAACATTTTTGTTTGTGAACTGAATTGTTTGCAGAGTAAAGTGTTTGTGAACCGAGGTATTGCTATATATCATTTCATCCATTATAAGCATTCATTTAGCAAAATTTCTGGTCATGTCCTTAAAAATATTATTCATGGCAGGCACAGGGGTGGACACCTGTAATCCCCGCACTTAGGGGGACTGATACAGGAAGAACAAAAGTTTGAGCCCCACCTGAACAACTTAAAAGAGACTCCTATCTTTAAAAAAAAAAAATCAGTCATTAGTGGTAAATAATCATTACTAGTAGTATAGAAAAATCATTCCCTCAAGTGTGTATTTTTTTCCTATTTGAGGGCTGATCTACATTATATAAACTTCATATAGGCTGCTCATTCAACTTATTTTCTTATGGAAAACAGAGTGGGAGCGTGTGTGTGTGTGTGTGTGTGTGTGTGTGTGAGAGAGAGAGAGAGAGAGAGAGTCTCTTTTTGACACAGGGCCTCACTATGCAGTTCAGGCTGGCCTTGAGCTCACTTTGTAGCCCAGGCTGGTCTCGAGCTTTAACAGTCCTGCCTCAGCCTCGCAAGTGCTGGAATTACAGGCATGCACCACCATACCCAGCTAAATGGGAGCTTCTTAATTCACTATTATAGAGGTAAATTCAAATTATCTGCTACTAACTTAGAATTTGAACAAATTCAGAGTTGGAAAATAGGTATCTGAGTTATACCAGAAACTTGGTAATTTTGACTCAAGTTATTGAGAATTTTTAATGTGTAGAATTTCTTGGATGTTATAACAAATTAGACCTAAATTTTGATTTAATTGTACCTATGCTACATTTCTTTGCAAAATATTTTTAAAATTTTTCTTCCTACGCTATTCCTTTCTTCTGTGCTTTTCATATTAGTACTCACCAAGCACCTCTGCTTCTTCCTTTGAAGTTCTTTCTCCAAAATTGGCCTATGTGAAGTTCCCTTAGTGTAGCTCACTTTATGCAGAAATGTGCTCAAATCAGAGAGATGTCAGTAACGACATGTGAAATAGGATTTGTTGTTCGATGGTTGTGCCTCATATATGAAAAGTCATCCTGAACTCTTTTGTAAGAACAAATTTCCGAGCTCACCTGTGATATTAGCACTTTGGGTAGTTGAAGCAAAGAGGATCATCACAAGTTTGAACCTACCTTGGCCACCTTGGAAACTTAGCAAGATACTAGCTAAGAAAATAAAAAGGCTAGGGATATAGTTCAGTGTGAAGGCCCTGGGTTCAGTCCCCAGCACCATAGTAAACAAACAAATTTCCACTTGTAGGTTTCTTTAAAACTATACTAATTTATTTTTGGTAGTTGCCCTGGGCATTTGCTGATGAGTAGATCTTCTAGGCATTGGCTTACGAAAGAATAATTATTATTCTAGATATGTATTTGGGTTTTTCAATTCTAAACTTTATTGGAACTTCAGAGCAACCTGAAATTTGTGATTCAGGATTTTAAAAACATTAGTATACAGCATTTGAGACTCTTTTTGGTTTCAGAAGTCTGTTGTGATTAAACTGCCCTATGGTAATCTTTATAGCACAGATGCTTAATTTTTAGAGCATTTCTTTATTTTTCAGCCTTTGCAAAATGTTAGCACAGTGCTGCAGAAGCCTAATCCTCTCTATAATCAGAATACAGATATGGTCCAGAAATCCGTCAGCAAAACCCTGCCTTCTACTTGGTCTGACCCCAGTGTAAACATCAGCCTAGACAACTTACTACCTGGTATGCAACCGTCCAAACCCCAGCAGCCATCACTCAATACCATGATTCAGCAACAGAGTAAGTTGCCTCAACACATTCAGTTTTGTGTACTTCTAATCTTTTGCCCTGGTGCCAGGACTGCTTCAAGCCTTGAAATAAAAATACCTACAACAACAGCAGCAACAACAAAAATACCTAATAAAAGCTATGGTGAAGTGTAGCTAATTGTGTATTACTTCAGGGTTTTTTGGGTGATGGTCACTTAATATCCTTTATCTCTCCTGGCATACTGACTGACTGTATTCTGATCTTGGTGTGATAACATTCATTGTATTACGGTGAGTTTTGGAAGCCTCATCACTAAAATAAAAATTTTTGCCATAAAATTGTCTAGTAAATAATGACAGAAAAAGAATCAAATTTTACAGTCTAGGAATAAATTGCTGCTTTTCGTCCATGTTTTAAAAGTATATTTTTAATGTGTGGGATCATTGTTTATATTTTCTAGCTTTTCTGATTCAACATTAAATTATAATTTTTCTTGCATCAAATATTCTTAGGAAAAGTAACTTTTATAGTTATCATTCATATAAGTATTCAGTTCTTTTGGTTAAATTGTTTTCAGTTTTTGTTACTATAAGTAATTCCATTATGTTGTATAAATCTTGATATTTGAGTTTTCCTTAGTATAATGCTCTAGAAATAGTAAGTCAAAGGATCTAAACTTTTTAAAGATTTTGATATACACTAGCTCATAACTGTGTGTTAGATAAGATTCAACAGTATATTTTGTAGCAATATCTTGGAATTGTATGTTTCACACTCTTAGTATTTTTATATCTCTGAAACCAGGGTCAACAGCCATCAAATATTTCTGAAGAATAAGCTCTGTAGCAGGGCATAATTGTACATGCCTGTAATCCCACATTCGGAAACCCAAGGCATGAGGACCATGATTTCAAGACCAACCTGAGCTACAAAGTGGGTCTTAGGACATGCCTGGTCCTGTCCTAAAAATTAAATAAAAAATAAAATTAGTGCAAAGTTATTCACTTCTCTTATGAAATCTCTTATAAAAGGAATCTTATAAAAGGAATTTATTGGGACTAGAGGTATTGATGTGAGGAAAATTATACTGTTTTTCTGTTCTTTCAATGTTCAGAATTCAGTTTAATTAAGTTCTTTTGTCTTTTTTTTTTTTTTCTGATAGATATGCAACAGCCTCTGAATGTGATGACTCAAAGTTTTGGAGCTGTGAATCTGAGTTCTCCATCAAATATGCTTCCTGTCCGGCCACAAACTAACCCTTTGCTGGGGGGACCCGTGCCTATGAGTATGCCCAATGTGATGACTGGCACCATGGGAATGGCCCCTCTTGGAAATGCTCCAATGATGAACCAGAGCATGATGGGCATGAACATGAATATAGGGATGTCAGCTGCTGGGATGGGCTTGACAGGCTCCCTGGGAATGGGCATGCCCAACATGGCCATGACTTCTGGAACTTTGCAACCTAAGCAAGATGCCTTTGCAAATTTCGCCAACTTTAGCAAATAGGAGATTGTAAAGAAACAGATTGAATGAAGAATTTTTAGCTGGGCAGATAGGTGATATTGGGATGGAAAATGCTAATCAGCTCCCTTTTCTTTTATCAGTTAATTAAAATAAACGTATATAATGAACCAAAAAGGCTGTTTTATAAAAATGAAGTTATCTAGTATTTCAGACAAAACAAGAGCACTTCAGGTGAGGCAGTCAGAATAATTTTTCTCAGAGAGGATAGATCACAAATAGCGCAATGAGACCACTGAAAGCCTTTATATGAAGAGTCCATTAAACATCATTGGTGGGAAGTTGAGAATAGGGCTGAATAAATGTGTTCGAATCTCTAATTTTATACTTTTCTTTTCTTGAGGAACTTGATTTTTCTGTCCCTGAATCACCTTGTCATAATTGGATCTGTTCCTTTTACTACCCTCTTGAGTCCATATAGGAAATCATTAAAGTTGGATGATCAGTTTTTTATAAAAATATATATTTTTGTCCAAAAAAGGCATACATATGTGATTATGGCTAAATCAAAGGTAACTGGAATGTATATACTTTTGCTAATGTTCCAGGAACACTGCTGTTATACTATCCAAATTTTTATTGTTACAAAACCTCTTTAAAGCAATTGGTAATCGCTATGGGACATTTCCCATGTCTTCTGCTATAATGATCTTGTGCAGAACTATGAAAAAAAATTTTTTTCAGGACTGCTGTATGGTTTCCTTTAAAAGAAGAAAAAACTTCCAGTATTTTTTGTTTTTTGTAGTCATTATTCACAATTTGCATTGATTCACTTGGCAAGACTTCCTTCTGTGTTTATCCCCTGTTGCCTTCACTTAGTCAAAAGAGAAAAATACTTATTTTTATCTTTTTTGATGTCTTTTAAAAAATCAAAAAGGTGAATATCCATTGAAACCTTAAGTTAAATGTGAGAACTCAACGATGTTCACTTTTAGATTTTATGCAGTATTTGTTTTGTTTTGGTTTTGAGTGTATATAGTATGGCATTAGCAATACAGTTCCACTAGAAAAGAATTGAATATATATTATTAAAGGAGACCTGTAGCAGTCAGATTTTATTGATTTAATGACAAATAAAGCAAATTAATTAAAATGTTTCTGTTTTCCTGCTGTACTTCTACATTAAGGTTACATGAAAATCATGGTTTTAGAGTTTGGAATGCATAATTATTTGTTTCAACTTCAAGCTGGGAATATTTTTTAAAATAAATACTATAATATAGGTATCAAATTATTACCTCCCCACTTTATGTTGAAGTTTTTTTATTAAGTTGATAAAACTTTGTTTCCATTGTATTCATAATGATCTGTTATACATAACATTAAAATGTTCATTAAAATCAATGTTGAACTGCTTTTTTTTTCATTCTGTTAGACATTTGAGACCATTTGGGGAAAAAATAATTATAATTTGGGCAAAGTAATTTTTATAAATAATTCAAAATTATTTAATGACTTCTCTATTCTTTCCTATCAGGCCCTACTGTTAGGAATTAAAAATGAAGCAGCAAAGATAGCCTGACCTGCTCCATTCTTGCTAATGTTCCATCTACAACATTTCTAATTAGGCAGAAATTCATGTACTTCAGCTAAGTGGTAATGAAAAGTGATTCATTTGCTGAATAAGAGATGAGAGAGAGTGTAATTAACTGACTGTGGTTTTTAATCTTTCAACAATTCAATGTGTTTAAATTAGTTTCAAAGAATAGGAGCTTTCAAGTGTTGTTACTTCAGAGCTATCAAGCCAGCCTCTGGTGGCAGCATGGTAGAATAGCTTCCCTTTCATTTAAAACCTGTAATCCTAAATTTTTTCTTTAAATGGAAGAATGTATGTTCACTTTCTTGAAAAAACATAGAATTTTTTTTCTTGGAAGTATTTTATATCTGAATGTTTGTGTTCACATTTTTTTCCTAATAAGATTTCTGTCTAAAGCATTTTCCAGGGCCTTTCTGTGTATCTCTGAGAATACACAGTATCTCTCCTCTTTTTTATTGAACACCAGCATACAGTTTACTGTCTTACCAGTGTTTTTTGTCTTACAGTCCTCAAAAGAGAAAAGTCTAGAAGTGACCTTATTGATGGCCCGATTTAATGATATCTTTGAAGGTATGGCTGAGAGCAACTTGGAAGAAAGACAGAAAAATGCTAAAATCATTTGGATCTGGCAGGAGATCATGTTCCTTTACCATTGGCCTCCTTTCTGTCTATCTTCCCTTTTCTTTTTCAACAAGAGCTTTTCTCTTTATCTCTATTCTCTATTTTATACTGTGGCTGATATAAGCAGGGAGAGTTCTGTTCACACTTTACCTATGGTGGATCCACGTATTCATTTTTATTTCCATTTCTAGATTTTGTACTTCTCTGAAAGCTTCAAAAACCATGCTCTTGTGCAGTGTTTTGGTCAGGTGCTTCCAATTTTGTTCTAAAATCACTAGGACTTATAGTTACTTGTATTTAAACAGCAGGGTTAGTACTTTTTCCTCAAATATTTATGAAATGGTGGTTTTCTTAGGTAAATTTACCTTTCAGAACTTTGTCTTACAAAGATCAGTCATCATGGTATAGTTTTCTAGCTAAGCCATTTGGAAATAAAGTAAAAATCTGTACTAGGCACAAAACACACCTTACATTCAGTGGACTTCTGAAATAAAGTGGCTTTATGTTTCAGTTCCTGCGGCCTACACCACCACCCTGGAGAAAAGAACATGTACTTGGAAGCAGGTGAAATCCTGTTTCACCCACTTGCTATCTGTGAGCTTTATCAGTTTACCTGGCCTTCCTGGGCTGGGTGCATTTTTTCTAAAACTTAAAAGTCCTGAGGTGTTGGGTAATTAAATGAAATGATGAGTGAGAGCCATCAGCACTGACATAAGTGCTATAAACATTTCACTGTCTCCCATTTTTTATTTATGTAAATGTGCTCACATCAACAGCTTTATTTGTGCCAGTCATTGTGCTTAACATCTCACATGAATGCCATTTAATCGGCACCACAAATCAAAAGTTCATATTCCTGCATTATTCCTAAAAGCAGAGTGTACTTACCAAAGCCTAAGAGACTGTTCTATGTTCATTTCAAACTGAGGATTTTACTGGCTACATGACTTTAACTGCTTTTTTTTTTTTAAACTGGCAAGAAAATTGTTAATGAATTGTTTTTGGCTCGTTTCTACTTACACATTAGTGCAGATGTGGGGGAGAGAACTATTAAAGTGAGCTCTTGGTATATGATTTGCCATGCAAATGACTCATTAGAATATTCCTGGTTTTATAAGCTGTAGAGATCTTAATTTATTATTGATTGAATTCTTGTAGTTTTGTTGATCAAGATCTTAACTGTTCTTTTAATACCCAGATAAGCAATCACTTACAAAGACAAAATCCATGGAAGTGGGGCTTTTGTTTACATTTTACTCAATGTGACCTTAATTTTTGTGTCTTCTGTAATAATGGCAGCCTTACTCTAGTCCCTTGTTCCCTCACAGACATAAGCAGCTCCTGCCCCCCTTACCCTGGCCACCCCAGTTGGTGAGTGAGGGATGACTGTGTGCCCTATTCAGATGCTTAGCTTTCCAGAGATTTGGGATCAATTCAAGTCCTGGTAGCCAAAAATGGGTTTCATTTCTTACTCTGAATAGCTGAGTTCTGATCTGTGAAGCTCTTCTTAACTGTACATCTTACAGTTGTGTTATTTCGGTGCTCCAAGCACACCTTTCTCTGTTTTATGAGATAGAAGTGCTTAGAGTTGGTGGGCAGAGCCATGTGGTTTCAAGATTCTATTCACAGCCTTAAAAACTGAGGCCCCCCAACACACACTGAAAGAACCTTTGTTTATATAGGTTATATTGATAGTTACTGTATTTAAAATGAAAATTGAGAAGCTTTAAAGATATTACTTGGTTAACAAACCATTACATGTTAACATAAGTTGTACTTTTATAATGTTTTCCAAAATAAAAGTTTGTGAGAAGAGTGGCATTGCTTTATATTTTCACAAGTCTCGTTTGTACCTGGCTTAATAGAAACAGCTGGGTCCTTTGTTTCTGCTTCCAGTCTGCCATGGTAAGCTGTTTGGTGGCATTTATTGTGTATGAAAAACAATCCGGTCTCCTGGATAAGTAGCTGGAAATGGTGCGACCTTGGAGCTCCTTGAAAGATACCTCAGGACCCCTCGGTGGCCCACAGTCTGCAGTTAGTGAGCTATGCTATGAATTACACAGTAAGATTATTTCTTAGTATAATGGGTAATAGATCCATTTGCTTGATTTATTCTTGTGCAGTGATCTGCTTGGAATACAATGAAATATTTTTGCCTTTCAGTAAACACATTGCTACCTGGACATTGAATTTTAAAGTCTGACGCCATAGCAGTTTCTCAGTTGGGAGATTATTTCTTCAGATACACAGTATGTGTCTACCAGTTTTTATAATTATGAAGAGTGAGTTTCTTACCTGTTTGGGATTTTTGAGAGAAGTGTAGACCAGGTATTGAATGCCTGCTGAATTATAAACTTTGAATCTCTATCCATGGAGAAGAGAATGATGAAGACCTTTGACCTGTTCACAAGAGATCTTGTAGTTTAGAAACTTTCTATAGTTTATGTTCTCTCGCAGACACTTCACAGAAGAGTGCTAGTGTAGAAATAGTATGGCCAATCCAGAACAACCCACCAAGGTCCATCCTGTGAAATGGCCATCCCAATCCCTGGCTGGGCTTCTTAGCCTACTGCTTTCTTGTGACCAGTGAAACACTGCCTTACGATAGAGGAGTCAAGAAGAAGCTTTAAAAGACTGTTGCAGAAGGTCCCCCAAACAAAAAACTATGAATGTTCAGTGACTGATCAGAATCCAGGGTCAAGTGTTAGTAAATAAACTTGGCAGGTTCTTATCATGGAAAGAGAAAGATGATCCCAGAATTCCTCATTTCAGAACTTTGGGAACTAGTAGATACAGAATTTGTTCTTAATGATTGAAGTATTGAGTATCTTTTGAGCCTGGTCATTTCTTTCTTAAATACACCTAAAATACATATTCTGGACTAGGTTCTAGTATTTAGGATATATATATATGGTATGTAATCATCGAGAATTAATACCAAAGGATTCAGTACTTCTAATGATGCAGAAAGCCCAAATCTTCCCACTTAGGAAATAAGATTGCAGTGATGTAGTAGGCCATCAAACTAGCGGACCACTAATCCTAAATTTTCTTTGATGTATTTGTCCATATTCCTGTGCTATCCATGTGCCTGCACTACCTCAGGTTGTGTGGTATGGTAATTTCTACAGAAACCTGTAAGATCACGCAGAAGAGCGGGCAGGTCTGAAGAGTTACGGAGGGCAAACCCAAGCTGCTGCTGGAAAAGAACAGGAAGAATCTGTAGGGTTACTGGGATGGGCCCTATGGGAAGGGAGGTCTTCACAGAGAATAAGGAGGCAGCGATGCCAAGCCACAGGAAATTGGTTAGCCCTGAACAGCTGTATACATGAGAAACAGAAAAAGAACTGCCAGAGCTTTAATAGGTGTGAGTGGGGCTTTGTGTAAAGGAGTGGAGTAGGAGAGAGAGATGAGGAAGTGCTAATAATTGGTATTTAGGGTATTAAATAATTACTTCACTCTCCTGAGAAATTCCTTGAAAAGAACTGTCACCGAAAATGGAATGTTCTGAAGGCTTTGCTTACTTTCTTGGGCATAGTTTTCATAGGGCTCATTTACTTGGACTTTTAAGAATTTCAGTGTAGCCAGGCATGGTGGTGCTTGCCTGTAATCCCAGCTACTCCAAAGGCTGAAGCAGGAGGATCACAAATTCAAGACCAGTCTAGGTAATTTAGAGAATTAGCGTGATTCCATCTCAAAAAGGAACAGGCAAGCAGCCCAGTTCAAAGGCCCCAGGTTCGTTCAATCCACAGTGCCACCAAAAAAAAAAAAAAGGAAAATTGTATGGCAATATTTGGATACTGTCAATGCTCAAATGCATTCATAGTCATTTATATGTGATAGGTGTGAATTGTTTGTATATAAGGGGCCGCATAAAAGCAAAGAATATTTTAAATAACTTTCATTTGTTTATTACCATTTACAGAATGAATTTACACTCATTTCTTACTTGATTTGTGCAATAGTCCTAAAAAGGTAAGACAGTTATTGTCCTCTTGTTACAGATGAGGAAACAGGTTGTAAGAGATCAAGGCAGCTAGGGAAGCCACTCCTGGGACAGATCTTCGGAATTCAAATCCAGGTTCATTTCACTGTACCTCATTACCCCAGATTATTTCAGACCTTGGAATTTAGAGATTGTACATGCTGTACAAATAAATGTTCAGCTCTTTCTTGCCTGTCCTTGAGTTATGACCAGTTTGTCCCCAAATCCTATGTAATGAATGTTTCACACACAGTAGACAACTAGTACATGGTTGTTAACTAAAATGTTTTTTTAACTAAGCTCAGAAATGTGTATATAATCTGTCCACATTTTCTAAAGGTAAATGGCAGGGGATGAGTTGCAGAGCAAATAAAAACTCATCTCTGCTGAAAGGTACACTTCAAGGGTACACTTGTTTGTTTTATAAAACAGTAATTAATTTATTATAAGGCATTCGCCAAATCTCAAAAACATATTTGGTACCAGACTACTTCATCACTGAGTCCATTTTAAAAAGAGCAATCATAAGCCAGACCCAGTGGAACACACCAGCACTGGGGGAGGTTGAAGTAGGAGGATCACAAACTTGAATCCACCCCGGGCAACTCAGTCCCTGTCTCAAAAAATAAGGGCTGGGGATGTAGCTCAGTAGTAGAGCATTTTGAGTGTGATCCCCAGTACTACCAAAAACAGCACTCAGAATTGAGACAGCTTTATGTCAAACAAAATTAGAAATGGAATTCCTAGATTCAAGATGTTCTTGGCATTATGTGAGTTGACATCTTTAAAGCTTCAAAGAGCATTTAGAAATACTTGGTAGTTTGAAAATATTCTTTGATTACCAATAGTTGAACTTCCTTATCAAGAGAGGTGACTATTATATTTTTTCAAAAATATAAAGCTTGAGGCATAAGTTATACAAGAAAACATTTTTCAAAAACCTTTTATGGGAAAGTAATAAGCATATGCAAAAGAAATTTTGAAATAGTTAATTTGAATTAGCTTATTAGGTTTATCAGTGCTGTCCTTTAGAGCTAATTACTATAATAAACTAAGAAAAGATATTGTAACTGCTAAATTTGTCAGTTAAAATTTTTTCACATCCCTTTAACTCCTCCAATGTGAAGTGTGTCTCTACATGATACAGCTTCTATCTGTATGTAATAAAGGTTGTATCTTAAAAACTGTCTCTTCACCAAATTTTTTAGATGTCCCATGAGTTTTTAGATTTGAATGCTAAAAAGGGTGCCATAAGGTACCGCTTTAGTAATTAACTGGTTCTTTAATAAGGAGGCCTCAATTACTTTGTTCATGATAAGGAAAAAAAACATGTTCAAGACAGAGTTACATTCGACATCTGGGAACCTCCTAACAGCTGGCTACCTAATGAATATTCATCTGCCTAAGAGGCTGTAGACCATCAATAAACCAATAGATGTAAAGCAGAAACAATCTTTGTCAGCTTCAAATGAGATTGGATGCAATGTGCTGTGAAGTGTCACTGTCACATTGAATTGAGTTTGGGAGGTTAACAGTCAACCGTTAGCTGCTTGTGTCTTTGTGTCTCCCCACTTGCGCTAACCCTTTCCAAATTGGTAGCCATGTCTCCCAAGTTCAACCTTTTCCCGAGTGCCTGCCTTGAGCTTTACCACCTTTGTGTTTCAAAAGCATCTTCCATTTTCTTCTGTCCAAACCACGTGCTCACCAAGACTAAAACAAGAAACTCATCTCCAGATACCAAAGGCAGGAAAAGTCAGGACCAAATCAATACAAGATGGACTCTCAGAGAATCAGAAAATTCCTAGAATGAAACTTCTATGGGCAAAATAGGAACATTTGTTGGGTCCTTCTCAGGGAACTCCTTGCTTTTCATGCAGGCAACAACTTTCTAAAAGGGACCCAATAACTTGTACCTCCCTCTAGCACTGGGGCAGTTATAGCCATTCTTCCCCACTTCCATGGATGATCTGTCTTAAGAGACATACTCTTAGAACTCATAGTTCAAGATGATGGCCTCTGTGAGGGGAGATCAGACCTAGAGAAGCTTGCACTCTCACCTCCAAACATATACTCACCACGCTGTCCTCATGAGAGTGCTCACAGGTATAAAGGAAGAAGACTGGAAATTTAAGTTTTGATAATTCTGTCAACTACCCTCTGTATTTTAATTGACGTGTTTAAAACTATGGTAAAATACACAATGTTTAAAGTGCATAATGTGGTGAACGCATGTGACAAATGTGGTAAAATCGTTTAGTGTACCATTTTAACAATTTCCGAGTGGAATTAATACATCCACACACTCGTGCATTGTCACTGCCTTTCCCCCACCCCAGGTTTCCATCTTTCTCAACTCTGCCCACTGAGCCCCTTCTCCTCCTCTCCCCTCCTCTCAGTGCCTGGTCACCACTATTTCAGTGCTGTGAGTTCAACTGCTCTAAGTACCTGATGTAAGTGGAATCATAGAGTGTTGGTCCATTTGTGACTGCCTGCTACGTAGCAAAACATCCTCAAGGTTTGTCCTTACTGTATCATGTTTTAAGATTCCATTGTTTTAAAATAGAGTTGCAGTCCATTGTATGTTTTGTTTATCCGTTCATCTCTCAATGAACATTTGGATTGTTTTACCTTTGGCTTATGGTGAACAATACTGCTATGAACATTGAGTGTACACATGTCTATTTAGTCATTATTTTCATTTCTTTTACATACATATGAAGAAGTGAGATTTCTAGATCACATGATGACTTTGTTGGTTTGTTTGTTTGTTTGTTTTTCAGGTGTTTATGTTGTCCAACCTGATCTCAGATTTGTGGGCTGACTGATCCTCCTGCCACTGCATAGTATGGTTACTTTTTGAAGAGCTATCGGTTGGCTTCTTTTGAGTATGTGTTCTCCTTACTTCGACAGAGAGTTCTTGAACAGGTTCCATTTTCTCTTTGGCAGGCATTTCCTCCTTCACCTTTCCCTTTTGCTTATTCATTTTTTTGGTACTGGAACTGAACCCAGGGCCTCTGCCCTGAGCTACAACACTCTCTTCTATTTTGTAAAATTTTGAAACTGGATTCTGTTAAATCTCTTAAATTGCCCAGGCTTGAATTTAGAGTCCTCTTGCATCAGCCTCCCAGAGGGCTGGAATTTCAGGAATGCAGTACCCTTCCGGGTCTCCCTAGCCTTTTAAGGGAAAAATCCCAGAAAGACCTTAGACTTCATCCTATTTTTCTCATTTTTTAGGTTGAAAATGCATATCAGGAGAATAAGTAAAAATAATGGGGAGAGTGGAGTGCAGCTCATGGGTCAATTGCTACTGTACATGATGATTCTATCCCCTGTACTGAGAGAGAGAAAGGGAGAGAGGGAGAGAGAGAGAGAGATTTAAGACCCACAAATGGACAGAAATTTGCAACAAATGTGGTCTTGTAGCCTTTGAGAGAAACCACGCTAGCAAATACAGTACATATGTGAAAGTGTATGAGCTCTGAGTGGTATAGGTTATTAGTGACCGGTTTTTTAAAAAAAAGATCTCCCTACACAGAGATCATTACCCTTATTACAAGAATGGAAGATCTATTTCCCCATGATCACTACTATGTCATCTAGTATGTTCATGTTACCAATGATAATCTAAACATCAAAGCCTTAAAATTGGCTTAATGACAGAGGAAAATGGTGTAATCCATTATATATGATAGTATTCTGTAAAATAATTCTGAGAAAATCCTAGATTTAGGTATGCATTAATACTCTCTAACCCTCAACAGGTAGAAAGAAGGAGTTCCAGTGCCATACCTAAGTGCATTAGTAGAGCTTGCGTCTTTTTCACATAAATGTGATGAAAAGCACAATGTTGTGTTTTAAAGATAAAACTGAATTTCTGTAATGATATGATGCATCTTAAATGTACACATGTGTATGTTAAGCACCAGAAAATTCATAGCTTAAACTCAGGAGATTGATAGAAATAATAATATTTATTTTTATTGTAAAAATACAATTTTATTTTATTATTTAATTCTTTTTTGTTTCCCTTGCCCTCACCATGTTCCAGAACTGTTTGAGGCAGACAAACAGGTTTCAGATGGGAGTGCAATTTAAGATCATGATGTTTTGCTCAGTCAAAGCCATGAAATATCTTTCCCTTCCCTCTTGTCCAGCAAGGTGGCAGAGCGGAAAGTAGCAGAGAAAGAGCCTCCCTGAGAGTTGCAGTCCAGACACTGAAATATGGCAACACAAGGAAGACAAGAAGGAGGGAAGTGGGTCCCCTGGATCCAGGAAGAATCTGAAGCAAGAACTGAAGCCACAGGGAAAGCAAAGAGAGAGACTTCAGTGAAGAAGGAGGTGGCAGCAGGGTCTTCTCCCCGAGTTGGGACTCACGGCATGAGAGGAGCAGGTCAGACCTTCAGACACGGAGTGACTTCTGGTGACAGAGGCCTCCACAGGGAGACGCAGTAGTGGAGGGGAGCATTGGACATGAAGGACAGCATTGGCTGGGGGGGAGTGCTAAGGGCTAGGTCACCCCGCAGGAGACAGGGGTTGGCCTGCAGCTAGCTTGGAGAGGGGCCAGCAGAGCTCAGAACTCAGAACAATTGCTGGGGCCTACTAGCAGCTCCCAGCTGCGTTCCATCCTGCAGAATGTGCACTGATGGCCAAACAGGTCTGGTTCCACTATCACTGCAGGAAACCAGCCTGAACTTCAGGGGAGATAAAAGTGTAGGTTCACTGAGATTATCCACTATCCAGCTACACGGCTACTGCAGGCTTGCGGGATACATCAACACAGATCTGGATTTGGTCTCCACGTATTGTCTACCAGTGACAGCAGAGACAAACCTCCAAGCGGTTTTCTCTCATTCTCTTTTCTTTTCTTTTTTTTTTTCTCCATTATTGTTTGATCTCATTTTTATGAGTGTGAACATGTTTTCTGGCTTCTTTGTGGTAGTTGTTCTGTTCTGTTCTTCCTTCTATTTCTCCCTTCTCTTTTATCCTCCTGTCTTGTGTACCAGTTTGCATTATCCCCCTTTGCTCTCCAACCTTGCTTCCTCCTCTTCTATTTCTCTATTTTTTTCCCTAATTCCTTTTAAATTTTCTCCCATGAATAAAACTGACATAATGAGGATTTATTTACTGCATATAATTTTCTATTTTGTTTTAGATTTTGTTATATAACCACAAATCTAGGTCCTGCCATTTAAAGGTGGCCAATTAGTGGTTACCTCAGTTTGTCATTTTCTAGGCCGTGTTTGCTGCTCATTATTATTGGTGATTTTACCACTTTAGCCAAAGTGACACAATTGTTCTAACCAGCTATTCTTCCTGGTATACCAAGACTGAGACTGCTCAAGGGTCATAGAAAATTGTGTGGGCCAGTGCAAAGAACCAGAGGCTGGACCAAGCAGGCAGCACCTTCTCATCCCCAACAAATTGAAGAGGTAGGATCTTGCAACAGACTCAAAATCCAAAAACGTCTGAAAAGTAGTCATTTCCTACGGGTTCTAAATACTAGCAAAAAAAGCTACTCACCACAGGCAATTTACAAGCATCAACCAAGTAATTAAACTATTTTCCCCTCCCTCTGTCATTGCTCACAGAATTTGAACACAGAATTCTCTCTCATAAATGCCTACAGTTTTCTCCCCACTTTCCATGTTTCTAGTCTCTCCTTCACTCCAAATGTCTGTTCATCTCTCCCCAACTCCGAAACCACCAATGATTCCCATTCCTAACTGAACCAAACCCAAATAAAGGCCATCTAAGCATGGCATAGCTTTCCAGATATTTATCCTCTGCCTCCTCTCATGTGTCACCAAAGGAAACTGCCTTTCACTCCACAGGGGCCTCTTTTTCTTTTCTGACACTGTTCCTGGCTCCTGACATAGGAGGTCTTCACCTGGTCCCAGTGGCTGTGAGTGAAACATTCATTCTTGTCTAGGAAAATTCATTGACCCCTGGGGAACTGTGAGCTCTCTTTTCCCCTCTCTCTCTCCTTAGAGAATTACATCAGTAAAAACCTTAGGAAGGCACTGAGGTGCCCACTCTCAATTAAAAACAGTAACAGCAATATTATAACCCTGATTACCTTAACCTTTATTGTCTGCTTTGTGCAGGCACAACACTAAGGTGTATGTTATCCCACTGAATTCTCATCATAACCTGTGAGCTGGCATTTCAGTGAGGTTATACCTTCTGTAATTTTTACTTATAAAATTTTATTGTAAAAGAAAATGGCAGATAGAATTGCCCCAGAAAATCCCTTAAATTATGTATTGTGCTATGTTCATTACCCTACACAATGTATGTGTATACAGATACACAGTTATGTACAGAGTATAATGAAGTGAACCAGTAGAGGATCATTCATGGCATTGAGATTTTAAATAATACTAGGGCACATACCAAGGTCTCATTATAGAAGGCAGTGTCTCCAGATATGGCACGTACCTGTAATGCCAGCACCTTAGGATGCTGAGGTCGGAGGATCACCATGAATTTGAAGTCAGCCTGGCCTACGTAGTGAGTTCAAGGCCAACCTGGACTGCAAAGCGAGACCCTGACTCAAAATAAACTAATCAACCAAAGAAACAAACAAAAGGCGAAGGCAACTGAACCCAGCGGAGGAAAGCAGGTTTGGATCTCCCATGGCCTCCTGCAGGCCAAATATGCAGGAGGGAGCAACACATGAATCCACAGGGGAGTTTCATCGACAGATTCGGAGAACACCTGGGCTCAATAGAGTTGAAAAAAAAGGCAGCACAGGGGCCCTGGTAGGCTCTGCAGTTGGACCAGGTTGGTCTAATTCTGATGCACACAAGTTAGCCAGCATGAAGGCATGTCCTTCTCTGCCTGTGCTGGAATGGCACCTACCACATGCTGCCTTGCACTGTAGTCTACCTGTCTTTCCTCCAGGACATCCCTGCTGCCTGCAGGCCTGTGAGCCAGTGCCTGTACCTGGTCACCACAGTACTCAGTACATGTCTGCACACAAAGATGACTGCCTCCTGTCCGGAATTATACTGATGGTTCTTTTTTCAACATACACTGTGCTTTTATCCTCTGGGATATCTTCTGCCCTCTTAGTGGTACCTTTGTTAGCTCAGGTTTCCAGAAAAAAAAACTGAGGTCCTATAATTTGGTTAATGATAGACTTCAAGCCACAAACTTGAACTTAATGTTTCCTGAGAGAATAAACATAAATTCTCAAGTATGTAACATCACTAACACCAAATAAAATCATTTTTCTAAACAATGTGAGGTGAGATCTGTGGGCATTTGTGAGGTGAGATCTTGTGGGCATCTGTGGGTGTGGAGAGTATTCGGACTTCACCTTGCCTCGGGTCAGGAGATGGGCAGAGGCGCTGGGCTGAGGCCCTGCATCACATGCCTGTAGTGCATTGATCACGGCAGAGTAAGGCTGCAACTGGCAAGCCTGACTGAGCCCTGTCCACTACCAAAGGACCGACTGATAGCTCCTGAGGTAAAATACAACTTAATGCTCGCATTGTTTAGTATTTCACTGATTCTGCAGACCTAAAGCCAGTGGTCTGATCATCTATTCAGAGGATAGCAATATGCAGTGTAGCATGTATGGAGATCTTCTGCTGATGGGTGGTGGCCTCTGTTAATTCCCTATTATCTTGTTTTGAAGTCCTGTATCATTTTCATTGTTTTGTTGGGTTAGGTTTTATACTATTTTGCCTTGTTTGATTTTATTAGATCTAATGGCATGGGCAGCTATTTCAAAGATAACAAGATATATTCTGGTAGCCATTTTGGATTAACTATTACCTTGTTTTGAAGTCTTTTATTGCATTTATTGTTTTTGTTTGGGGGAGATTCTATTCTGTACTGTTTTGTTTGATTTTTACTATGTCTGAAGGTATGGGCAGCTATTTTGAAGACAACAAGAGGTGTTCTGTAACCATTGTTGACTTCCTATTAGTTTGTTTTGAAGTCCTGTATCACACTGTTTTGTTTTGATTGGCTTCATTCTGTTTTATTTTGCTTGGTTTTATTCTCTTTAAAATAAAAATTACTAAAACAAACAAACAAAAAAGAAGATCTGGTAAATTCAGGGTTTGCTTCTGAGTGGCTAAACACAATGTCTTCCAATTTGTGGTGGGTTTGTTTGTCTGTCTGTTTGTTTAGTTTGTTTTATGGTTTTTGGTAGTGCATAAATGACTTTTTTTCTTCTTGAAGATAACTTTTTAAATGTAAACTTTTTTATTGTTTTCTTCTTACAACAAGTGAGGTAGGTATTTAATTTATGGTAGTGATAGAAAAGGCCATTTAAATGTATTGATTGCATAACTTGAGAAAATTTAAAGAAAATTGTTTCTAAACTAACAAATATATAGTACAGTGATGTGGCAAAAAATTGCAACAGTCATATAAGAAGGATAGAGCCCTGGAAAAGCTGCATATCTTTCTGAAAGCTCTGACTAGGGTTTCCCAAAGGGAAGCACCAAGGATTGTCAAGCCCCAAAGATCCTTTGCTTGCTTATTTGTTTATTATCTATCCAGGTTCTTATGCAAGAAGTGTCCCCAAATGATCCTAAGGTAGTAGTAGACCTGTTTCCCTACTAGCTGGGGCACATTTCTGCAGGAGCTACTGACCAGTTGTCTTGGTTAATTTTCTCTCATTGTTGAGACAAAATTCCTGACACCCAGAGTGAGGCAAGGAAAGGTTTGTTTGGCTTACAGTTTCAGACCATACTCAGGGGGCTCCAAGGCAGGATAGCATGGCTGAGGGGCAGCCATTCACAGTGGACACAAATGACAGGAGCCAACAGAGTAAAAACAGAAAAAGCACACCTCCTTCCTTCCCTTATATTGTGTACTGGCTCCGCCCCTGGGCAGATGTAGCACTCACACTGCCAATCCCAGCGCTAGACAAGGAATCAGTCACAAACACTAGACTCAGCTGCCTCCATGACTGCATGAGTTTTTGGGGTGATATTTAAGCCATAATACCAGTTTCTGCCTCAGGTGTGCAGAGTAGTGATCTTCTAAGTAAGCTCACACAAGCCCTGGGAGAATACCATGGGTTAAAAGAAGAATCGAGTGTTCATTTGTAGCACGAATGTGATCCATGATTAATATATAGCCTGACAGGGTAGGGAATTTAGCTCAGCAGCATAAGTGCCTGCCTGGCAAGCGTGAGGTCATGAGTTCAATCCCCACTACAAAAAAAAAAAAATATATATATATATATATATATATATATATATCCTGACAACAATATAAGTATTTCATACACATACAGTGGTGGTACTCTAGAACTATTCTGTGGACAGAATGCTCAGTCAAAGACATGCAGTTACTACCAGGTGTGAGAAAGGAGTTGCGAAAAGCCAGGTCATGTGCTGTCAGTGTCCTGAGCAATCCACTGCAGTATTCTTGTTTTCTCTCACCAATCTATGCCTGGAGTTGGGAAAAGGACACTGAAGTGTCCATTCTTAAAAGATACCACATGCATCCAGAGAGTTAACGCTAACATCTTAAGGCTCACAGGCTAGATTTTTCAAAATAGTCATTTGGAGATCTCAAAACCCAAACATTTTGATCCAGTTCCAAATTTAAAAAGGAAGGAAGACAAAAACCACAAATGGAATGCATTCCCAAATTTTCTTAGTAATTATTTATAACTCAGAATTTATTTTTCTATAAAATGGCTTACAGTTTTCTGAGACAAGATCGACTTAATGCTTAATGTGGCAGACACAGATATTTGTAATGACAACTTACATATTCTAATGCTGTTAAAATGGCCAGTGATTAAATCAAACAAAAATTGAATAAGAATAAATTTAGTTTGAACATAGAAAAGCACGACAGTGAAAAATGATACTTGTAAAGACTTAGGAAGCGCTGTCTAGTCTCTTTAGAGGACATGAAAAATATGCAGATCTAACTTTTCCTTCAGTTAATGCAAAGCTTATAACTCTTATACTTTACTAGAATAGCACTAGTATATCCTTTCCACTTAGCTTCACAGTAAGAAACATTTGGGGATGGTAGAACAACTATTCACCTCAACACAGAGGAATTTCATTCACCGAGGTAGTTATTTATTAATATAGGACTCTGCTTGTAGTTAATCTTTTCTTAGCCTATTAAAAAAAAAAAAGGTCCTTAACACCTCTTAATAATTCGATTTTTTGCTGGGAATTGGGTCAATACTGGTCCCCATAGATGTAAAATAAATAAATAAATAAATCCCACTAGCCCAGATAAGGGAGGGTACAGTACTAGAATACAATTTATTTCACAGTTAAGAGATTAAGGGAGGCCCTTTCTGCTATTTCCCCATAGGAACCCAGGAAGCATGGTAGTTTTTCTATGTTTTTAAGTAGCACTCACATCAGATTTATTGTTTGGGGTAGGCTGGCCTTCCCAAAGAACATAGCATCTGTGGGACAATGTGGACATTTATGAATATTTTAAAGTCCCATCAACACATCATGAAGGTGCTAAAACAGATTGGAAATACATAAAACATAGCTATAACCACTTGCAGAGCACAACAGGCAGGAAAGAAGAAAAGGATGAAATATAACTCTGCAGTTTTCCACCTACCAAGGCCACCCACTAGCAAAATGCACACAGGTTAAGGTAGTTTGATTGCGAACAAATGCCTGCACTTGCATGATAAAGATAACGATGCCACGCAGTCATTCCAGCCAGCAATTCACTCAATCTCTTCCCTGGCTGCTCTCACACAACCTGGCCTCCCAGGCTTCCTTAGCCGCCCTCCCCATTCCCCATTCGCCTCACTTAGAAAAAGCAAGCAGAAAACAACTACATTAAGTTACTGGAGACACCCCCGTCCCCGGCCCCCCCATCCTGTCACTCCTCAAAGAGGCATCCCTAGTGACTTAATCACGAAGAGCAGCCCCGGTCATGCTCCATTACATTCTTCCCTCTGCTCTTTCTCCCCTGTGGTACTTTGCATTGTCTGGAGCTCACATTTGCGCTGTGTTTCTGTGTGGACTGTCTGTCTCCCTTAGTGGATGTAAGTAAGCTCCATGAGAACAAGGGGTTTGTTTGTCCTGTTCACCTCTGTGTCCCCAGTGCCCTGAACAGGGCCAGGTCCTAGTGCTTAGTAGATCAATGTTATCATTGATCTGCAGAAGACAAAGGGAGGAAATGGGCCACAGATGAAAGAAAGGAGACTGGAAAGAACCCTAGGGGGAATTACTCATTGCATCCTGAAATGTGTAAGGATATTCCAGGAGGTGAA
The DNA here is from genome assembly GCA_004027455.1 of Hydrochoerus hydrochaeris. Lineage (NCBI taxonomy): Eukaryota > Metazoa > Chordata > Mammalia > Rodentia > Hydrochaeridae > Hydrochoerus > Hydrochoerus hydrochaeris. The sequence continues at coordinate 121,238 of PVLA01001713.1, read as the reverse complement.
ACAGGCAATTAATGTAGTATATGATCAAGAGGAAACACTTAATGAAGGATGCCTAGGATGTTTCTATTATTACATGTTTGCTATCCAGAAAAATGACCTGGTCTCTAGGATTTGACTATTCTTTCTCACCCCAGAAGGGGACTTGATCACTCTTAGCTCCACCCTAATCCCAGAAATAAAACTCTACTCCCAGCCTAAAAGCTGCTCCCCTCCCTCCCTACCTTGACCTGCAGTCCCAATATCTGTGTTGCATTAGAAGTGCAGTGTTAGCATTACAATCTACAGGCTCCTTTGAGAGTATTGGGGGGAAATCTACATGATTGGCCTCAGCTTTCTTTGTTCACACAGTTTGCTTTGAAGGCCTTCACACAGCGCTGAGAAATCAATAAGCAGGGCTGCTGCTGACCCCAATGTGTCTCCACTGGGATCTCCTCTGGGAGGCCCGGCTCACTCCAACGTCCTGAGAAGTAGTGAAGCACCCAGCTCAGTCTGCAAATTAAGGCCCTTGTAAGTAATCAAGGAACACCGAGTTTAGCTCACTGTGGATTTTCCATCCAGATTGTCATTAGATGAAATGAAAGTACACATTACAGGTTTGTGTAATGAATAAGCCTCAAGTTAGGTTTGCAGTGGTAGGGTTATCAGTCACTGCATGAATTAATTATTTAGAACACTTTTTACAGTAAGGTTTCATTTAAGTTTTGCCCCTTGATATATGTATATAAAAATGACTAATCCATCGGACACTGCTATTGTACTTGCGCATCTATCACTATCAGACCTTTTTCATAATTGGTTTATTAATTATAGTATCTTAATGATCTGTTTAAAATAAATAAACCATTTGCACCATTTCAAAGATATTTTGTGAGGCTCAGCTGATATTAAAATAGCACCAGCCTTATGTGCTTTTTCAGCAAGTGACCTAATTAGTTAATAAAGTAATTGAATATTAAAAAGGATGTTGCGAGTGATTAAAATTTAAGAGCCTTCAGAATGTTATTAAAGCTATAAATCATACATCACTGTTTTAATTTGCATAGCTACAGAATTACTAATGCCCCCACATGCACACGGGCCATGGCAATTAGTCCTTTAACAAAATGTTGGTGATGTTGAAGGTACCATATTATTTCAACCTCTTTTGATAACTACATAGCAACTTGCTTTTGCCAAATTAAATATCTAATTGTTGGAAGAACGACTTGCTACCTCTCATAGGTACACACATTCATTCCTCTAAGAAATATTTAAGAAAATGCACTGCATTCAAGCTCTGTGCTAGGCATTGGGCAGAACAACGCACTCAACAGACCTCCTAATGGAGGTCACAGTCCTGATCTGGATAGAGATGCCCGTCAGGCAGTTCCTGGGTTTGTGTACAATCCCAAAAAGTTGATTTGAGCTGAGAAGGAAAAGTACAATATGTTCTAAGAGTGCTTTGCAAAAGCAAAATGTGACCTTCTTGCTAGAATAGGAGCTAAACACTTAATTCCAGGAGAGGGGACTGAGACTCTACCCGGGAGGCTGTGACAGTCTTATTTGAGCAGGAGACATTAAATGCATCTGCCAGTAGCATTCAGGAAGAACTGGCTGAAATTCTTAGCTGTTTTTCTTGCAGCCACCACACCTTCCAAGCCCAGGACCCTCTACACTGTTTGGATATAGTGTTAGTACTGTGCTCATGGAATGTAGGCCCAGGTTAGGGATAATTCATGAAATGTATAAATAGTTACAATAATCCCATACCCATTTGCCTCTGATTCGTTTAAAGTACATATGTTCTGAGGGGCTTTCTGGAAGAATTTTCCTCCCTGGTAGAAAGGGTCATACAAGGAAACATCCCTCTCCTCCATACCTTCAGATGTCATCATGAGCAGGGATGATGCTTGGAGCAATAGCAACCACACTGAGATCATGAGGAGGAAGGTAAAAACAAAACAACTCCACACTGTACACTCACGCTTCCTAAGTATGAGTCCTGCTATTGTCTGGCTGCTGTACTAACTAAGAAAACGTACGATGTCTTAATGTATGAACTAAAATTTTATACTGTTACTTAAAGCCTATAACATTTTCATTGAACCAGATGGGTAAAAAAATGAAGATACTGTCAGCTAAAAAGACAAATTAAGACGTTAAATATTTTCTAAGGGAGCAATGATAAAATGCTAAATTATGGTGGTATGGGACAGGAAGAATACAAAACGCAAGAACAGAGCTAAAGCACCATCGACAGAACCTCCCCTACCCCTGCCCTGTGCAGTACTGGGTTCAAACACTAGGGGCTATCTACTGAGCCACGTTCTCAGCCTTTTTTATTTTGAGACGAGGTGTCACTAAGTCGTCCAGGCAGGACTTCAGTTTGCAATTCTCCTGTCTTGGTTTTCCTCAGTGCTGGGATTACAGGCTTGTGCCACCATACCCAGCACGCAAAAATTTTTAGTTATGCAAGGTGCTGGGTAATAGCAATTGTCTCTCATGGAGTATTTTCTATGTGCCAGACCCTGTTCTGAATGCTTTTCACAGTTTCTCATATAACCATTTCAATGGTTTCATGATCTATAAAGTAGCATTCATCGCCACCATGACTGAATCCTAACCATCTCTCCCATAAGAAAGCATAGCAGTCTCCTCATGATCTCACACTTCCTGAGACCATTGCTGTATTGATTCCAACTATGTTTTGCTTCATATCTGACACAGAGAATGATAAAATTAGGTCAGGCACATTGATGCACGCCTTAATCCCAGCACTTAGGAGGACGTCTGTGTATTAGAGGCCAGCCTGGGCTACCAACTGAGTTTTGGAGGCCAACCTGAGCTGCATAATGAGATCTTGTCTCAAAAAAAAAAAAAACCACACACACACAATTTAAACAACACAACTGGATGAATTAGAGAAATTTGAAATATCTAAATGAGTCTTGGCAAAAGCCTGTGTTACTATTTATAATATATAAGAAAATAAAATTCAAAATTAGGAAAGACATTAAATGTTGAATTTGTATAAAATTCCCAAAAAATAATCTCATCAATTTTTAAAGGAGGATTTGCATTTGCTTTTATGATATAGCTTTTTAATATCAGATTTTATGCTTGAAGCAGCAATTCCTGATTAGGTATTTTCAGACCTATCAAGACCCTTTGTGTCTGTGTGTGTGTGGGGGGGGCACTGGAAATTGAACCCAGGACCTCAGACATGCTAGATAAGAGCTACATCTTTGGTCTTTTTAAATTTTGAGACAAGAACTCACAAAGGCACATCCTCCTGCCTCAGCCTCCAAAGTAGTTGTATATGACCATATCTTGTCCCATGAAGACTTTTTAATGTTGGCCTCTTCAAGTTATTGGCATATAGCACTAACAATATAAATCCATGCTGCAAGCAGGGTTCATCTCTGCCCAGCCTGGGAGTGGGAGGGCATCACATTCCCAAAGACATCACAGACACACTCATGGCCCCTTCTGAATGAGACCATGCACACACTCATGGATACCCAGAGGACTGAAAGCTGTCCGTCCTTCAACTTGGGTTTTTAAAATAAGCCAGAACTTGTAGCAGTCTGCTTTGACATGTCATCTTCCTCTTCCTCCTCCTCCTCTTCTTTTGAATGCATTAGAAATCTGAAATGATGAAAGTGGGTAGGCTTTCTCTCAACCTTGAGCTTGTGTATTTGTGTCTTCATGTGTGTTTATCCTCTCATTCATATTTTCATAACTAGGCTGGATGGAACATGCTCAGTTCATTAAGTGACACATTTTTATTATCAATACTACTGTTGGTTAGACCTCGATCTCCATAAGAAATTCCCCGACCAAGGAGTTCAGCCTAAACTGGCTTATGGCTGGAGAGAGGAGCATAGACACACAGCCAACACACCCACTTTGCATTTGTGTGCTGTCTGTAAATCATAGGAGGGTGATGAGGATGTGTGAGAAGGCCTGTATTAACGGTGGTGCGAGCGGAGGATGTGAACAAAATCCTGTAGTCCTGAACAAAAGGTAGATCAAACCCCAGGTTTTCTCGGAGTTTCGATTTTACAGCTATCCTTTATGGCCATCAGAAGGGCTGTTAGTATTGAAGTTTCTGTGTAAAAACTAATTTCACTGCTTCAGGTGTGAAACTTTCCGGTCACTGACTTTTCCAACTACAGCAATTCTTTTATATTGTTTTTGGTGAAGTGACTGTTTATTGCTGAACAGTGTATCTGAGTTACACAACAAACACATGGGATTCTCTATGTGTGCAACACACATGGTCCCTTGCTCACTGTGGCACAGGAGCTATTTGTACATGACAGGCAGATGAACATTCTAATTTCAGTATTTATATATTTTAATACATACCTTTAATTTATGACTAATTTCCCAACTTTCCTTTTTAAGTAAGTCAATTTATAGAAAAAAATATTGAACAAAGAAAAATAGTGCCCAGCTCATAAGAAGAAAAAATTGTGACCATGGTCTATGAATGACCCCGGATTTGGAAGCAAGCCACATAATCATATGAAAGATGTGGGATCTGGGTTGGTTTCTGCATTTACTGAACCAACCTGGCAGCCAATGCATGGCTGGCCGCCTGCTGCCTCAGGAGCCTGCTCCCCATGGGGCACTAATTGGCCCCCGGGAGTGAAGCTGTGACCCATCCCTCATTAGCCACATGCTCAGATCAGCTGAGCTAGCTCCCACGGGGTCACTGGGGTCCCTTTTAGGAAATTACCATTCCAGTGCCCTGTGGCCCTCTGGTAACCCCAGGTAATGAATGTCCCAGGGAGCCCAGTGCTGTTTCTGGGGGAGCACACAGCTCTCCCAGACGTGAAGTTGATTTTCTGAAGTTTTAATCCAGGGAGAACCAATCGAGGCAGCAAGGACAACTTGGGAAGCTGAGAAAGTCTTGCCAACAGTGGTGTCCTAGAAAGAAGACAACATTAGCTCTGTCCATTTCTGCTGTGGAACTTTGTCTCAGAACTCAGAGCAGAAGCACAGGCAAGTTAACAACGCGGCCGATCCTCATGTGCCTGGCATAGATGTCTAAGCATGTGCTGCATGAGCCCCGTACATTGCATCAACAGCCCTGTGAGGCAGGTGGTGTTATCCCTAAGTTAGAGATCAGGAGACCAAGCTTGGAAGTGTTCAGTGAAGGCCAAGGATCTCCCAGGATTACAGCCTTCCAGAAATGAACACCCCATCAAGGTGAAGGGTGGTTTCATAAGATGGGCAGGCAGTGTGCCCCTGCTGTGCCCCCTTTTATGTCTCAGGAGAAAGACTATAAGCCTTCAAATAATCTTACTTCTCTGTGGCTTTAGCACCCCCACTGTTTATCCTGGAGAAGACTTCGATTAGAAATATTCATAGTCAAGCCAAGAGAAAGCATCCTTCCCAAGTGTGGGGAATCCTGGAAAGAAGGGAATGGTGGATGTTTTTGTTCTGTCCTGAAGAGCTGGGAATGACACCTGTTTATTCCATCTTTTAAATGATCAATATTCTTTTCAGGGCCACAAAAACTCATGGGTAAACTACCACCCAGTATTCACTTGACGAGCTACGCTTCCCAGAGCCCCTAGGGTTGCGACTTCTCAATCCAGGGAGCTGTACATGCATCTGCTCCTGGCCAAAGCACAGTGCAAATCGAAAGGTACTACCACACCAGGCAAACCAAGCCCTACTTTAACGCAGCTGTCTGGCTTCTGATTAGACTGAGAGGATGACTTGGTTTACCCTCAAAGTGTCCTGGTTAATGCCTGAGAACGTTGATCGTTTAAAGATGCAATTGGCTAATAATAAGCTAAACAACCAGAGAGATCTAAATAGAACCTGTTAACCTTTATAGCAGAGATGTTGCTAAGTTACTGGTCCTCAATAAGTTTCAGTCCTCTCATGAAGAGATGTTGTTCTTCTCATGGTGTATTATGGTTTCTATCTAGATGTCTCCAAAGGTCTCAGGTGCTCATGGGTGGAGCCTCTGAAAGGTGATACAGCTGACTTGCTGTTAGGTGGTGGCCTGCTGATGACCAAAAGCCCCTGCGGGTGTGGCCCAGGCAGGTGTTTCTCTCCTCCCCACCCCTCCCTTCACTCTCTGCTTCCTGGTGGCCAGGATGTGAGCATTTTTCTCCCACCAGGCCCTTGTACGACTCTACTGTTTCCCCCTTTTCCCCTTGCTGCCCTGCCATGAAGTGAGTGGTTCTCTCTGCTGCGTGCTCTGCTCATATGCTGCCTTGCTACAGCCATAAATCAATGAGGCCAATTGACCATGTACTACAACTTCCAACACTGTGAGCCAAGTAAACCTTTTCTAAATTGATTATCTCAGGCATTTCATTAGAGTGATGGAATGCTAACACACTTATATTTTTACTTAATTCCTTTGAAGACCAGTTATTTATTTCACATATTGAATTCCTCTCCACCATGGGCTGCTGGAAAATGAGGCATGGAGGAGAAGGCCTCCTTAAGGCCTTGTCATGACATACTAGGAGACAGAGTAACTGTCCCTCCCTCTACCCACTGTTCCTGCTGAAAACAACTGCTTTTCTATTTAGTACAAAATTATCTGGACTCAAGAGCATATTTGCTTGCAGCCTTGGAGTAGAGTTGTAGTCACAGAATCATAAGAGAGCCGCAGCCTCTCCCACAAATGGTCTTTCATGAATCAACACTGGATGGAGTGCATTCTTTTAGAGATACGGCTGCTGAAAAACAAGGGCTTCAAGGTGGTTTCTGAAGGCAATCTCTTGGCAGCAGGTGGGAAAAGGGCCAGGGGTATTCTAAGAAAGCAGGAGCCCTCTGATATGAGAATAGCAAGAGATTTATTTCCTAAAACCAGGGGCACTGGGAGACCTTTCTCTTTGTTACTCTTTTCTAAGTACTGTACATTCAATACCTAAAAGCCATCAGTCCTGACCTTCAAATTTGGTAAATTCAACACTGGTTTTTTAAAAAGTTGATTTTTCGGTTAAGTGGATTAAAGCTTGTTTCTCCTTGAATGTTTCAGTCTAGACTGGGGGCATCTAAGGATAAACCACTGCAGAGACTAGAGACCCACAATCTTGGGTCCTTCTGGGATGTCCAGTTAAGCAGTTTTCTTTAACCCACTGCCACCTAGTGGTAACTGAGCAGATTAAAAACACTTGCTTAACTGAGGGAATATGGTTAGCAAGGAAAGTTTTGTTCCTTCCAATCCTAACCAGGAAGCACTCCCTTGCCAATATTTAACTATTAGTGTATATTTTAAATGGAAAGCTATCTGACTCCTGTGTCTTTATTTTGATCAGTGAGGACATTCTCCTTTAACCAAAATTCTGAGACATAAAACAGACAAGCAAAGACCAGACCAAGAGCCTTGTATGGAGGCTCAGCCCAGTGAATCCAGTAGGATCTTTTAAAGAGGGGAACTGGGCCTCGACAGTTAACTTTAGGTTTGCCCTCTTGAGAACTGATGTGAGTTTTGTTTTCTTTACCAGGTAAAGGTGGAAGCACACACAATAGATCAAGGAATCGGTGTGGTACATGTGTGGCAGCTCCACTTCCTGTACATGCACTGAGGAAAGGTGGTGGGAAATTCACATTTCCTAGAAGCAGGTGATGATCAATTAGGGCAACGTGGCAAAACACTCGGGGAGCAAGGCCCATGGTGACTTTGGCAGACCCTGAAGAGAATGGATTCACGTCAGAGAGTGATTAGACAGAAAAAATTCACAGGGCAGTTACTATTGAGTGGTGCTGTGGGCCATACTCTTTTTCTAGCCATAAACTTATGGGGAAAATCCTTCCTCAAGGATGGTGATCTAGACATATGTGCCTTGGTTCAGGTCACCATAATAAAACTGCAAGAACACTTCCAGTATTTTAACTTCTTAGGTGGGGATCTCTTGGTAATGGAATTCTCCCAGCTGTCCCCTAAATCACCAGTGACAAAGCAGTCAGTACAGTAATACAGTCATATTTATTAAAGTTTCAGACCTTCATATGATACATACCTGAAGCAGAACATTGCAAACGACGGTAACTAGCAGCAATTCTCCCCCAAACAGAAAAGCATTTGTTTAACTGAGTAATCAGGAGTAATATAAAAATGAGATTACAGTCATATGATTTTTCTGCTAGCAGCTAGTATATGAATAGTGAAACTATAAACACAGAGTATCAACTTTAGGCTTGTCTAGAAAACTTAGTTAAGTCAATGTTGCCAAATAGAAGGCTGATGTCTTCAGAAGTCAGTACAGAGTAAGCAAATTACTTTTAAAGACATGGCTGTTTAACTGTCAGGACTACAGAGAAAGAAGTGGATAGCTGCCCTAGAACCTAGCTCAACATAATTCTGTCAGATAATCATAGTTTAAATAATATCCCTGAAAAATTTCCAAACATTTTTTTCACAGTTCTAAAAATGTAACATCAGACATTTGCTGCAAAAAAACTAAAATCAAAAGCAATTGCAATGTACCGGGAGTAGCTTTTATAGCTTTCCTAAGGGACAGTTCTCATCTTTTCAGAGAATGTTTTTAAAGGAGCACTAACTCTGGTAGCTTATTAAAGTATTTTTTTCTAAATAAATAAAAGGCCAACCGAAGGTGTTAGGTGTTATGTTGCTTCCCCTAGATCTCTGAACCACCCAAACCCTTCCTTGATAGCTTTCATTTTAATTAGAAGGGTTCAAGGCAACATACTAACATTTGAAAAATGCTCAAAACAGTAAGGGTAAAAGAGGCCCAACCCTTCTTCAGTGCCCCCAAAATCATGTTAGGAACCCCAAAGGCACATCTGAAACCCATTGACTGAATTTGCCAGAAAGTGCCGACAGACTGTGTACCTTTGAACAGAAGCCCACATAAGATGTCTTTGCTTTACACGCACTAAGAAAAACCTTTTGGGAAAAGAAAGACACTACCTGGTGAACATGAGCTACTAAAATGGGGCTGACTGCTTTCTATATGTGGTTGGTACAGAAAAGAAAAGTTACAACTGCAAACTATTATACTCATACCACGATTCATTCTGTTCTCCTCCATGAACCCTGACCTTCCCACAGCAATCACTTCACTCATGAAAAATACACAAAAGAATGCAAAGCTTTGGGGCAGCACCAGTGACAGCTAGCTGTCTTAGAATAGTTTTTAGTGTTTTTCCTAAAGGTAAAAAGTCAGAGAAAATTTAAGAAGTAATTTACAGAACCAATTCTATTTCACAGCTTTGCCCTTGTGGCTGCTGTGGAAATAGTATATTCAGAAATACATATATTCATTTGTATCAAGTTAGGTTTCTATTTCTTTTCCCTTTTTATTAGTACATGTTTGTAGTACACGATTACATTCCTCATGGGGAGCAGGCACATGTACATAAGGCAGCTTAATTCCTTTTCCATCTTCTCTCCCCACCCTCCATCCTCGCCCTTTATGTCTTGGTTCCCTTGCCATTCCGTTTCTTTTCTCTTAAGGGGTAGAAGTGCACCTACAGATTCCTGCGAGGCTTATGAGCACATAGGGCAGACCACACTCCAAGCCTGGCAGTCTCTAAAGGTACGCCTGTGCCTGCACAAGGACCTACAGAACTGCTCCTGATCCAGCAACAGCTCACAGTGAGGGTTTCTTCGGCGCCACATTATAATGCTCATGTTTTCCAGGTTTTTGGACTGGACACACATCACGAATAGACAACGACGTGCCCAAAGCCAACTGCCTCAGATGCTGCTAACTCCGACTGTTTCATAATTAGCCTGCTTCTGTTCACACACAAGATGATCCCAGAAACGAAGCACGGACATTTCCCAGGTACTGAATCAAACAACCTAAGTACATGCTCTACTGATGGGAGAGCCGAAGAATCACTGCTGTGCACAGAGACTGGCACTTGAAATTGTTCTGGGTATGAAACTTTATGTTCCACTTCTTAATACTTGTCACTGTCTACAAAGTTGGGTACATCAGAGAAGAACACCTGCCAATGGCACAGGTCTGTCCTATGAATTGTCTTGAAAACATAGTCATTTGTACAGAGATTTCTTTGAATAACCAAGTTAGATGTTCCAAAATAGATACTATTCTTAACAAATTTCCTAACCCTGATGCCTGGAGACCAGTTCTGTTGCATTTTAGCTGTGTAGGCCCTCTCAGGTGATTTGGAGGTAAAGATCAGGGGTTCTGATCCTCTACCATTATTTCCCCCTTTTTGCCCTTTTCCTGGGAAGATGTCAATTATTTTCACAGCAATTTACAATCACTTAATCAGTCAGTCAATCAACTACTATGCTGGGGACTGAATTCAGGGCCTTACACATGCTAAGCACATGCCTCCATAGAGCTATCTGCCTAGTAACCCTAGCAATTTATTATAATGACCTAGATGGCTACAATGTTTGAGCAGCAATACATTATTTGGGTCTATTTTTTCATTTTTGAAAAACTTTCCAATAATAAAGGCAGAATTTTAAAAAATGGACTTCTCTAAAAATAATTATCATGCCTTGTGCAAAACAGTACACTTACTAAATGATATTCATTCTAGGGGCAATATAGCACATAAGACAGCACATGGTTCCAAGGTTTTTTCATGTCATGTTGGGGAGAAAAATCATGTACACACATGAAAGTTATAGATAAACATAAAAACTTATATGTGTTTAAAATAAATTAGTCTAGATTTAATAAGGCAATGGAATGCAATGGAAAAAAATTTTTTTTACTCCAAATTTCTACCTTATTGGGAAAATAGAGTATCACAGCTTCTAACTGAAGGACAAAAAGGCAGACATGAGGCTGGCAGGGGCATCGAGCAAAGAGATGCATGTGGCACTGCCCGATGATTTAATAAGACACTGTTCATTTGAGAATTAAGACTACTGGACCCATTAACGAGAACGGAGTTTAGACTGGCAGATTGCAAAGATAGTTGTGATCTTTAGTTTGTAAATGGAATCTCTTAGAAACTTTAGTGCATCTCATCTGACTCTAAAGTGTACTTTTAAATACATCTACAAATTAAAAAAATTAATGGTAAATAAATAGACTCCCACAAATTCTCCTTTGGGGATGTGCCATTTTTGGATACTCGTTTTCCCTTTGGTATTGTATAAATCTTTCTGATGATTATCAGAAAGACATCCGGGCTGGGATGTGGGGAGAGCAGCAAAAGAAACCACAATACCATTCTCCTCTTCCAGAAGATGTTCTGATACCTTCTACTGTCCCTCTGGGTGGAGGAATGGAACACGGAAACTAGTTCCTCAAGTTTTCACTGCCTTCTGATGATTGTTACTAGATTCTAGTATGACACCTGGGAACACTTCTTCCTTGTATAGCACCTGCCCTGCTCATAAGATGTAGAATTCTTACAGAGCTGTGAAATAGAGTAAAAATTACTCATGGCACTTGAAACATGTTTAGAGGTTGTAAAATGTCTTCCTAAAATTCTTTGTCACAATGCCCTAGTGAGGTAGGTGTCTGACAGGGGAAACTGAGGCACAGAGGGGTTAAATCTGCTCACCTTTACTTGTCTAATGAGCCAGCAGTTTAGCTAGAAGAACCGGGTATTCCAGCTCCCTAACCCTTATTCACCTTTGTCTCAGAAGACTCAAACTAAACAACAAATGTAACAGGGGAAATACCTTTTTCATACATTTTAACCAGTTAGCTATTTCTTCCCACTTTGAATATAAGTTACCCAAGACAAAACAAATATAGACAAAATAAAAAGTGAGTATTGCCTAACAGTCTGTGTCAAGATGCAGCCTATTCTGCACTGGTGACTGAGAAAGCATGTAATAGTACAGTTTAAGTAGGAGCAGCTCTGGGTTCCGTGACGCTCCTGTTACTCAAGCCAGGCTGTGAGGAAAACGTCCCTGTAAACACTGACTCCAGGGAATAAAACCACCACCACTGCTTCACAGTAAACCATTCTGAGAGAGACTCTACACGAGGCCAGCCCCATGAGGAAAGGACTCTCAGCCGTGTGATGCAGGTGTAGTACTGAGTTCACGCCAAACTCTTCGAAGCTAGCAGGACGGTCACAGTCTCCTGCTATGAAGTGCACAGGACAGTTTACGTTATATACAGAGGGGCAATACCACAGGGGACATGCACTAGCACCATGCCACAGAAGTCAGCATGAAGGACGGGAAGCCACCGCACAAGCAAATTACTGTCTCATCCGGTATGTCATTTGCAGAGGCTACCTCTAGTGAGGGGAAGACTGCAAGGTCCTGTGTTCCCTTCCACAGCAAGGAGCGAGACCAAGACAGAGCGCTCATCCCTGGCTACTCAGAGGACACCCCTATTTAAATTTTACCCCTATGTAACTCTCCTGGACCTTACAGATATCCAAAATAAATTTCATTTCTTCAGTAAGAGAGAATGGCATTGAGCAAAATATGAAGATCATAAGAGGTGGGTGCGGGGATCCAGGGCAATCTACACTGCTACTCTCAGAATCAAATTCATGAGTTTGCAGGGCACTAGCTTTTCAAAATGAGATCATGCTTTTGAGATAGTTTCTTTCCATAGTCATTGAAGAGTGAATTCCACTCATACTGTGATCCCCAAGTACAAAATCTTATATATTTGGCATGTGTGACTGAAGTAGACCATGACACCCGATCAGATGCATACTGTCCTTATGCATGGCTTCTGCCTTGATATTAACTCAAACTCCCACCCTCCCAAGGCCTGTCCTCTCCTTGAGCTCATCTTCTAGAGGCGTGAGCCCGCTCTGTCCTCTGCATGTGCCGGACCACAGGGAATCATTCCAACTCAAGTTTTATTGGGATACTAGGATATAGCACAGTAGTAACTCATGCATTTTACACCTAAACACCAAAGCTCAAAGGAGGCTGAGCTGGTTACTGTGCAAGATGAACCAGCAAGACGTTCTCACCTCGAATGAAAATCTGATTTATGTGTCGAGTGAATACCTGCTGGTAATCCACCTTGGGCTTTCGCTTTTTCTTACGGGGCTGTCCCCGGGAAAGGGTGGTGGCCCTGGAAATGGTACCTCCCACACTGGACCCTTCTGTCCTTGTAGTCCTCCCTGACAGCTCAGACCTGGACTCCTCCCTGGCAGACGCCTGTAGGGAAGAAGGCACAGAACGGGAACGCCTGCGGGAGCCCCGGTCGGTGTCTCCGTGTCCCCAGACTGAAGCCACCTTCCAAGTAGATGTCTGAGAGTATCTGGATAGGGTGGAGTCTTCCACTGCAGACTTCGAATCTGCTTCCTTCTTGGAGGAATCTTGTAGTTTCAACCGATCAAACAGCTACAAGGAAAGCAATGAAAATATTAGCCTTTTCTCTACCCATCAACATCCCTCTTTTCTATCCAGAGAAAAAAGCAGCTTTCTTAATTACACTCTTTGGACTCCTTGCATTTCAATTTTTACCAAGTTAGTAATAACTTTTCTATTTCTAGCCATAATTCAGATCAGCAAGTACATCAAAAGAAAAGGCACCTGCTTATTTCTGTGATGTTAAGCTGAAAGACTTTCAAATCTTATACAAGAGGTAACCTGTTACTCAGATATGCGGGTTGGAAGCCCAGAGGCACTTGAGATCAGCTGGCAGTGTGGCAGGCGAGACTAACGAAGACTCCCATACTGGCACAGCTGGCTTGGGGTAGGGGTTTCTCTCTAGGACATCTCACTCCCTGGGGTCAGTGAGCTGGGAAGGAGGTCAGGGGGCTGCCTACCCTGGTGAGAGTCAGCGAAGAATCCCGTTCATATGCTTTGCCTAGAACAGGTTTTCTGTAGGTCTCATCCACATCTGTAAGTGCCTAGAGGAACAACCCAAAGGGAAAAAGGAAGCAGAATTAAAAATACTACTTTTAACATTTTTGGGGGGGAAAAAAGGCAGAATAATATCTAAATAGAGAAGAACTAAACAGGTAACTGAGCTCTTGGATAGAAAAAGATGGCACTACTTGGCACTTTCTGCTTAGGGCTTCCAAACTGCTATCACGATATGAGTTTCTCCAACACATGGTAAGGCTCTTTATCACTGCGTGATAGAGGGCTCACATTTCAGAGTATATGAATATCCAGGAAGCTTATTAAAATACAAATCCAAGGCTACTCTCTAAAGGTGCTGATTCAGTAGGTCTGAAATGAGGCCCCAAAACCTTTTAGGCCAGAAACCCCCAGGGGTCCTGATGCAGGACAGCTGTAGACCACACTTGGAGAAATACTACCGCTTTTTTACCCTCCTTGATTTCTATGTCTTATGACTACAATTAACAAAGATTAAGCAGAGTTACAGGCAGAATTACTGGTTAAATTCTCATCACTGAGCTCAATCTCACAGGACAACTACCAGGGTCATATGAGATTATGTAGCACAAATTACTCTGAAAAAGGTAAATCACCCCACAAATAAAAGCTGACAATATTAGTATTATCATTATCAACAAGTATATTCTCTGAAATCCTTTCCCCTCACAGGTAAAATTAAAATAAGAAAGTATTTTCCCCTACAATGAGATAGCTGAAGCTCAGAGTCATTACCGAAGTTGCCCAGTAGAGAAGCTGGGATTTAAATCTACAACCAAGATGTGAAGCTAGAATTCAAACTCCACAATGGTTGAAAACATGGTCTTAGGAGTAAAAAAGACTTAGGACAAAGTCTGAGCCTGTGACCTAGGTCCAATGTTTCAGTTTCTCTGAACTCAATCTCTTCATTTGTGAGATGGGATAGTAACAGGACATAAGAATGAACACATGGGGGTACAGCACAGGGAGAAGGAAAGTTGGAGATGGGAAAAAAGCACTAGAACTCCCAGTAGTTCTGTTCACTGTCAGACATTACAGTTGTGCTATCACAAGCTCCTTCTCTCCCACTAATGTCTAGTGAGACAGACAGGGAGCTTCTATAATGCTGGGAGTGTGTGGCACACTCTTTATAAGTGAAAGTCTGGCAAAGTGTTTTGCTTGCTAACATCTGTTTCTTCCCAAATACTGTACCTACCACCAGGTCCAGCCAAAGTGGGAGACCAATAAAGATTTTTAAATAAGTAAAAGAATGATCAGCAGGAAATAAATTTAAAATTACTGAACTGGATAATTATTCTTTCAGGCTGGATTTCTCAACCTTGACACTAATGGCATTTTGGGCTGACTAATTCCTTGTTGGGGGCTGTCTTGTACATTGTAGGATTTAGCAGCATCCTTGGTCTCTACCCACTAGATATCATCAGTTTCCTGTCCCACAGATGTGATAATTGAAAAAAACCCCAGACACTGCCAAATGTCTCTGGGAGGGAGGGAAGGGCAAAACTATATTGCCTTGAGGAAGGTGGAAATAAAAATAAAAGAAGCAATAAAAATATTTTCTGTTGTTATTGTTCAAGAATGTATAAAGGTTTTAGTTCTGAGAAGTTATTTTGTAGTTTTGCTTAATAAGGCTAGACATAAAATATTTAATCCCTAGTAGATTCTCCATCCCCCTTGAGAAAGAGTAATTACCATATTCCAGAACTTGTCAAATGCTACGAGGAAGCCTGTACAGACGCCCCGGAGTCCCTTGAAAGTGCGGATGTGAACATTCACCTTTACCCCCTCGCGGATACACCGATGGAGCTCTCCCAGAGGGCTGCCTTCGTGCACTGCAACAAAGGAACAGTCAGGACAGCAACGACATGGGCCTCCACTCCCAGAGCTACCGGCCTCGAGCATCCAACCAGAACAAGGCAGCAAGCACAGGAATTACCTCATTTTCAAAACCAGAAGACCCAGGGAGTGACGTGGCTTGTACAGCCAACACGCATGGACATGAGAGATTCCAACAGAATGTGGATAAATCATATGTATGGGCAGCATGTAAATATATCCTTTTTTCTGTGTGGTCACTGACTCTAAGATGTATTATCATATAAAAACTTTTGTGAACAAAAAATACCACATTAACTGTACATATCACCAGCTAGATTCTTCTCATTTCTACACATTAAGACAATTTTTTTTAGAATAGTTCTCGAGAAATGGATATCAAAAAAATGTGTTCATGTTTTTGAAGGTAATGAACTGTGTAACTTATCTGCCTTTAACATAGGCCATGCTCTCAGAGAGAATGGCTTTTTGGACCCATGATCTGAGCTACTCCATACATAAGTTCTCCGTGGTCACTGGTGTTTCAGTGCACATAATTTTGACACTAGGAGGAAAGGAGTGGCTGTAATCCAGCCCTTCATGGTGCAAATGACACCTGCTCATGAGCGTCTGGTTCTTAGGAGATTGCTAATAAGAACTGCATGCAAACAGCAATATGACAATTCATGGTAAGAATAATGTGATTGCAATTTTTCAGTTTTTACTACAATGAACTTCTTTTCTCAGAACTATGGAGAGGAGACGGATTTTTCTTACTTCCTGCTAATTTAGCTCTCACAATATACTGCTTTAGTATACAAAATCTCTCAAAAGAATACCATCCACCCCTCCAACATACACACATAACCCTGATACACAACAACTGCCTTTTTTCTCCCAAATGTGCAAGGCAAAATTCTTTGGAGAATATTTTGCACCGCTACTAAACAAAACAAAGTAAAACAAAACCAAAATCACACCTCTCTCTTGATTCTAGTGGCTTAATAGAGAAGAGTCCTGCATTTCATTTGGATAACTAAGTTGGTTCCTCTTGACTACTTTATCCCTCATTCTTGAATTGACATATAACTGATGACCATGATTAATGAAAGCAAATACTATTGGAAGAAAACTACTCATATGAAAAGTAGGAATTTTTACAGACTGGAAATCTGGCAGTAAAGTACAACTGGAGCCAAACAGCAGCCTTGGATAGGAAGAAGAGAACCTTGGTCTGACTAGTTAACTTACGTTACTTTTAGGAATAAATCTCTATAATTCAATTTCTTGGAAACTGATCACATTGCCTGGATTATTCCCTTTGCCCACATACATGTCCATCTCCCTACATTCCCAACATCTGTGCTTTTACAAAGAATGGAAAAACAATTCCTTTCTAACTTGAAAGCAGAGGGCCACTTAATGTACTTCTTCCCCAGTGCTCCCAAAATGGAGAGAAAGGGCAAGCATTATCTTAACAACACTCCCTTATTCTCATTTAACATATGGCAAACTCAGATATTTCAACTCTTTCATTTTCTCTTATTTTTTTCCTTCCAAAGGTTTAATATGGTGTTAATTCCAGAAAACATTTCTCTCCTTGTGTAATTAAAAATACAACACTAGTACCACCTACGAGGGCAAACTATAAAGGCAGAAATGAGCTCTCCATTCTAAATCAGAATCCATGGTCTTTCTAACCATCCCTGAGCCAGACTCCACGAGATGTGCAGCCTCCTAAAACTTAGTATGACATAAAAGCATTTGCCTTATCTTTGAAGACAGTTACTCTTCGAGGTCCCCTTCTATACTGGCACTATTCCTGGGCCACATCCATCCACATTCAGGTCTTTTTTAGCCTGTTCTTCCTGCTCCCTGTGTGGCCATTACTAGGTTTGGACAATAGATTTTCAAAAATTGAGAACTGTTCTGTCCTTTCTCTTCCCACAGCACAATTCGTTCTAGGACCTTATCGACGGCTGGTTTCCTATGTTCCCTAGCTCCCCTCACTCACATTTACAACATTTTCATCACTACCATCATCATCATCATCCATGAGCAGGCCTTATGCATGAGCCAAGCTCTCTTTTAGGCTTAACTTTACATATATTATTTTATTTTATCCTCACAACAATCCTAACACATAAGTACTATTATCTCAATTTATAGAAAGGAAATTGAGGTTCAGAAAGATTGGCATAATTTGCTCAAAATCACTTACAAGCAAACAACTAAGCCAACTCTCAATATAGAAAATATGCATTCTGACTTGGCGCGTGTAACTGTGACACTCTAAAAATAATAACTGCCACAACCCAAAATAACGGTGGCATTTAACATTCATTGAAAGCTTCCATAACTACCAGGCAACATTACTGTTGTAAATGCTTTACATGTGTTAACCAGTTCGATCCTCACAATGACTGATGGATTCTATCATTGTTTTCATTCTACAAATGAGGAACCTGAGGCCCAAAAGCATTTAAGTAGCCTAAAGTAAAACAGCTAGAAGTTGGAAGAGGCAGTGTTCAAACCTACGGAGATTCTGTTCATTTGTGGAAACTCACTTTAAAATAACAAGTTTTGCATTATATAAATTACACTGTGGAGTCTTAGTTTTTAAAAAATGTACTCAAACATGCTTATCAGTAACTTCAAAAGCTACAGCTCACTTCTCACAGGAACTCTTTCTTTAATAAATCTAATCTTTGCCCACAGTTCTATCATTTTCTTGTTTTCTGAAGGTCATCTAACTCTTTTTGATGTCAGCTTGTCTGTATCACGTGTATCCAACTGTTTCTAAAGCCATGATTAAATTTTTTAGTGACTAGGACACATTTTTTGAGATGTTAATTCTAGGCAAATATTTAATCATAGGAAGTCGCCAAAGATGGTGTTCACACACTGTCTTGCCATTAAAGAAAAGGGCTTCATGGTAAAGCTAAAACCACCTACCCAATAGAAACTTTCTTTTCCTTGACAATATTGGTAGCAAAGTGGTAAAAACCCATAGAACAGAAATAAATGTTACAATCCGAGACTTGGGAATAAATTTCAACAACCGAAGTGGCAAAAAACACACTCAACCCCAGAGACTGCTCTTACTTTAGGAACATGCACACTTCCTGTCCCTGAAGATCAGGAAAGCTAGGGTAAATTCGAGCTTGGACTGGGGTGCTCTAGCACCATAAGTCACCCAACAAAGGCACCTGCAACACCGCACAGCTTTTCAGGATGTTTTTCCTAATAAATTTCTAGGAATGAAGTGAAACCCTAGTTTGCTTAGCAAACTCTTCTTTTCAAAATGTCACGATTTAGTTATCAGGATACAGATGCTCTGAGTGCTAAGTAGGTCATTGTGTTCCCAGGGCAGATGTCAGAACTGCTTGCCAGTTGATGAAAGATATAACCCTGGGCATTTTTTATTCCATGTATACAAGACTTAACTCACACATTGGAAGCTCTGCTGTTTACAGCTTTACTCTAAGGATCTAGGAAGCTCCAAGAAATTCCCCAGTGCCATTTACACCTCCAGAACTTAAAATAACCTGCACATATGGTAACAGGAGCCTGAAAGACACAGTCCTGCACCCGGCCAGGCAGAGTGGCTGTGAAACAGTGCAGTGTCTTAGTGGCATTTTGTGCCTGCTGTATTTCAGCACTTGTATTTAGCAATGTGAACATATGTGTACCAAGCCCCTGTAGTCCTTGTCCTGCTTATCCCGTCCCAAAAGGAACTGTCACTTCCTGAGCAGGGCCTGTGAAATGATTGTCCCTGGTGCTATCTGAACAGACCTCCCTACAGCCCATCTGATCCTCAGATCCCACTAACCACTCTCCTTTTCCGAGTCCTGACTGTGCTCTCCCCTGTAACTTCTGCAAAAACCTTCTTCTCTTTATCCTTGTCTAAGCTCCCCAAGACCTCTCACCATCTCTGCATACCTCTGATGTCCCTCAAACTCTCGGGACACCCCCATCACTCCTGCAGACCCTCTCTGAAGGCTCATCACCTCTGTGGACACCTGCGTGAACCCCGATTTCCTTTGCAGACCTTCCCGGGGCTCCTGACGGCCACTCTTCCCGTAACGCTCCCGCAGACTCCCCACGCCCCATCACCCTCACAGACCCTCCTCACCTCGCGCACTATGGCTGCAAACCTTCCCCAGGCCCCCGCCCCCTAATAACACTGCCCGGCTGCAAGCCCGGGCCGCAGACCCCGGCCCCCGCCCCGCCGCCCGCGGACTCACGGGGCATCCGCGTGAGCACGTTGCGCGGCGCCTTCCGGCTGCGACCCGGTCCCCGCCGGGATGCCCCGGCCGTGCCGTCCTCTTCCTCCTTGACCACCATGAGGCGACGGAGGCGCTGGATGCGCTCGGGGTCCGGGGCGGGGGCGTCCGCGCGGCGGCGGCTGCGGCCCGAGGTTCCGGCGGAGGCGGCGGCGGGGCCCCCCGAGCCCGCGGCCGCGCCCCGCGCCCGCCCGCGCCCGCCGCCCCGGGAGCCGGTCCTGAGGAAGCTCTCGTACGCGGCCAGGTTGTTGAAGCAGGGGGCGTTGGGGTAGGGGATGGGGGGCAGGCGGGGCGCGTACAGGGCCAGCAGCGGATCGAAGCTGTCAGAGCTGACATCCAGCCGCGGGCTGGGTGGGCTCGCGGGGCTCCCGGCGCGAGCCGACCTCGCCCCCCGCTCGCGCTCCTCCATGTTTGAAAGGCCCGCAAGCCGAGGCCGATGGGAAGAAGCCGCGGGCCGCCAGAGGGCGGCACTGCGCAGCCGCGGCGCGAGCCGCACTTCGCCAGCGCTGCCGCCGGGGGGCAGCATCGGCCCGCGCTCGGTCCCTTCCAGGGGGTGTGACGCGTGGCTGCGACCCCTGACAGGTTAATGCCAGACTAATTAATGCCTAGTCTGCTTAAATGCAGTGTTTCTCGTCCGTGCCATTATCACTTGAGGTATTTGTTAATACCCCGGACTCCCCGGGGTGGATCCCGGGATCTGCTGGTTAGCATCCTAGGGCGTTTGCCTGTTCACTGGTACTGCAACCTACTCCTAGCTTGCACCGGAGGGAAGACGGGGGAAAGGGACGAGGAGGGTATCAACTTTCATCCTGAGTTCTACTGGGGGAAGGGATGGGCTTAGCATTCCTAGGCTCTGGTTATTTAGCCTTATCTGGGCTTTTCCCGCAGCAATGGTATTTCCTTTACCTATGAATAAAGAAATTTGCACTAACGATGGTGCGATCTTAGTGTCAAAGAAAAATAATTTTATTGCTATTTTCTCAGCATTGGTAAAGAACTGGAGGAGCTGTGGGTTCACAAGATCTGATCTGTTTCAGTTTTTAGTCTGTAGCCTTACGTCATCAAAGTACTTGTTTTTTGATGTTAAAATGAGTCGCCTCTAGATATAATATTACTTTTTTACCCATTAGGGCAAAGACGTTCCCAGTCCCTTACAAACCACAAAAAATCACTTCCCTAATTGCAACTGCTCTCCCAGTTGTCAACCAGTATTAATTCCACTGGTTGGGTTTTTTTGTGTACTTGTTTCCTTAAGATTTGGAAAAGACCAAGAGAATACTATAGAGTATCTTGGAGAGCAAGATAAAAATTAATATGCAGCAGTGAATTACACTCTGGAATGAATAAGTATCTCCACAAAAAGTCAGGCAGCAACTTCTAGGTATTTTACTGGTTTCCTTATGGCACTGTATTAAATCCAGTTTATTACTCTGTTTAAAACCCCCCCGCCTGAACAAAACTCGAAGCTACAGAACCACCTGGATTTCAGCAGATGAGTTCTCATCCTCCTGTCTTATGACAAATCGAATAATGGGCTTTATGGTATTTCATGAGACCTGAAGAGGCACACATTTTCTCTAGGTGGATCAGTCCTGAAACTTTGTAGTTTAATGCCTACTTGCTGATACAAATTTTATATAAAATGCTATCAATTTACCATTAAGTGAAATTTTCCAGTCAAGAACTATATTATTTTAGGCTCATCTAGCCTATCAGTATGCTGAGGGCTTTCTTTGCTGTTTTACAGTACTTCAACCATATGCATCAGAAGCCCCAAGCCTCTGGGATAAAACATCAGACTGCTGAGCCCCAAATATTCAGGGAGCCTCAAATGGGCATTTAGAATTCCAAGGAAGTGTTTTTTGATCTAAGTGTGAACCTACTGTGATGAGGGGATACACATTTTGGCTCACCCAAAGACAGACACAGAAGTCACTTACATACTGCTTGTATTATGAAATAAATGAGTAAGAAGGCCCAGGGAATTGAAGTCCTTGTTTTTTTCTCAAAGAGATTTTTGCAATTACTAAACCCAAGCTCTTCCTGTGGAGTGGGGGAAAAACAGGAAGGAAAAAAGTAGCATCGACAGATGGGGTGTCAATTAGTGAAGGATGTTACTCTTTGAAAAATACATTTTCTTGGCTATAAATTTTGCAAAGCAAGACCAGGCACTGGGACGTGGGTGGTCTCTTAAGTGATTCTTAATAGACCCAAATAATCTTTTTCCTTTAAAATATGAAACAAGGACAGAAGGAAATGGGAGTTATCTCGCCACAAACCCATGACCTCCCACTTCAGAGACCAACGACTTGGTAACATGAGACTAACACTGAACACTGATGTTCTCTGCCGTTCTGATCCTATCTCCATTGGCCCATAGAAACCTGGAGCTATTGACTCCACTAACATCTGCGGCCTGGGACCTCTCTGCTCTTGAGTTCCAATTTCATTATTCTGATTATATATAGGCTGTTCATGAATCTTTTCACAAAGTCCAACAAGACTTTGTTACAGCTTTTAAACAAGTATCAGAGAGGACATACAGTACGTGTCTTTGTCCTCATTCCTTCTCACACATCTTCTTTCTCTCGTAGACATCCACCTCTACTTGGAAAGAGGCAAGTGCCTTTGGAAACTCTGGCCCTAGCAAGATGACATTATCATGCTGAGAACTCCATAAAAGCAACACATGGGATGTGTACACCAAGGATGGCGAAACCATTACTCATTTGTTTAGCCAAAGCTAGAAACTTGGAGACTGACACAAAGCCCTTAGTCTCCCCCAGAATTCGTGAATTCAGAGGCATCAGGCAAGTGTGAACCTGTATTGGTCTGTGGCTCTGCCAAAGGTGAAGGCAAGCACAGGGGTGGCAGACATGAGACTCTTCACAATCACTGGGTTCTCTAAGAGCAGGTGGGAGAGAGTAACGTTTGGGCTCCTCTTCTATCATAGATGAAAAGAGCTGACGGGGTTTTATAAGACTTGTGTCATAATCTAAAAATGATTCTTCCTGCAAGGCATGAAATAGTTCTTGCTTTATAAAAATAGTACCACGAATAAAAAGAAAAAAACCCAAAGAAGTCATATTCTAACATTGAAAAAGGGGGATTTGCTCAAGCAGGACAAAAGGCATCGCTCTACCCCTTCTTTCCATCCTGTTCCCTCCCACCTGGAGTCATGTCACCCCTGACACAGTATTCTGGGTGACAGGAATGCAAGGGTCACCGAAGAAAAGCGATGTGGGGGCCTTGCGAGGTTAAGTATGCCGGAGTTAGAGTGAAGGGTCACTGTTTTCATCGAGGATCTCTGGGTGCTCTTTCCAGAAAGCATCACCAATGATATCGCAGTGCAGAGGCACCGGCTTAGTCCTGGTCCGCGTCACCACCATCTTTTTTCCTTCCATTTCTGCTGGCAGTTTAACTTCTTTTGTCATGACCTCATCTACCTACAAGGAAGAGTGGTGACATGACCCTGTTAACTTGACAGTGAGTTTGGGAGAGAAGGAGAAAATTCGGAAACTCGCTTTTATCTATGTCTGACTACCAGAATTTTCAACATACACCAACCTCTTTACAATTACAAACATGCTAATGAAGGTTACATTACTAAAGTTTAAAAAGTATCTTGGAGCCAGGCATGGTGGCACATGCCTGTAATTCCAGTACTCTCGGAGGCTAAGACAGGTAGATCAAAAGTAGTCCAAGCAACTTTGTGACTTAGCAAGGCCCTGTCTCAGAAAAAGAAAAGTGATCTGGGAACAAAGAAGGGATTTTATGTACCTCCTTAGTAATGACTGTAGAATTAAACGTATTTCTCTTTTCCCACCTGCATTAACAAGTTCCAAGTCCATGCCAAAGAACAAATGTGTTTTGAAAATAGTGGATTAGTCAGAGCTGAAGTTGCCAATGGAACGACTAGCTCTCAACATACCCTTCAGTACCTTTTAGAGAAAAACATTTAATATGGAAGAGAATGAATTTAGTAAAATAATTAAACCAAGAGCCGATGAGACAGAAAATTTTGGTAAGAGTTAAGGATTTAGGTAAATGCATAGACTCCTCACAGAATATTAAGGTAAATGTGAATGGAGCCTCTTTGGAAATTGACAAAACCCTCACACACAACATCTCTCAGTGCTTCATGTTATAGCTGTCAGACACAGAGGAACCATTTAATGATATTCTCAGTGTGGGAGAAAGAATTCTGAAATGTTCTATGAATGCAAAAATCCTTGTATCTTTACTGTACTCGTGTTAAAAAAAGGGTATGCTTGATATGGTGAGAGCTTATGGCACAGAAAAGTAAGTGTGCTAAGTTTAAAATCCTATACTACTTATATCTATGCAATGGGAAATTCTAGGCCTCAGCTGACTGACAAAGTCGGCACCCAAACTAACCCTACTGAAAGGATCTAGCTTATGTGAACAACTAGAGTCCTGTCAGCAGGCGGGACGAAGGCTGGGGTGGGCGCAGGCTCTCTTTCTCTGCCTGACCCATTTTCCTTTGAACATCACAGGATTACCTTCTGCCATATCAGCACAGTCCCCTTCCTGTACATCAGCGGCTCATTGTTGTAGTTGATATTGAATTGAGAAAACAAAATCTCGTTCTTGTCTGCTGCCAGGGTTCCCTGGAAAATAGGGATTGATGTAAAAAGCTGTGGCTGACATCTGAATACGACCTGCTTATGCCACCTAAACACGGAAGAACACATCAGAAAGTGGAAGGATGCTGCCTAACAGTTCATGCTGATGACTTTTCACCGTAAGTACAATTTGAATATTATTTTGATAGCCACATCCACAACATTCTCTTTTGTCGCAAACGCTGGCTCCATAAGTTCAGGCTGTGAGGAGGTAGAAGGAGCAAACAGTAATTAAATATCTCATATGCACATAAATCTGATGTTCATTTTTCTTATTTTATGATTATACAATCTCCATTTTAAAGATGAGAAAACTGGAGCATAGGAAGATTTATATGAAATGTCCAAGGCTGAAGGCTGTCTTTATTTTTTTACTAAGAATATAAACTTGGCTTTTCCAAACTGGGTATATCTATTAGTATTCCAATTGTTGCAATATAGGTCTTCATTCTTAGTACCACTAACAATAGCAATCATTGACTAACCATGTACTGTCCTTAGGGCTACTTATTACATTGTACCTCACTTCAGAGTCCCTCATCCCGCCAGTAGCAGGTCGTCTACTAAGAAACACCAGTATTTACTGAGCACTTATTATGTGCATCATACTATTAAATTCTCGCCATAAACCTTTGAGGTAGGTACTACTACTTTCTACATTTTACTTACAAAGAAGCAAGGCAGACAGTAAAAAAAAAAATTAAACAGACACATGGTTCAAGTATTATTATCTAATCCCCACAAAGAGCATGGACTCTTAGTACACACAGGGATTCTAGACCCAAAAAAACAGAAGAGAGGCCCAAAGGGACAAGAAAGAGCACGTGCCCTGTGTAGAGTACACTCAAGATACAGCTGGAGCCAAGCGTCAGCAGATGGGAATCCACAGCCACTGTCAGGGAATCTGCTTTCCAGCTGAGGACAGCGACAAAAGTAGTAACTCACCCAGGCTTGCAGAGCAAGCAGGCAGCAGAGCAGTTACCATTATATTTTGTACTTTTCAAAATGAAGCTATAAAGGGAGCTAAAGACGAACATAAAGGGAGCATTAAAAAAATATTCAGGGGGACACTACAGCAAACTGCCCCCAGCTAAGCAGTAAAATCTTTATACCTTTAATCTCTCCTGGGCTTGTTCAGGTGTTAGTCCAGATTGTTGTATAAGTGTCCAGTAAACTGTATTATAAAGATTATTGATGTGACCTGTGAGGAGAACAACACAGTAAGGTTTACATGCACAGCATTTGGTTCAATAGTCATACTTTAAAGAGATCTCACATACCCTTCAGTACTTTCAGAGAAAAACATTTAATATAGAAGGGAATGAATATAGTAAAATTTACCCAGTGTCCTACAGAGAAAACAAAGCAAGGAAGCAGTTGGGCAGGAAAAACTTATTGCCAAATAACTTTATTTGGTGATTTCACTTATATTTTACACAAATCTGTTAACTCAGGCGCTAATTTTAGAAATACTTTCAAAGTTATTTGACTTACATTACTCCAGTCTCTTTTCCAGTTATTCTGGCAAAATCAGCATGTACCATGTGAGTAAAAGTGACACAGATATCATCACAGCAACTTTAAGGCAGGGACTTACTAATACCGAATGAGGCTGCGTGAATACAAATGCGTAAAGCAGCATGCGACCCCGGGGAGCAACAGAGAGGGGTACAGACTGGTCGACTGTTTCACATGTGCAGGAAGGCAGCTGCCACTGCACAGGCTCTGTCAGACACTAAGTCAGAATCCAGACTCAGTATTGACACCTCTTTGATTTAAAAAAAAAAAAAAGTTTTAAAAAACTATGTTTATATGAAATCTCCCAAATTTTCAAGTATTTTTAATTAATTAAAATTGTTTTAAAAAATACTGCATTTCAAACAAAATACACATTAGGAAGTTGATATCTGACTGACACATTTACTCCACAGAATTTGTGGTTGAAATCTGTTTGTTTGGTGCCACTTACAATCTGCTTGCCGCCAGCTGAGGTAGTCCTTTAAGGTCTGGTTGCTAGGATACAACACAACTCTTCCATCAAAGCCTGGGGGGTACAGAAGGGGCTGATCCTCAAAATAATCCCGCCAGTAAAACACATAGCTGGAGGCGAACTGGGAGGCCACGTGGGTCATGAACTTACTTGCAAACATCAAGTACATTGGGTGGAATAAGAGAAGAGAAAATGTATGATATTAACTCAACAAATTTCTCAGAAAGCCAAGGGATAAAAAACATTTGGCTAAGAAAAACTATTTTAATGTCTTGGCTATACATTTTAACCTTCTGGTCTCGTTACTTGCTTGAATTTTTCTCTGTAGGATGTGATGTAAATTTATGATTCAAGAATTGTTTTATTTTTGTATTGTTAGTCTTGGAAGGAGGGAATCACTTCTTTAAAAATCACACTAATATATGTTTTGTGTCTATTAGGAATTTCAAAATACTGCCAAATTAAACATCAGATTTCTCCACTTCATCGTGAAATCTTCCTTCAGTAAAAATTTAAATAATATTCAAAGTAGAGACTGACACTGGCTAAAGCCAACGTATGAGTCAATCATGTTACTTTTTTTTTTTTTTTTTGGTACCGGGGATTGAACTCATGACCTCACACTTACTAGGCAAGCACTTGAGCCACTGAACTAAATCCCCGGCCCCTCATGTTACATTTTTATGGTGTGTTTCTTTTCTAAATGTTCAATGCCAGGTCAGTTTAGAAGCTCAGCTGATGAGGCAATGAAGGAAAAGAATGAGATAAAAGAAAGTATACAGAATGCTCAGGGGTGAGATGCAACGAATACAGTCTGAACCGGAAGTACACATTCATTCTGCAGTTGCAAATCCTGCAGACATCATCTGTAGTCTGTAAACCAAGATAAACAGAAATGCAGATGTTGGTAGAAACAACTGAAAAAAGGAAGCAGGCCACAGGACTACCTGGCTCTTCTTTTAAACCAGTTGCTCTTCTGCTTGAACACAAAACTGTATTCGTCACTCTGTCCATATGCAATCACAATATCTTCCAGTTCTTCCATTACAGTCTGAGCACATTTGGTCATCAGGTGGAGAGCACGGCTATCATTAGGTTTCGCAAAGTTGTGCTTCTCAGCAAACCTTCATAGAACAAGAGAGAAAAGGGTGTGAACAGAAGTGTCGCTAGCAACACAGGCCACTGAGCTTGATTCTAAGAGGAAGACACTGTTACAGTGCTACTACAAGCTACAACCCAATCCATTTCCTTAAGAAATTATTTTCTAGGCTGGATATATAGCTCAGAGGCACAAGCACCTGCCTGGCAAGCGCAAGGTCCCAAGTTTGATTCTCCATACTAAAAAAAAAAGTAGTTTCTTGCTCTTAAGAATTCTTAAGGGACATACTTGCTACACCTCAATTTCTTTTTCTATGAACTGGGGACACATTAACCTCATTGGGTTGTCCTGAAGATTAGGGGAAGATTTTTAAAAGAATAATTATGCCTGATTCCTATTAAGTGCTCAATACATCTTACCATGATTATTAGTAGTAGCTCTTTAAAAAATTAAATTCCCATTTTCCTGTTATTTTTTCTAGAATCCATTCTATGTGGTCTGTTACTGGCAATGAAACAAGGACATTCTGTACGTTGTTACTCACTGCAAGACCTATGCAGAGTTTTCAACAACACTCAAAGTTACCCAGCAGAACAGCAAGGCTGTTAGCTTAAGGGCTTAAGTAGGCACCGGAGAGTGATCCTCCCCGCCCTCCTCATCCTCCAAGGATCCCAGGTCTTTGCAGTCTGGTCCCTGCTCATTTAAATGGGGCCTTTTCGGTTCAGCTCCTCACTAGGGGGGTACAAGGTCCCTTGCAACTACCCTAACCACGTGACAAAAGAACTCAGGCCCGGCCGGCCCAGGAGGCAGGACGCTCAATGCCGAGCGCTCATTGGCTGCTGTGTTACTCGGGTAACCACAGGGCGCCTCGGCAAAAGTGTCGGGTCCCGGAAGCGCCGGCGCATCCTACGGTACCCCGCCGAGCCAGCTCACCGATGGAAACTCCTGCCATCCAGCCTCACCACTACCCAGCAGTGAGGAAGGCAGGTGTCATCAGCCTCGAAGTTCCGCACGTACTCAAACTTGCTTTTTGCCATGAGCACTCCCAATCTCAGGCACCGTCTCAGAGCCAGGTAAGTAGGGGCCAAGCAATACCGAACCTTAAAGGAGCGGGGAGCCCACATGCAGACAACGGGAAGGGAGGGGACTAAGGAGCCCCGCCCCGGAAGTTCCGGCTTCCCTTCGGCCGCTCTAGCCGCGGCGTAGGTCATCTCTCTGGTTTTCCCTTCTCTTGCTTCAGTGTTCTTCAAACCCGGAAGAGAGTACGTTTTTTCCCTTCGTACCATCCAGCCAGCTCTCCTTTCCTCTCACGTGCTTCAGAACGTCACTCTCATGGCTTTTAAACTTTCTTTTCTGACCAAATTTTAAAGTATATATTTTTTCTCTTTCTAAATAGGATTCACTCACTGTAGAAAATACGGATATACCGACTTAAGAGTGTTTGTCTGATTCCTCCCAGATTCTTTTCTCTGTGTGTATATAAATTCAAACAGGGAACATGCAATAATCTCCCGCTTGTACACCTTTTATATTTTTTTCAAGGGGCTGGATTATTTTCTAATGTCATTTGATTAGTTCAAAGTGCAAATTCTAAAAGAAAAATAGACCTCTAATTTTCAGAGTATATGTATACTATGTTCCACCATTATAGGCAATGATGCACTGATTTGTTACTAGTATAAAATGGTACCTATACAACCATCAGGTGACTCATTTGGATTTATTACCTATTTACATTTTTTTATCCTCAAGAAAAATACAGTAAACAGTATAGAAGGAATGTGGTAAATAGTGATAAACTCTTAACTTTGCATACTTTAGGTCGTGTCTGGTATATCCATGGAGTCATAAATCTACTAATATGCCATCTTTCTTTTCTTCTTGAAGTCAGCTTTAAGTTATTACTCACCCTTGACTTCAACTTCTTCTCTCCAAGCTAACCAGAAGACAAGCAAATCCTATCTCCTCTAGGAACCCTATATTCATTAGATGCTTTTTTTTACAGGAGACCCTTGAATTATTACTGGCCTCACATACAAGCAACTTGGGTTGAGACTAGAGTTTTTAGGTTTAACTTACAACCAAAGTCTTGAGTTATCCAAATGCTCGTTGCTCTTGCCGTTGTAAACAAACAATGCCCAAAAGGCATGTGTAAGCATAGTATCAGGCTGACCCCAGATGCATGTTTTTGGACATGATTTTGTTTGGTATTTTTTTTATAATCATTATGATTACTGCTATCAAAAAGGCCCCCAAGGGCCAAGGATTTAGCTCAGTGGCACAAACACCTGTCTGGCAGACGTGAGGTTGTGAGTTGGATCCCTGGTTCAAAAAAAAAAAAAAGGCCCCCAAAAGGCTAGAAATGAAGCCAAGGAAGGAAAGGCAGGGAAAAAAGCAATCACAATAAAAAGAAGAAGGAAATTGAAAATTGTGGAGAAATATGAGAGTGGTGCTTGTGTGATAATCTCATTAATATGTATAGCATGTTGAAGGCCACCATCTCAACAATCTTAAAGAGAAAAGATTTGTATAAGGAAGCTAATGTTAAAGGTGTTACTCAAATTAGTAAGTTGCAATCATCAGTGTTATATGAAGTAGAAAAGCTGTTAGAGTGAATAAAGGAAAGGCAAATGGCAGGTTATAGCCTATTTGAGCCTATAGTTTGTGAAAAAGCTAGGGGGTATAAATGCAGATCTCATAAAGGATAATCCATCAGTGAGTGATAATGGTGAAACATTTTGTGCCAGAAAGGGGAGGTTTCACTGAAAATGCTTGGTGCCTGTTGAGGGCCTTTAGATGGAACCTTTGTAGGGTATCTCTGACTGCCCATTGACAACTGCAACCCTTTGCAGCCTGAAGAAGCCAGATAAGTCATTGACCATTACTCTTTCACAGAAGTTTGGAGTACTTCAGAGGGAGGAATGTTGTAGGCAGTTGAGTTAGAGAAGAATATTATAGGCAGGGAGATAGGGCTGGCCTCTGGAAGAAGCCAGTGTAGAAGACCAGGTATCTTGCAACCTTGGAGGAGACAGACACTTCTTTCTGTGGCCCAGATCTCAAGATAAAAGACAAAACAAATGCAGCCACACCCTAAGGATAAATATCAGAGATTGGATATTTTAAATAGGTATCCATCATCTTGAGGAGACCAGAGGTGCCACTAACCCAATCCCCTACAGGCAAAGGCCCTGTTCTATATTTGTGCCCATTTGCTACATGACTTGCTTCCCCATTTACTCCCAATTTAATCAGTTTTAATTGAGCAATGATACTCGAAATCTTATTGGTTGACCATAGTTCTGTCCCACCTCATGCCTACCTGCCTTGCGAGTTCTCACTTTTCCCCAGTTGGACCTGCCTCACCTTGTGGTTTTGCTCTATAAAAATCTCTAGAAAAGGCAAGGTACTCAGCAACCCACTCTGGGTCCCTTCTGTCTCTCTCTTGGACAGAAGCTTTCTTTCTCTCAATAAATATATTCTGCTCTTAAACAACTGTAAAGTGAAAACTGGTGTTCATAGTGTAGCTACGCATGGTGAAGCAGCCAGTACTGATAAAGGGTTGCTGAAAATTACATATACTGCTCCAAAATGATGACACAGAGAAACAGCTTTTGTTCTTATCAAGTTTTCAACTGTAATATAACTGGCCTTTTTTTTTTTTTTTTTTTTTAAGGAAATGCCCAAGAGAACATACATTATCCAGGAAGATAAGAA
The DNA here is from genome assembly GCA_004027455.1 of Hydrochoerus hydrochaeris. NCBI lineage: Eukaryota > Metazoa > Chordata > Mammalia > Rodentia > Hydrochaeridae > Hydrochoerus > Hydrochoerus hydrochaeris. Next base: position 89,941 of record PVLA01001713.1, on the reverse strand, counting down.
AATGCCAAGCTACAAGCCTATGGAGGATAGGCCAACTTTATTGCTATGTGACAATAGGAGTGGTGACCTCAAGATAAAGCCTGTCTTGGTTTATCACCCTGAAACTCTTAGAGTGTTAAGACATGAAGAATAAGCGAGGGGTCATGTGGAGATCTAATATAAAACCTGGGCAATGGTAGAGTTTTTTGAGTGGGTCAGAGAGGCTTTGTGTCTTACTGTTAAGAATATGCAGAGGACAGAGGTTTACCACTCGAGGATCTGCTCGTCATGGACAATGCTCCTGCTCACCTATGAGATTTGGAAGAAGAATTGGCTGAAGAATTCCCATGGTTCTCAGTTCAGTTCTTCCTACCTAATACAACTCCTCTACTGCAGCCTATAGACCAATAGGTTACAGCTAACTTTTATAAACTCTACACCAAGGAACTGTTCCTAAAGTGCTTCCAGATGGTCTCAGATACAAATTTAACTCTTAAAGAGCTCTAAAGGAATATTACAGCATCCTTTCCTGTGTGGGACTAATTGAGAAACACTAATTAAGGACAATGAGATCTGTCTGGAAGAAAGTATGGCCTACAGCTATACAGTAAAGGAACTTTTAAGGCTGGAGACTTCAATTGACACTATGGTTGGTGACACTGTCAGTATAGCAGAGTCCATAGGTTTGCAGGTAGACAGTGATTCTGAGGAACACTCAGGAATTTCAAAAACTTCTGGCTGAGTGAAACTTCTCACTTTACAGTAGTTTAAGCCACTGAGAGAGTGGCAGCCGAGGAGCTTTGTGAAGAGGAAGAGTATCAACAATCAGTGCAGCAAAGTTCTTCTGAAATAAAGGAAATCCTGAAAAAATGGACAGAGCTATAAACGTTTGTAGAGAAGACCCACCCAGACAGAGAAAAAGCCAATCACTGCATTTACTTAATGACAATATCATGTCGTACTATAAAACAGTATTAAAGAAAAGACAGAAACAGACAATCTTAGACTAGTATTTAGTTCTGAAAAGGTTGGTACCTACTGAGCTTTGGAATGCATTATGGATATTTCCGTTATTTCTTATGGAAAAAATAGTCTTGACTTACAACCAGCCTTTGTGAATGAATTGAGTTCATAAGTCAAGGTTCCACTCTACTTACTCTTTTTTTTTTTTTGACAGGGTCTTATTATGCTGCCTGGGCAATGCGCCTGCCTTAGTCTCCTGAGTAGCCGGGACTACAGGCATTTGCCATTATGATGGGCCATCAGGTAAATTTTAAATTTCACCTATCAGCATGAACTCATGATTTTTAAAAATGTACTTCCCAGATTTGTCTATTGGGCAGAGAAGAAATGACACTTTTATGTAATCAGTATCCTGCTCTTAATTCCTAAATATCATTCCCCCATTAAACAAATTCCTTGGAGAAGCGACTGGCTTCAAGTTTTCTCACAAAAAAATTCAAGGTGAGCTAGGGACATCGTGTTGTGCCAATGAGAAAAATAAATTCTGAATGTAATGAAGGGCTGCCAGAAGATGATCCAACTTGAAGAGCCTTCCACTGGCCCAATTTGAGACAATCTGAGCATCAATAAGATGTTGTATCTGGGCACAGTGGCAAAGGTCTGTAATCTTAGCACCCTGGGAGGTTAAGGATGGAGGATCAGAAATTTAAGCCCAGTTCAATTTTTTTTTTTTTGAGACAGGGCCTTACTTTGTAGTTTAAGCTGGCCTGGAACTCACTATGTACCGCAGGCTGGCCTCAAACTCATGGCAATCCTCCTGCCTCAGTCTCCTGAGTGCTAGGATCATGGTGTGCACCACCATACCCAGGCTCGAAAAGTAATTTTTTAAAAAAGACTGGTGGTGTAGCTCAGTGCCAAGGCCATGGATTCAATCCTCAGTGACACAAAACCAAAACAAAACAACATCACACACATACACACAATAATACATGGAGTAAATAGGAAGTAAATATAAACACAGCCACCATTCCATAACACTCAGACAAAGCCAAAGCTCACCTGCTGCTATTGCAATTGGAGTTGATTAAGTACACTAACCTCTCAGGCTGACAGTTGGCTATTATAGGAGAAGGATGAGGGATTTGCTTTGGCTTTTCATGTGGAAAATATATATAGTTCAACCTCAGTGGACAAGAGAACATTTTTACAAAACAATCCTGGCTATTTTAAAATACAGAATGGCAGGCTTAGAAAGTAAGCTTAAAAAAAAAAAAAAAGAAAGCCTTTTGTAAACATCTGTGGGATAATTGATACACGCAAGGATCACTAAGGGATACTATAGCTGTTACTTATAAGATTTATGGGAAACAGGATATTGCCCAAATGTTGTGATATGGTCCCACTGATTATTTGCTAATTACAAAGAGAAAAACATATCATTAAAAGGGACAGCCTGACTGTGCTCACCTTACACTCATCTTCCAGGTTAGTGTCACTGACAGTGATACTTTGTGCATCTACAGTAGGTTCCAAGGTGGTACAGCATGGGAAACACAACACTGAAGGCTAAAATTGACCCAGCCATTAAACTCCTGGCACATAATCTTCCTCACACATTAAAACCAACCGAGGGTACTTTTAAACTTCCCAATTCCCAGGCTGCATGTAGGCCAATTAAATCACAACTTCTCCAAGTGCGATACAGTCATTAGTGTATTTTAGCGGTCCAAGGTGTAGAATGTTCAACCAAGAATAAGAAGTAATGGCTTAAAAAGAAGAGGTTTAAAATGCAGCAAGAGAACATAATCAGGTAAACTGAGAATATGGTTTATCATGTAAGATTACTGACTTGGCTTCTTCAAAAGATAAATTTCATCAAGAAGGAAAAGATAAAGGAGGATAAGGAGGGAAGGGAGGAAAGTAAAATGTGGGGGGCGTATTAGAATAAAAGTGATTTAACAGACATATGAACCAAATGCATTATACAAATCTTGATAAATACTGGCTAAAAGGCATGAAAATTAAATTTAAATTTCCTGTAGAAATCTAGAGTTAATAACATCCCTAAATTTTAGTGATCTACATATAGTATAGTTTATAAAAGTTTATTCCTGAATCCATTGGTTGTACTTACAGGTAGCCGTTTTGATCCCTGCATCTTCTTATTCGAAAATGAAGTGATTTGAAGCTTGTGCACTGCAGTCAGGCATGGTGGCACATGCCTGTAATCTCAGCACTCCTAGAGACTGAGGCAAGAGGCTTGTAAGTTTGAGCCCGGCCTGGGCAACTTAGCAACTTACTGAAACTCTGTCTCAAAATTTAAAAATTTACACATTTAAAAAAGGATTGGGGAGCCAGGTGTGGTAGCACATGCTGGTTATTCCAGCACTTAGGAGGCTGAGGCAGGAAGATTGCCTTGAGTTCAGCCTGGGCTATGTAGTAAGTTCAAAGCCAGTTTAAACTACATAGTGAGACCTTGTCTCAAAAATAAATAAATAAATAAATAAATAAATAAATAAGGGCTGGGGGTGAGGCTCAGGTGAAGGTTCTGGGTTCAACCTCCAGTACTAAAAAAAAAAAAAAAAAAGGCTTCTGCACCGTATGGTGTGTATCTTCACCCACATTTATGGATGTTAGAGCAGTATAGCTAAGTGTGAAGATTATAGGTCAGGGTATATTGTCCTCTTAAAAGAAAGGACAAGGCAATAATTTTGTGGAATAAACTCCCTACAAATACTGTCAATATATAAAATGTCAATATATAAACACAAAAACAGTACTGTGGTTATTCAGGAGTTTAATCTTAGGAGATACATAGAACATTTAGGGATGATTTCTTATTGTAAAAAATAGATTGATAGAAAAAGTAAAACTGCAAAATGTGAACAATTATTGAATCTAGTTGTAGTTATGAGGTAGTCATTACACTGTTTTCACCTTTTCATGTTACGGCTTAAATTGTGTCCCCTGCCCTCCAGAACATGTTAAACTCCTCATATACCTGCCTGTTCATGTAAGATCATTGAGAAGTAGAATATTTCTAGAGGTAGCTAATTAAGAACTAACTAATCAAGAACTAATTAAGAAGTAACTAAGGTGATCAAAATTTATTCTTAATCCAGCATGACTGATTTCCTTATAAGAAAATATATACACAAAGAGAGAGACTGCTATGGGTAGAAGAAAGCAGAAATTGGAGAGACACAACCACAAGCCAAGAACCGCCAAGGACTGTCTTCCATCGTCAAAAGCTAAGAGAGACACGTGGAAACATGCTGTTATTATTGCCGTTTTATAGAGGTGGAAAGTCTGCAGCCCAAGATCAAGGGACTCGCCTACCAAGCCAGAAGGTTGTGGAGCAAGGATTCCACGCCAGGAATCGCAACTGAAGTTTTGTACTCAGAGCCACTGATCAGCACTACTTCCCCTTTTATTCCATTTTTACTTGAGAGCCCTACAGTATTTTCTCTCTGTACCAATCACTTAATGCTTACATGACTAATGGAATTTTAGAGCTACAAGTTTCAGTCTATCAGTTTTCTATTATCTATCTTTTATTTTGCTCTTTATTTATCCCTTGGGTTTCTCATATAAGAGAAACCACACACTATTTAAACTGTCTGATTTATTTCATTTAACATTATTGTCTCAAGGTATATCCATTTTCATACAAATCATTCAAATGTACCCCTCTTTAAGACAGAGTTTATAAATACCATTGCTTGTTATCTCCATTATTTATAAATACCACATTTCTCTATCCATTCATCTGTTGATGGACATATTGACTGATTCCTGTACTCAGCTAGTATGGGATATGGTAATATAAACATGGCTATGAACATGTCACTATAATATGATATCTTTAGCATTTTTTGAAAGACACCTAGAATGTTGGCCAAATGGGCTTTCTATATTTAGTTGTTTGAGGAATTACCATACTAATTTCCACAGAAATTGTACTAGTTTACATTCCAACCAAAAATGTAGAAGGGTTCCTTTTTCCCCACCACCTCACCAGCATTTGTTATTTTTGATTTCTTAGTGACAGCCATTCCTTTTGGAGTAAAATAGAATCAAAGTGTTGTTTTAATCTTCATTTCTCTAATGGCCAGAGATATTTAGCATTTATTCGTATATTTATTGGCCATTTGTGCTTCTTCTGAGAAGTGTTTGTTCATTTTGGTTACCCAGTTTTTGATTCAGTCTTTTATTTTGTGGGTCTAAATTTTGTGAGTTCTTCATATCTAGATATCAACTCTCTGCCCAAGGTATAGCTGGCAAAAAATTTTCCCCATTCTGCAAGTTAGCTTTTTACTCGATTGTTTGCTTTGCTGTACAGAAGTGTTTAATTTTATATGATCCCATTTGTTAATTTTTTTTGTTTGTTTGGAGACAAACTCAGGGCTTTGTGCTTTCCAGGCATGCACTGTGCTGCTGAGCTACATCCCTTGCCCCATTTGCTGATCTATGGTGTTATTTTTTGTGTAGTCAGGGTTCTGTTCAGAGAGTTCTTGCCTATTCCTATGTCTTGAGTTTTACCTATTTTATCTTTCAGTGGATTGTGTTTCTGTTTTAATATTTAAGCCTTTGATCCATTTAGATTTTAGTTTAATGCATGATGAGATATACAGATCTAGATTGAATTTTCTCCATGTATAAATAGCCAGTTTTCCCAGCAACTTTTCTTAAAGAGGCTATGTTTTCTTTTGTACAGTGTTTTGACCCCTTTGTCAAAGAGCAGATGTTCGAATGTGCCTAGGATTGTTTCTGCATCCTCTGTACTGTTTCACTGACTTACATGTCTGTTTTTGTGCCAGTACCATGTTGGTTTTATCACTTTAGCTTTTTATCATATAGGTTGAAATCTGGGATTTTGATATCTTTTGCTTTGCTCTTACTGCTATGGCTTGCTTTTGACAATCTGGGTTTCTTCTAGTTTCATGTGAACTTTGGGAGTGTTTTCTTTAGCTATAAGGGATGTTATTGGTAATTTTGTTGGGATTGCATTAAATCTGTGCATCAATTTCAGAAATATGGCCATTTTGACAATATTGATTATGCCTGCCCAGGAACGGAGTACCCATTTTCTGATGTCTTGTTCATTCACCTTTTTCAGAGTACTATAGTTTTCATTGTAGAGGCCTTTTACTTCCTTGGTTATATTGATGCCTAAAATTCATTATTTTATTATTATTATTTTTTTATCGGTATGGGCTATCAAACTCACAACCAGTGCTTGCAAGGCAGGCGCCTATGCTGCTGAGCTAAATCCCCAGCCCGATGCCTAAAATTTAATGTTTCTGTATTTATTTGTGAATGGTATTGTTTTCCTAATTTGTGAGTTCATTAATGGTGAATAGAAATGCTATTTTTGTGTGTTTGTTTTGTATCCTGATACATTGCTGAATTTATGTATTAATTCTGGGTGGGTTTTGGTGGAATTTTTTTGGATCTTCTATATCTGCATATAATGATAATTTGACTTCTTTCTTTCCTATATGTATCCTTTCATTTCTTTCTCTTGGCTGATTGCTCTGGCTGATATTTTGAGTACTACATCAAACAGGGGTGGTGCTTGTAGACATGCTTGTTTTATTCCTTATTTTAGAGGAAAAGTTTTCAGCTTTTTCCTACTAAAATTATGGTGGCAGTAGGTTTGTCATAAATGGCTTTTATCAGATTCAGCTAAAGTTCTTCTCTATCAATTTTCTTCAGTTATTTTCAAAAATCATGAATAGCAGTTTATTTTTAAAAATCATGAATAGATGTTGGATTTTGTCAAAGGCTTTTTCTGCATCTATTAGATGACATATGATTTTGTCTTCACTTTTGTTTATATGATGAATTATATTTATTGATTTGTATATATTGAACCATCCTTGCATCCCTGAGATGAAAACCTAATTGTTCATTATGCATGATTTTTTTTTTTATGATTTGTTGCTTTCTGTTTCAGCGTTTTGTTGAAGATTTTTTGCATCCACCTTATTTTTCCTCCAAAAAAGGTTGGGTCTTACATGAATTTTTGCTCCAAAAGACACAATAGGGCTGATTTTCAGAGGATATCTTATTTTTTCATGTGTAACAACCTATATCCATGTCCAACAACCTACATTTATTTGTGTATAAATTACAATTATTCATGTATAAAAATTGACTTCTATTCAAACACAGTCATGTCATCCTTTTCTGAAACATTGTTATAACTGTTCTCTTCTGCAAAGCCACCCTACCCTGGAGCCAGCCAGTTATGGACTAAAAGGTCTACACACTGTGAGCTAAATAAACCTTTACTTCCTTAACTTTGGGTGTCAGTTATTTTGTCTTAGCAATGAGAAAAGTAACACAATGACTCACTGATTATTCAAGGTGTATGGTTAACTGGTTGTGTTTTCATAAATTTTGTGATTTCTCTGGCCATTGATTTATAGTTTTATTGACTGATAATCTGAAAATGTGTGACATAATTTGATTCTTTTACATTTGCTTCAGTCTACTTTATGATCCATTAGGTGGTCTATTTTGGAGAAAGTTTCATGTGCTGCTGAAAAGAATGTTTATTCTGTTGTTGGCTAGAACACTCTTTAGATGTCTATTAAGATCATTTGTTTGAAAGTATCATTCAGCGCTGATATTTCTTTGTTGATTTTTTGTCTAGTTGATATATTTTGATAGTGAGGTATTGACCTTTCCCCCTATGGTTGTACTGATGTTTGCCTGACATTTTAGGTTTAGTAGTGTCTGTTTTATGAAGTTGGATGTGCCAGTGTGTAGTGCATATATACTTATAGTTGTTAGTTCCTTTTGAATTGTTCCCTTAACTACTAAGTAGTGACCTTCTTTGCCACTTCCAATCAATTTTTCCTTGAGGCCACTTTGAAAATACAATAGTTATTCCTACTGATTTTGGGATATTGCATGGAATATTGTTTTCCTCCCTTTGTTTATATAAAATTTAATTTTATTGATACATTTTAGATATACATAATGATAATATTCATCATGGAGGATTTATACCTATACATTATATATCTTGGCTCCTTTTTTTTCATATTCACCTTCCTTCCCTGCAACCCCTCTTCCCCTCCTTATTTACAAAAGCTTTGTTTTACACTTTTTTCTTCTATTCTTTTTTTTCTTCCCCCCTCACGGTCCCTTGTTCCCCTTCCTATTTGAACATTTTATTCCCATTTCCAAATAGCTGTTATACATTTTGGACCTCATTTACACTTTTGGTTTCTCACACCAGAGAAAACATGGGATAGTTAAACATGTGTTCAATTTATTTCACTTAAGAGTATGGTTTCTGGCTACATCTATTTACCTATAAATATCTTCTTTGTCTTCCTTTATAACAAAGTATTCCATTGTAGAAAAATACCACACCTTTATCATTCATCCACTGATGGGTGTTTGGGCTCCAGGCCACTTCTGTGAACTCCCCTCCTTGACCTGCCAGTTCTAACTTGACTCTGCCTTTTCCTGACACTGGAAGCCACTAGATGGAGCCAACCTGTAGCTGCTGTGATTTTCAAGCTCATTTGTTCCCTCTCCAGAATGGTGACCAGCCACTCTCTCTGGAACATCTGAACCTGAATGACTCACCAGCTACTGCAGTCCACTGTCCACTGCTCTGTTCCTGTTATGTTTTTCCATGGAGGCCTCTGGGGTCAGCAGTAGTCACCATGTGTCTGTGGGTTCTAGCCACCCCTCCCACACAGTGAGCCTGTTTTTTTTCTTTTTCCCTTTGATTTTCAATCTACGAACATCTTTTTGGGTTAGTGTTTCTTTTGTACAATATATTGTTTTTGTTGCTTTTTAACCCAGTTTGCTAAACTGTTTCTTTTGATGGGGTCATATTGACAATTATTACTGACAGGTATTATTCCTAGTATTGTTTTTTTGTTTTTGTTGTTTGTTTGTTTTGCTGTTGATTCCACTCCTATTCCCTTCTGCTTAACTGCTCATCCTGTCTGGTGTCTTTATTCCATTAGACATTTTGGCATTGTTGGTTTTATTACCTATTTCTAGGATATCCTTGAGAATTTTTTGGAGTGCTGCTTTGGTGGACATGAATTTTCTAAGTTACTCTCAGTACAAGAACATTGTCTTGGTAGGGTATACCAGTATGGGTTTGAAGGTTTTTTTGTTGTTTTTTGGTTTTAGGACTTGAGGTACTTCACTCAAATCTGACCTGTCCTTTATGGTTCATGTAGAGAAGTCAGCTGTAATTCTAATGAGTTTACCTTTTTACGTCAGTTGTTACTCTTTTCCAGTAGCGTTAAAGTTTCTGACCTGTCTGGGTTTTTCATTATGATGTATCATGAAGAAGTTATTTTCAGACTATGGTTATTACTTGGGGTTATATATGTTTCAGTTATCTGTATATTAAATTCTTTTCCTATATTTGGAGAGTATTTTACCACTATTTCTGTGAACAAGAGGTTTTTTTTTTAAAGCCATTTGCACTGTCTTCTAATATTGACATTATTAGTCAAGTCCTCTAGCAGTGGTTGGATCCATTTTCCTGTTCTTTTGTTGTTTTTAAGGCATCTGGGAGTGTAAACTCACCTGCCTCAGCCCTGTCTTCTAGTTGTGACATTTTGTTCTCACATTGGCCACTTCTGTTGCCCATTCTTTCAAAAGAACTTTTTATGTCATGAATTTCTTCATGGATTCTTAATTCTTTGCTAAACAGGTCATTCATGTTTTGTATTCTTTTTCTTAGCTCAGCTAGCTTTTCTTTAACGTCCTCTGTAAGTTTGCTGATTGTCTTATTTATTATGTACATATCTGTTTAGTTATATGCCATTTGAGCTTGCTAAACATCTTACTGATCTCCTTTTTAGTCTCCTCTTTCACTATTTAATATAATTTAGATGTTTGGCTTTTGGTTTCTTCCCCATTGATCAGCTTTGGAAAGCTGGAAGGCTTTGGAGGCATTCAGTTGTCTTCTTAGATCTCTAATTTTTATGTCTGAGGTTTGACAGTAGGCTACAGTGGAAAGACTTTGTTGTAGTATGGATATCTATTTAGTTAGTGTCTGCTGTTTAGTGGTACACTCTGGGAATTGCTAACATAGGCCTTTTCTTCTGTCCCAAGATCTAAGTACAGCTATTAATTTGGGAGGGGAAGATGCAGTGAAATTGTCCCATCTATCAGTTTTCTAGAAATGAGCCACAGTATTGTTGATGACACAAAGACAAACCAGATTTCACATGCAGTAAAAACCAACCAATAGAAACAACTCTGCCATTCAGGCAATAGTAAAAAAATTAACAACAGTAATGAAGTCGAAGAGGGACTGGATGTTGACATAGCATGAAAAAAAACCAAAAGCTATCATTATCACATTTAAGCATATAAAAGGGATCTATAACTAATTATAGACACAAAGACAAACCAAATATTGATATACACTATGTTTCTTCTAAATGTAACATCTATACCAATCTTAACAATATAAAATAATTAAACAATAATAGCATATATTTAAGTATATAAAAATCAAATTTATACTAATAAAGATGGAGACAGTAGGGAAGAGAAAAATAAAAGAAGTAAAACTTAAAAATTAGAGCAAAAGAAAATGAGGAGGAAGATAAAGTGAGATAAATTATCCTATTAAGGAATAAAAGAAAATTAATGGAGTTATATAGAAATAAGAACAAACAAAAGAAAATAAAAACTTAAAAGAATAAAATAAGAAAAAAAATAGAAATATATAAGAAATAATAGGAAAATATAATAATAGAAACAATAGAAAAATAAAATGAAAATGTAAGAATAATAATAGAAAAAGAAAAAGGAAAAAAAACAAATAAGCAAACACAAAAAACCCCCAAAACAAAATCCAATTACCAAAAAAACTAATGAAGAAAGAAAAGAAAAAGAAAAAATGAGTCCAAATATATTCTTTTGGGCTTTGAATTAGTGGTTTCTTTCCAGGGTTTGAAGTATAGGAATGTACCAGATGTGGGTGAGTGATGATGAGACCTTATTAGTAAGACCTACTTTGTTTCCACACTCACATTTTTGTGTGTGAATGCTGGGTCATTCCCTGCTTTTCCGGCTGGGCAATGCTGCTAAATGATTTCTACAGTCACTCTGGTAGCTCCAGTTTCTGTGTTCTCTATGCACCCTAAATCATGTCCTTCTCTGACTAGCCTTATGGTTTGTGGGTTTGTGAGGTGCCTAGAGCTGTTTATATATCTCAGGCTGCGACAACTATTTAAGCATAGCTGTTTCCCTGCTCATATTGAGGAAGATAGGGAAAGCTAACAGGCCAGTGAGTTGCGTGCTGGGTGTAGGCAGTGGAGCAGGTATTTAAGCAGACCATTAGAGTTAGGGCCAGGATTTTCAGACCCAGCCCCATCTGAAAACTACATACAACCCACCTGACTTCTCACTATGGAGGGTGTGACACCCTCCCCTTCAATCCTTCCCAGTGTGTTTTGATTTCACAGGAGGGTTTATGTCTAGCCCACATCCTCTCCAAAACTGTCTCTTGTGGCCATCTTCATCCAGTCACTGTTATAGGACTGAGGCAACAGATTAGGTCATGGCCAACCAGCTGGACAAGTGGGTGTAACCTATCAATCACAGTCATCTAGGATACGTGCTCCTAAGCCATGCACCTGGAACCAAGCAGGAACTGCTCTCTTCCATTTTTCTCCCATGAAGTCAAGCAGGTTTTTGATATGATAGCCCAGATCTGATGTAAGAATGAAGAATATGGAAGATGGCTGTCATTAACATCATTGTCACTATAAACTCTGCCAGTGGCTTGCTCCAAGCCTGTAGAGAGTACTCCTTCACTTTAATTGTCCTGCACTCACTCTGAAGAGCCTATGTTTTTTCCTACCTTTAATAAATGTAAAATCCTACTACCTCTTGCATGTTTCTTGTCCAGTTCTTTGCTTAGGACAACAGGCATTTGGAAAAAATCTCTAAAAGAATCTGACAGCATCCCAGAACACTGGTAACAGGATGACACAAGAAACTCTGAAGTATACTTGCTCTGTAGTTGCTCTGTAGCTAAGTCTTACTGCTCCTGATTAAACCTACACTGAATTTCTCCAACTCTAGTCTGCCATGGGAAAGAATCACTTTCAGAGTAAAACTCAACTCTGTTTTTTACAGTTTACAATCACTGTGGGCTTTTCCTGAAACAGTCTCTCTGGGATTACCTTGTGTCAGCAGACATAGGTCCCCCTCTCCCCAGGTCCTGGGTCATACTTCTAGACTGCTTCATTCTTTTCTCTGCATTGTGCTCCATTTCTCCAGCTTCTCTGTATTTTCTAATTTCGCTAAGAGCTCTTTCCCAAATCTCAGAGATCTACTTCTTTATTTATTTTAGGTGCTTCAATTCCTGGTGCTGGAGAGGCAATGTTTTGCCACTAGTGGCCACTCTGCCATTTTTAATCCTCATTTGTGAATTTTATAGAAATTTAATCTAATTTATATTTTAGTATTTGGAAAACTGCAAAAATTCTGCTTCCATGGTTTTTTTTTTGTTTTGTTTTGTTTTGTTTTGTTTTGTTTTTGCGGTACCGGGGATCAGACTCATGACCTTGCGCTTGCCAGGCAGGCGCTTATGCCACTGAGTTAAATCCCCGGTCCCTGTTGGTCTTTCTTAACTGCAAAAGTGGCTGGGGATTAATTTTGTTAGCTGAGTATTTGGCTGTATCCCACAATATAAAGTTTCATTTAAGGAAAAAAAGATAAGAAAATGGTATGGGATGGGCAACTGGAAGTTTCTGCTACACCACTGCGTGGTCTAATAGGATCATCACCCTAAATCCCTTACCATTTTTCCCTTTTCCTCTTTTTGCAAAAGTCTACAAAGGCACAAGAGAGAGAGAAAGGAGGGGGCCAGAGTGGGTTAGGAATCCCTGGTAAAACATTACCCTCTTCCTTCTTTATATTTTCTTCCACCACCTCCTTCCAGGCTGGGTTCCCCAGTGCAAAGACAAGTAGTGTAGAGGTGGGGAGAGGCTTCTAGGGCAGAACAGGAGGAAGGACTGCTTCCTCAATTCCCAAGTAGAGTGGAAATCTGGAGACCTGCAGAGTTTTCCTGGTGTGGCCACTGTAGGAGGACACCAGGAGAGTCACCACTACATTCTGACAAGTGTGAATATAGAGAACAATGACTGCATGATACTCAAAGGTCTCTGGTGCATCCTGCACAGGTAGACAAGGAGGAGAAGAGTGGGGGTATGCCTGCAAAAAGGATAGGGACACCAAACTGCAAAGAGGACAGGGCTGCTGAACTGCAGTCCCTCTCAGCTTGGGGTTCTGGGAAAGGTCACCACATGTGCCATCAGAAGTCATAGGGGGAAGCAGGGGCTGGGGAGTCCTATGAGGTCACTGGGCAAGGAAAGTCTGCCCTCTGAGAGGTTTTGGGAAATGGAATGCTGGTAGGCCAAAGGGAGCCAAGAGTGCTCTTCTCCAGGGACAGCTGAATAACAATAAAGAATCCTGGTGGTGATAAAATAACCTCATGGACAATCATGGACTTTGCCAAAACAGGAAGAGAGCATTTTCTAGCTTCGAGTCAAAGGTGACATACATTAAGAGGCCACAGCTTCACCCTACATCTCAGTCCAGCCCTCAAGAGTAAGCCTTGAAGAGAGCAGATGGTACAAGGATCTCAGAATGATAGCCTGCTGCCCCCTCCATTCCAAAGTGAAGGAGGAGATGGGAGCTCCCACTCCAAGCCCTTCAGCAGTACACCTGGCCTGTGCTGGGCCAAGGGGATAGCAAAGAAGACAAGAAATGAGGTTTAAATAACTTTGAAACCACAGATTTTAACTGCTGAAACTGAGCTTCAAGTTACCAAAGTGACTGGTATACAGCGGAACCTTGGTTTATGAACTTAGCTTGTTCTATGATTCTGGGGAAGATGGCTGCATTGGTTGGTGTGGGGAAGATGGCTGTGGTTGTGTTTGTCACCTAAGGTAAAGTTTGCTAACAGAAACAAAATATTGCCAAAGTTTTTGTTTGTGAACCAAACCGTTTGCAAACAGAAGCATTTGTGAACTGAGATATTACTCTATTATAGAATCTACCCAAAATAAGCCAGGGTGATTTGCCATGGTGCCTTTATCTACACTAGTAGGAAATACAGTAGTACATACCATTTTATATTTAAATCTACTGAGTTAAGATGAATCAATAAGCTGGTTATAATAAAAGATAGCTGCTATTTACTGAATTCCTGCATATTGCTATGTGACCCTGGATAAACTTTCCATAGGTCATCTTCATAACAGCTCATTTTACATATGAGAAAATAAACTGAGGCTGTTAGGGATTCAAAGTCTGTGTTTGGGGGCTGGGGGTTTAGCTCAGTGGTGGAGTGCTCGCCTTGCATGAGTGGGCTTTGCTTTCAACTCCAGCACCATAGAAACAAAACAAAACAAACTACATTTTCTAGCTTCACATTGTTTCATTGATAGTTTACACATACACATGCTGTGCTACATGTTCAAGATACATTATCTGGATTCATCTCCCAGCATCCCTGCTGAGAGGCTTTAAACACTGGTTTTTGGAGATGAAGCCAATCTACCCTAGGAGTTGACAACCAAGGAAGATACACTGTAAGGGGGAAGAAAACCCACGGAGAAGCACCAGATACAATGGTGTTGAAGGGAAAAGAAAGCCTTAAGTTTCTTTGGAGCTCATAACACTGTTTTTTAAAAATTCTGCTCATAGAGAATACCCATGGTGTAACTGCTGTGGAAAACATAGCAGTTCCTCAAAAAATAACAAGTAGAATCACCACATGCTCCAGCAATTCCACTAGTGGGTATATAAACAAAAGAACTGAAAGCAGGGACTCTAAGAGATATTTGTAGATTGTGTTCATGGCAGCAATATTCACAATAGCAAGAGCAAGGAAATACCAAATACACCAACTGTCCATGGATGGAGGAATGGGTAAACCAAACATGGGGTGATCAAAAGATATAGTAACTGTTTAATTAAAAAAATTATTATACTAAAGACACATTGCTAAGAATGATGGAATAAATGTGTTTGAAATGAGGGGAATAAAAAAATGAGGGGAATAGTTTGAGAAGGACTAATATCTTTTACCATAATAATTTTACTTAAATATTCACCATATGCTTTGATCACTTCTTACTGATCAAACATTTATGATAATTCTGTCAATTAAAAAGAGTATAGTTAACTTCATCCACCATATTCACTGGATCTGGCACTATGTGACTTGGGACTGTTTCCTAAAATAAAAATAACCATGAAAGTTTTGAATTGATTCAGGACTTCAGGGCAGCAATGACTGCATAACTGAAGACCTTCCTGAAAGAGGATTTCCAGAAGTGTTCCAGGAAGTGGCAAGAACTATGTTCAAAGCAAGAGGGAGTATTTTGAAGGAGGGGATTAATGGCAATGTGTCCTTTACTGGAATATTTTTTTAAAAAACTCAAACATTCACTGCATTTTATGATGATTCCACATAATACAATGGAATATCATTTGGCCTTACAAAGGGAGGAAATTCTGACAAATACTACTACATGGATGACTTTTGGGACATTATGTCACATGAAATAATCTAGTTGCCAAAAACAAATACATTATGATTGTCCTCATACGCGGTGCCTGGAATAGTCAAATTCATAGAGACTGAAAGTATGGTGTTTGCCAGAGTAGAGGGGAATGGAAAGTTGTTTCATTTTAAAAGATGAAAAGGGTTCTGGAGATCAATCCACAGTGATATGAGTGTATTTAACAATGCTGAATTGTAGAATTAAAAATGGCTAAGGTGGTAAGATTTTTTTTTGTTACGCATATTTTCCTGCTATTAAAAATAAAAGATTCTGAACACAACAGATATTTATGACCTAAATAGATAGTAACTCCTATTTTTATTATTGTTTGTTACTTGGAAAAACACTTGCTCACTGCAGGCTAATGGGAAGGAAATTAATTGCCTTTGTTATGGAAGTCATATTTCACTTTGTCTTCCATGATACTGACTCATTTCATTTACGCTAAGAGCTGCATTATGTAAATGAAATTCAGGATGGAAGGGAGTAAGAAAAAAAGAATAATTTGTCTGTAATATCTCCTTCCCCCTTGAAACCACTCAAATCCAATTTCTGACTGTGTGTCATGCATATGCTTCCAGGAATGAGTGCCTAGGTCTGTCATGTTTGGAGGCAGATAGAAGCATTAGGACATACCGGGATACACAAAGATATGAAATTTAAACTATTATTCTTGAATACATTAATGATTACAGGGCTTTGGGATCGTTATATTTTTCTGCATTTTTGAGATATTGTTCACACAGCTGCGAGTGAGTAGATTTTATTTCTAAATAGTCATTGGTTATGTGTCCTTAAATGGACATGTTTAGTTAACCACTCATTCTTTTTCTATTTAGCAGAGGTTCCAGGAGGATGTGGCTGCTGGGGGGGGGGGGTAGAAAAAGAGCTTAGAACTGAAAGGGGAAATCAGATGTACATTTTTCCTAGTCCAGGTGACCTTGTTTGATGTAATCCCATGAATTTACTCATTGACTGAACAAATCTTCTTTAAATATTTTACTATGTTGCGGTGCCCTTTTCTGTCCATGCCGCATCCTAGTCTATCCACACCTTGTGACAATCGCTTCTCCAGGAAAAGGACACCGCATGTGGGAATTGGGCGCGGGGATCTTGGAATGTTTTGTACTGATAATTGTAATTTGTGTAGTTCACATGTGTATGTTTTTATGTAATGCTCAATATGGAGTCGAGGGTGGAGACTCCAGGGGGGTTGCTGGAGGCCCTCTAGGTAACCCCTTTGTGAGGACTGGTTGTGGGGTTTTGCCTTCTGTGAGTAGTATGAGTATGAGAGCTCATGGAGGAGGATTTGCGGGGTTCCTGTGAGACAACTGCCCTGAGACACTGGACAGGCAGCCAAAGACGGGCAACTAGGACACATATGTTACACCACCGGCCGCCTAAGACAGGCACAGGACCAATTGCTGTCCTGCAGGCCCATGATGGGTAAGGCCTGGTTGGGTTCATATGAAGAGTCCTTGACCCAAGACAGGCACTGTCCTACAGGCAGCCAAAGACAGGCAACTAGGACACATATGTTACGCCACCAGCCGCCTAAGACAGGCACAGGACCAATTGCTGTCCTGCAGGCCCATGACGGGTAAGGCCTGGTTGGGTTCATATGAAGAGTCCTTGACCTAAGACAGGCGCTGTCCTCACAGGGACTGCCATACTCCCATAAGTGATAAAGGAAACAATGTAGGGAGCGGCATAATAGCCTCACAGATCTCTTCCTCCTGCAGGCATCCAGGTGCGTTGGCTTACATTTCCCAAGCTAACTAAGTAACAAGATTAAGATGTTACAAAGGTGAAAATTGTTAATTAAGACCTACTGAGCCTGGGGGCTTCCTGCTTGGGGTTGAGGATAATTAAAACCTATTGTTTAGGATTATCCCTGCCAGGCCCTAAGCCTGGGGTGCTTCCTGCTTGGGGCTGGGGGTTGCTGCCAAGGTTAGCAAATATATATTCCAGCTTCTAAAAAATAAAGCGGATTCAGATTCACTCACAGACTGGTGTGCAGTGTCTTCTGTCTCTCACTCGCCGACTCCCTGTCCACCTTTGGGAAACCCTAGCCCTGCCGCAGCTGGACTCCGGCACTATGTAGCTTGCACAACAGGATGTCTGCCTAATGGGGTTGATGGGCTGTTAAGACAAACCTTAAACAAGGATTTTCATAAGTAGCTGTTAGATTACAACTGCTTTAAATGTTGTGAAGCTGGTTGTAGTGTCTGCCTTGCTGGAACTCTGGGATGGTCCATACTGAGGGAGCAGTATTTAAATTGAGACTGGTAAAGTCAAAAGAATGCTTACTTCATAGGTTCCTGGAATCTTTGAATTTTAATGTCGAATGAACATTTTGCCAAAACATTTTTTTTGTAGTATATAAGATTTTGGAAAAGTACACAGAACAGCATGAGTTTCCATATCTGGACCAAATAATTAAAAATTATCTGTTGAACATCTTCAGTGCATGAGAGATCTAGGTTAGGTACTGCCTAGGAGGATACAATGAATAATATTTTTCTAGGCATGAGCAATTGAAAGTTTCCAAGCCATATTCTCATATATTACCTCATTTCAGCCCCCAAGATTGTGTAGCTTAGGCAAGACAATGATTCTCTTCATTTTATAAGTTTTATACTTCATGGGGGCTAGTGGGCTGTTTTACCTAGTGTTGCATACAATATAGAACTACAATTAGAACTGTTTTTTACACCCCAAATCCAGGGTCCTCTCCTCCTCCTTGCCCATTCATGCTTATTTTAAGGAACAAATAGTCACTGTTTTTTGCCTACCCAGCATCCAATTTTCCTACTTTTCCTTTCCCCATCTGAACCACAAGGTTTTAGATGCCACATGATTCAGGTGGGGATACCCTCATCTTATTTTTGGCTCTGGGTTAACATGGTCAAGATCACTGTAGTGTCAGTGTGAATTAGAAAAAGGTCCCTTCCCTTGGCCAATGCAGACCTTCACTGGTACAGAGGCTTTGATAAGTACAGTTCACATGGGAAACTAGCCCCTGTTCATCTATGCAATAACAAGGTACTTAAATATTTGTGGTAGTCTTTTCAATGTCTGGAACCTGGCCAGCTCAGAGACTTTTATCTGGCCGAAACCAGGCCAATGAGATAACCTTTGCAGAAAGAGTGGCTCTCTCCTCATGACAGTGGCTACATGGGTGTTCATGTTGCCTTCAGTAGGGAAGAGTCTCCTCAATACTTGGCCCACACAAAGTAAAGGAGATATTTGGGATTCTATTTTTATTTATTAATTGATTTTTTTTGGTACCATGGATCAAACTCATGACCTTGCACTTGGCAGGTAGGCGCTTGTGCCATTGAGCTAAACCCCTGGCATGGAGATCTTAGAGACAGAAAAATAAATTCTCATGACATTATTTGAGTTTCAAGGCTGGATCCAGAGCTAGCACTCAATGCTGGGTTCGTGGTGGTCAAGAGCTTTGCTTAATATTTTTCAAAGCTTTTCAAGGAGGTTGGTGTCTGCAAACTACCAGTCACCTCTTAGGCTCTCTTCATAGTTAGATTACTTCATATTTTACCTTCTCAACTTTAGGATTTTAGTGTAATTTTGGAACAATAAAAAAAACTCATTCAATATCCTGTTTATCAGGTTTGAGTTTGATCAAAAGTAATTCAATATAGATGGGATGAACTTGAAAGATGAGATGCTGGCATTTTGTATAAACTCAGGAATGTCAGTGATACATGTAAGTTGGATCTAGAGACATAAAGTTGTGAAAAGAAATGGAAAGGAGGAAAGTCTTTAGAGACAAAATCAGATTTGTGTGTATAAAGTACAAGCTCAGAACTTTAGCTTGACCTATCTGCTGGAGATTTGGGAAAGTTAACCTCACTGAGATGTGAATGGAAAGGAGCAAAGGAAACCTGGAGGTTTGCAGGCCAACTGAGAATCTACCTAGGTAGTTAATATATGTAGTGATGGTTACAAGGAAGAGATGGGGTTTTAAAAAAAACCCATAAACATAAAACATTTTGAGGTCTTAAATCATGAAGAGTTTTAATCTTTTTTAAAAGAAAAAACTAAGACATTAAGTCATTTTAAATAAAGATTATTACAGAAGCAGTCATGTTTAATGAAGTATAAATTCTACCACATCACTGGGAGTTGTTTATTGGTTTTTATATTGGGTGCTCCATAATAATTTGGCCCTGATTAGGCCATAACTAGGGAGCAGATTAATACAGGCAGATATATTTGAGTTTGATATTTTCCCCAGTGATTTATTCCCTGGTTGAATAGATGAATTTGAAATCTTCATGCCTATCTAGGAATGGAATGTGAAATGTGGATTTGGTTTATACTGTTACTTATTCCCATGCAATGGGAATTAAAGTCAGAAGAAAAATCCAGTAAGTAATTTTGTAATTATTTTAGAATTATCTTAGAATTATCCAAAAGATCTTTTCATTAATTTAGTAATGGGAAAAGCACAACAAACACTACTACACTTACTCAATTTTTATTACCTTTTCTAGCTGAGGGAAAAACTGCCTTGTTGAATACTGATATCTAAAATTTCCTTTCTAGATGTTTCTGGCATAGTTTTCCCCTGATTCAAAGAAACTGCTGAAGAAACATTAAAATAGGAAGACAATTCAGAGGATTTCAGAGACCAAACAACATCATATCTCTGATCTGCATGCATTTATGCCATTTAAGGAAATCTCTTTTTCCACATGATAGTTTGTTTTTGAAAATCACCACTTGAGAACACATTCCTACGTAACATATCAGCAACTCTTTAACTCCTTGGATTTGACTCATTCTTGAATACAGACTGACTGTTTCTATCCTTTTACAGTTACTACATTTATAAAGTACAATTCTATAATTAGGATTTTAGGATGAATGACAGTAATGTAAATCAGCAAGTGAGCTGAATAAATGTATTTACATAAACATAACCAAAACATTTTTAGGCTTTGTTTTACACATGTCTGAAAAAGAACAGCATATTTTCCATTTCTACATTAAATTTTGGTGGACTTATGCTTATTTTTTAGTCAAACAGCCTTGAACACTTGGAATTGTTGTCTTTTTCTTTCTCCAATAATGCTGGCCAACATATTGAGTGTTAATCAGGTGCTGAATTCTGTGTTCAGCTCTTTATATGGAATATTTAACATTCTTTTAATTGCCATTTTTAGTATATACTATTGCTATCCTCCTTTTATAGCTGATAAAACAGTCTTACAGAGATTTAGTGACTTAACCAAGATCACATAGTAAGTGGTAAAGCCAGGATAGGAAGCCAGGAACATAATGAAAAGTTGTAACCAATTTTTCTATACAGCTTCCCCAAAACATCATCATGTTGATCTATGAATCCATTTTATCAGTAATTTCTTTATTCATTCCACAAACATTTTTTATGCAGCCAATAGAAATAGAGACCATAGAAGGTACCAACAATGAAGACAAGGTTCCTGCCCTCACAATTTAGGGAGCCAAACATCATCAACAACAAAAATATTTTGTGGATGTTATTTTTATAACTTTTTCTATGTATTTGGATGCTTTGGGCTGCAAATAATTGGAAGCTTCACTAACAAGATAAAGATTTTCTTATACCCTATAGGTAAATTTGATGTTCTGTGACTCAGTGATGCCATGACAATTGAAACACTTCTGATTCTTCTGCTGCATAGTCGATAGTATAGCAGAGCTATCACTCCTCATATTCACAAAATGGCTGCTGTGGTTCTATCCATCATACCCTTCTCCTTTAGCACCTAAAGTAGTAAGGAAGATAGTTAAGAGAACAGAACTTTTCTTTGTATCTTCTCTCTTTTATTAGAGATTTGTTTTTCTCCAGAATCATCCAACAGAATGCTCCTTACGCCCATCTACACCAGTCTTTGATAAAGGACACTAGAACTTGGCACACTACCTTCTAAATAAAAGTAGGGTTTTGTTACCAGTGACTAAAAGATGATGACTAGGAAGGAGACCATGCCTACCAATAGTGTTTGCCTTACCTCTCTTCCAACAGGAGTGCCAAAATAGAGGTATATAGAAAGTGCAGTGATACTTAGATTACAGAAGTGTTTAATTCTGCCTATGAGAACTACAGATGTCTCTTTAGATAATGAGATATTTAAGCTGCAGCTTTTGTAGTATTTTCCATATTTGCCTCAATCTTCATTTCTCTGACCCATGCCCCTAGCCAGCACAGAGCCATTTCATGCTTATGGTAGCTTGCTTGCTATGGAAAATGTAAATGTAATATTTTTTTTGCCATCTGATCAGATGCTTCTTGATCAATATAGACAAGAACAAAACACATTAAGTGCAGTCTTAGGGGCCTCAAATATTTGCTCCTTTTCTAGATAATTTTTTCCCTTTTCATTCTTTTCCCTTTATTATCTATTTTACTCTCATTTTAGGTAATACCAACAATGAGAAGCTAGAGGTTTTTATTTTTCTGATAGGAATGAAATAGAAATTGTAGGGCACCATGTGTCAGAGAACAAAGAGATTCATTTGTTATTTTTATTCAGCTATGAGTTATCCTTTGGCGTACAACATGTTACCCTAAAACTTAGTGCTTAAAACAACAATAAACTTTCATTATGTCACACATTTTCAGGGATTCAGGAGTAGCATCCCTGTGTGCTTTTGGTTCAGGATATCTCAGAAAGTTGTAAAGATGTCAGGTGGACTTTTAGTGACTTGAAGGCTTGACTAGGACTAGCAGCTCTGCTTCCGGTATAGCTGTTCCCAGTGGCTGTTCCCAGGCTGCCATCTGCTCATGTGACCTCTTCATAGGGTGATTTTCTACATGGCAAAGGCAGGTTAAAGTAGGAGAGTAAAGTATGGCTTGTTGGATGATGTTCAGATAATTAGATGGTTATCTAAAATGAACATGGCTATTTTTTTTACATCCTTTATAAAGGAGAACCCTATATAGCCTAACCACCTAAATATAAAAGGTATAGTAAGTACTAATAGAAGAAATTATGAGAAAGTTCTTGAGAACTTGAGGTGGGCAAAGATTTCTTAAGATCCTAAAAACACAAAATACAAGATTAAAAATGGATTTAACTACATTAAGAATTTCTGATCAGCAGAGGATATAAGACAAATTGAAAAGTCAATACTTCTTTCACAGTTTCATCTTCAAATATAAGCACTCAGTGGGTTAAAGCTCATGATTTTATTTGTAACACTCATGAAAAAGAACCAATCCTAAAAATATCCATTGTCTATTTTCTGTTAAGAGAGATGAAAAAACGAGACTGTGTACCAAAGTAACAAATTTATTTTCTTACAGTTCTGGAGACCAGTGGCTTGAAATCAATGTGTGGTACAGTGGTACCTTCTAGTGGCTCTAAGAAAAAAATCTGACAAGTGCCTTTTCCCTAATTTCTAGTGACTCCTAGCAATGCTTGGCATTCTTTAGCCTGCAGATATAGAGCTCTGTTCTCTGCTTCCATCTTTACATTGTATTCTCCTCCCTTTTCCAGCACTGACCACTGAACGCAGGGCCTTTATACTGAGCTACAAATCCATATGTTGAGCCCTTCATTTCTTTTTAATCTTGAGACAGTTTCTCACTAAGTTGCTAGGTTACTCAATCTGCTATTGAACTTGCAGTCCTCCTGCCTCAGCTTTCTAGAGTGCTGAGACTTGAAGAGTAATGACAAGGAGTCCAACACATATACAGGCAAGTTCCAGAAGGAGAAGGGAAAAAGGATGAGTGAACAATATACTTGAAGAAATCATGACTGAAACTTTCCAAATTTGATTTTTTAAAAAAGTGAAATAGATCAGCGATTCCTGAGCTCTGCATCATGTTGGAACTTTGGGCGCTGGGAGAACAGGCGGCCTACTCGCTGCCCTGGTGAGCAGCTGGGGCCCTGCCGGTGCGCGGGCTAAGAATCAGACATTGATCCATCCCCCTGCCCCCATTAGCAAGTGGGCACTGGCTGTCTGAGTATCTTTTTGAAGGATGAATGTATACAGCATGGCTAAGTAAGGGGGATTTCCTTCTACCATCTCTTTGAAGGCAAATATTTTTATCACTGTTTCACTCAGTTTTGATTAATGGTACTGCTTTATTCAATATTCTGTTTTTACAAGTTCGATATTTCCTTCCATTTTCCTCTACCTGATTGAAAGAACAGCTAATGTGAACAAAATGGTCTGTACTATTGAGCCCACTGCTCGTGTCCTGGTGACCTGCTCTGAGGTTCTGTGGTAGTTTTACTGCACTGTGGTCACATGGGTTTGTTCTGCCTTGTTCTACTGTATTTTGCTACCTTCAAAAAAAAAGAGTAGATAGAAAGTAACAAAAACCTCCAAAGATCTCCCAACTCCACCAAAGCTGATCCATGGACCATGGATGAGGAGAAACTCAAAAACAAGGTAACAGAATTATATAAGGTGATTAAAAGTATATAACAACAACAAAACAAGTCAGTAAGGTACTGAGCAACCTGAAACAGGATATAACTAAGCAGATAATGGACTTAAAAAGTAAAAAGAAGAAAAGAAAGTGCCCTAGAGGATATGGCTGCATGTATGTTTAAGTGTGTAGGATTGATAACCATGTTGCTAAGTTGTTACTGGATCATTGAACTTCTTTGCAGTCTCACTGTTTGAATGTTCATTTTTTATGCTTTAATTTTGTAACTTTAAGAACTAGGTCTAAGAAGACAATATGTAATTTATCAACTAGTGATTTCTTACTGCTTTTTTTTCTGAAATTCTGTATTGTTTCTTTTTCTGTTTTGCTTTTTTTTTCCTTTAAATTAAAAAAAAGAAAGAAAATAACCTCCAGCCCAGATTGATGTATCCTGCAAAACTGTCACTAGAAATTAATGGAGAAACAAGATGCTTCCATGACAGAGAGGAACTAGGGGAGTTTGTGACCACCAATCCAACCCTACAGAGAATACTGAAGGACATTCTAGAGAGAGAGAAAAAAAATACCAGGATTTTAGGAACAGTGGCGGAAAGGCCTCAATGAGTGGAGCAGGCAGTAGAATGAAGTAGAAAACTAGACAAACAGGCTGAAAAATAGCAAGGCAGAAATGAGGCAGAGAAGGATAACTAGAATCTCTAACATAGATGGCCTTGATACACTGTATTGTTAATAGTGCACCAGGATTTAAAACCCACATTACTCACACTACTCTTCTTGGATGTATTATATTCTGTTCTAGTCATTCTACCTGTACTAGATTTGAGGGCACAGACAATAATCCCGAAAATAACAGGATATAGTACAGTAATCATCCTTAATTTCCTATTACCTTAATCTAAAGCTCTATAAAACCTACACTGTTTTACCATGACTGATTATAATCGAATCTTGTTTGTTGGATCGCTGTTTTGTATTGATAGATTTTATTCAAAGCTGTTATGATTGATAGTATCAGGTCTGAGAGTATTGGAAACTGCACTGAAGATGGCAAGATTCACTAGAATATCCACTCTGGTTTGATCATTACCTGCCTTTGAAGTTTGATACTGTCTACAATGTTTTATTTTTACTAATATTTTTATGCACTGCTATATTCAATTCTCCTGCTATATTCAATTATGCCTGATGATATAGACAGTTCTATTGAGGATAATAAGAAACAACACAGTAATCATTGTAGATCACCTTGTACTGTGGTTTTATATGAGTTTTTGGTTTCATGTTTTTATAGGAATTTTTTTTTAATCTTGCTGTGTTTTGTCTTTCCCTCTAATACAGAAAAGATAGAAATACATGTAGAGATTCATGCATGCGTAGCTGTTTACACTTTCACTGTTTGAATACCTACTTTGTATGCTTTAATTTTGTAACTTGGACAACTATTTCTAAGAGTGCAACATATAATTTATCAACTAGTGATTTCTTATTGTTTATCTTTTTTTGAAATTCTGTATTATCTCTACCCTTTACATGTTTTTGTTTCTCTTTAAATAAAATTTTTTTTTAAAAAAAAGTAGAAAAAAAAAGTGAAGCAAACAAGCTGAAAAGAGAACAATTTATGTATCCAAGAACTTCAACAAATTCCAAGAAGGATAAGTACCCAGAAAATCACACATAGACACATCAAAATCAAACTGATGAAAGTCAAAAACAGAAAATTATGAGTGAAAAATAGCTCACTATGTATGGAAGAAATTAAATTATGATTCCTAGCTGACTTCTCAGAAACAAGTACTGAATTGAAGGTGCTAAAAGGAAAAAAAAAGAACATGTCTGCATGAATTCTTTATCCAATGAAACTAGCCTTTCACAAATAAAGGTGAAGTGAATATATTTCCAATGAACAAAGACAGAAAATTTGTTGCTAGAAGACTTATATTCCAAGAAATATTAATGAAATCAACACTGGATAATAATTTGGATATGTAAGAAAGAACCTGGGGAGTAGTAAACAGGTGGCTAAATTAAATGACCATAGATTGTTGTCTTTTCTTAATTTCTCCAAACCAAGATTGTTCAAAGTAGTATTTTCCTATTATTTGGTTGATTACTTTTACAGGTATAATATACAGTGTATAACAATAAAAGCATTAAGGAAGGAGGTGAAAATGGGGTTTTACTAGAAGAGTCACCTATACTGTGTGTGACAAGAATTAGGTCAGTATTAACCTGAAGAAGACTGTGATATGTGAAAGATACATGCACATGCATATATGTGCACACATACAACAAAAATCCAAAAAGCAACTGAAGAATTTAAATGCTGCACTGAAAAACCATGTGTGTTAGTCAGGTTTTACATTACTGAGACGAAATACTCAACATCTATAATTTAAAGGACAAGTAGTTTAATTTGCCTTACAATTTCAAGGAATGCAGTTCATTGTCAACTGCTGCAAGGCAGTAACATAATGGCAGAAGGGCATGGTGGAACAGAGCTGCTCAGTTTATGGTGGCCAGAAAACAGACCAAGGAAACAGTGACAGAGAGGAATGTGCTAGGGATCATATTTAGTATCCAAAGGCCTGCAGTACGATTAACCTAGATATGCCCAGGAATATGCTTAACTAATCTACAAGATGTTTCCTAATCCAACTAAATTGACAAGTCATAATTAAAGGTCACAATGTGCATTAAAAAAGACATAAATCTATACCAATAATTACATTAACTTTTGCTGTACTAAAAGGTCTTGTCATTGAGTAAAAATCATCAGATGGCACCAGGAACATATTCTGTGCTAAGAGGAACAATTTATATTTAAAATGCAATAGATCGGAAGTAATAGAGTGGGAAAATAAAAATACAAGAAGCAAACAATAACCTTAGCAGATCTGGAAAGACAAAATAACTATATATATATATATATATATATATATATATATATATATGAAATATTACTAGTGCCTAAGAGGAACATTTCATGATGATAAAACTTAATTCATAGCAAAGATACAGTAATTATAGATATACTTGCACAAAAAAAGAGTGCCTGAAAATATATTAAGCAAAAACTGACTGTATGGAAAGAAGTAAGATTACTCAAGAATTATATTTGGATATTTTGGTATTTTTTTCACTAATTGATAAATCACAAAGTAAATCACAAAGGATATAGAACACTTGAGCAATAATATCAGTCAACTGGGATATTCCACCCAACAAGAGTCGTACATACATTCTTCTGAAGTACAAATGAAACATTCTCCAGAATCAGCAATATGCAAGGTCGTGAAACAAGACATATTACATTTTTAAGGTGTGTCAAAATATACAATGTTGAAACTTAAAAAAAAATACAGTAAAAGACACATTGCCATTAATCTTCTTAAAAATACATTCCCGCTCCCAGCTTCCAACAAAGTTATTGCATCATTCTTGCTATTTTCTGAGGAAGTTCTGGAAGTTCTCTTTCATGACTGGTGTGGGTTGACTAATGGTCAATGTGTAACACCCAACTGAACTGAGTCAGCACAGTGCTGGGTGTGGAAGGTCCACCTGAGGATCATTGCCAACAACATAAAAAGGAGAACTGGAGGGGAAGAGGGTATGCTGCTGATTCTCCTGGAGAAGCTTGTCACGCTGGTTTTTCTGATATGAACTCAGCTGTTCTTATTGTCAGAGCAGCCCAGGTTCTTGATTTCACTGAGGATGGCTGCAATTCTCTTTGGGGAAGCTCTGGTCCTTATTTTGAGTGTTGCTTCTTGGCTCCAGTGCAGATCCTTCATCCTGCTGGCAGAGGCTTTCCACCACTGACTTTTGGGCCTTCCTAAGGCAGGTACTTGATATAGACTTCCATGAGACATTGTCTTGGGCTCTAAACCTTCAGCTAAACTTATGGAGGACATTGCCATGGGCTGTAGGTCTTTAGCTGGACTTCTGTAGGACTCTCTCTGATGGATCCAGGCCTTCAGCTGGATTCTTTAGGTCTCTAGTATATGGACAGATTAAATGCATTTGACTCTCTAGGTAAATATAGAATCCTATAAACTATGTATCATCTATTAAATCCTTTCCCTTGTAAATCCTGATTACAACAACTGGCTTTACAAGTCATGATCAAAAATATAGTGAATTCTGGTTCTAGGTGCCTCTCAGTAGAAAGGCAGGCTTGTAAAAACATTCTGAGGTGTATTCTCATCATTTTTATTCACTGCATCTGGATTCTCCCCAAAATTAAAATGAGCATTTTGAACTGACTCAGGACATTGAGGCAGCTACAACAGCACAAGCAAAAATACTAATGAAAGAGGACTTCTAGGACTACTTGAGAAAGGGACAAAAATTATGGAATGTGTATCTGAAGCAAAAGGAAGTATTTTGAGGGACATTTAAAAATGTAAACACTCACTGTATCTGTTGATCACACCTCACAGCACAAGTAACAGGATGTAGAGAGAAATCAATGGTCTTAAATAATGAAAAGCGATTGAGAATCAATATCTAAGAAGAAATAGTAACTGTTTGAACCTCAAAAAACTAGAAAAAGATGAGCCAAACAAAATAGTGAAGGAAAAATGAAAAGGCTCCAGCAGAAGCCAATATAAACAAAACAGTAAAGCAACTGAAAAAATTAGCAGAACCTAGATTTTTTGATCTTTGAAAAGATATTGACAATATTTTAGCAAGATAATTAAGGAGAATGGAGAGAAAAGACAAAAATTACCACAATTAGGAATGAAAGAGAATACTAACAGTTTGACAATGTACATGAGATGGGCAAGTTATTACAAGAAGAGATTAAAAATTGATTCAAGAAGAAATATAAAATTTGAATAGATTTATATCAACTAAAGGCATTACATTATTTAATTTAAATATTCCAATAAAAAAACTTCAAGCCTACCTGTCTTTACTGGTAAATTCTATTAACTTTTAAGAAATTAGTAATATCAGTCCAACATACACCTTTTCAAAAGGAAAATAGAAGAGGATACATTCCATTTCATTTTACCCTGATGCCAAGGTCTTAGATAATGACATGACAAGAAAACTAATAGATCAATACTTTTCATGAATATAAATGCTAAAATTTTGAAATAAGAGGAAATTGGATTTAGTAATGTGTGAAATGAATTGTATACTATGATTAAGAGAGTTTTTTTCTTTTTTCAGCAATGCAGGTTAGCTTAATATCTGAATATCAATTAAGGTGATGCATTTATTAATAGAATAAATCAGGGGTCAGCAAATAATACTCCTAGGCCAAATCTGGAATGCCTTTTGTTCTTATAAATATTGTTTTATTGGAACACTGTAAAATCTATTTACTTATATACTATTATGGCTTTTATAGTACAAAAGCTGAATTGAATGGTTATAAAAGAGATCATATGGCTTGCAAAGTAAAAACGTGTTTATCGTTTAGCTATTCCTGTAAAATTTTGCAGGAGAAAGCCATAAGATCATCTCAATAGAAGTAGAAAAGGCATTTTGATAAAATCAAACAACAAACTATCAACAACTATCAATAAATCAGGAATAGATGGAAACCTTCTTAATTTGATGAAAGGCAACTATATAAACCTACAACTAACAAGAAGTTTAAAGGTGAAATGATTGAATTGTTTCTCACAAAGACTGGGGTCAGGGCAAGGGCGTCCACTTTTGTCACTTCTTGTCAATATTAGACTGGAGGGTCCAGCAGTGCAATAAGAAAAGAAACGAACAACACAAAAATAGCATGTAGAAATGAAATTAAGAAAACAATTACATTTGTAATGGCACCAAAAGAATAAATTACTCAGGAATAAGTTTAATGCAAATAATGTAGAAGTGTACACTGAAAATTATAAAACATTGCCAAAAATCTAAAAATCTAAATAAATGGAAATGTGTCCCATCTTTGCAAATTGGAAATTTAATGTTATTAAAATGTCAATTTTCTCAAAATCAATCCATAAATTCAATACATTTCCTATATAAATAACAGAAGGTTCTTAAAATTGATACAATAATCCCAAAGTTTATATTTTACATTTGGGGCTAGAGATGTAGCTCAGCAGCACAGTGCCTGCCTGGCAAATCATGAGTTCAATTCCCAGTATTGAAAAATAAATAAAATTTAAAAAGTAAAATAAAAATATTTTAAATTTTAAGAACCAAGAGTAACCAAAGTACTTTTGAAAAAGACAAAATTTTAGGACTTACTTAATTAAAAAATTTATCATAAGATAAATCAAGATTTCAGTATTGTCCTAAAGATAAATGTATAGAATGAGGGAACAAAATAGAGTTCAAAATTAAACCCTTCAATACGTGGTTGACTGACTTTCAACAATTCAAACTGAAATATAACTAAAGTCTTGCCCAAAATCAATACTAACTTGATTTGTCTGTTTTTGGTCAGACTTTACACACACCTAGCTCTTTTATTTACACATTAGTTTAGCGGTTCTCAAAAAATGTTGCAGGCACTGATCCTATCAGGGAGTTTGCTAGGTTAAAATATTTTCATAATAATTGAGGTGATATATGTACCTCTGACTTTAGTACTTCATGAGTACACAATGAAGTTTTACAATGTGAATCAATCACTACAGATTGAATGCAGAAGCAGATATGAGAATCCAACTTTTTTTTTAAACCAGACATTAGTTTCATAATGCTGTCCTAAAACATAACCTGAGATCAGGTTTGCTCTAGTACTGGCCCTTTTATTTTTTAATTTTTGAGACAGGATCTTATTAAGATGCCCAGGATTGGCCTTGAATTTGTGATTCTCCTACCTCAGCCTCCTGAGGAGTTTGGAATTACAGGCATATGACACCATGCCCCCAAATATGATATTTTCCCCCATGAAAACATGTTAACACATAATGAGTTTATTGTATTTTAAATGAGCTGATGAGTATTTTTAAAATTTTAGTTTCTTATTTAAGTGTGATAAGTATTGATAGATAAAACACACATAAACACTAACACTCTTTGGGATCTTCAATAGTTTCTATGGATATTAGATTAAAAACTTCGGGAACAAAAGCCCTTGTCTACCTGCCAGGCATGAATTTCTACTCACATTTAACAACAAAGGATTAGAAGGATGATTGGATTTGGTCTTCAATCTATTTCAAGATAAATCTATAGCTTTCAGAAACATTTAGAAATATAACAAATGTTAATAATACAGGATTTCTCTTGTTCTTGGAAAAAAATAAAATTGTAGTCCAAGGAGATGCATGAACATGGAGAAGACTTGTAATATAAACTAAGCTTGTAAAATAGTGACAATTACAATTTTACTTGATTATGATATTCTTTCTCATTTAGCAAGTATTTACTGAATGTTTACTGTATGCCAGGCTTAATGATCAGCATTGGGGATTCAATGACGAGCAAAACATAAGCAGTTCTGCCTTAGATTCATGGTCAATTTGAGAGAGACACTAGAATAATCATATAAAGATACATGAAATGAGAATTGTGGTAAGCACTTCTCTTAGTCACTTTTCTTGATGTTGGGACAAAATACCCAGCACTTGTAATTTAAAGGAGGAGACATTTATATTAGCTCATATATTTCATATGAGTCAGTTTGTAGTAGGCTAGCTCCAAAGCAGAAATAACATGGTGCACAAGTCAGGTGTTAAGAAATCCACGAGTCGAGTCGTGGTGGCCTGAAAGCGGAGAAGGGAGGAGCTAGCGAGAGAGAGACACACCCTTCCAAGTCACGCCCCAGTGACCTGCCTCTTCTGACCAGACCCCACCCCCTACTAGCACATTCATCTCAGAACTCTTAAATAGATTAATCTACTGACAAGTATAGTATCCCATGGTCCAATCAACTTCACCTCCGAACTCATGAGTCTTTTGGGGGACATTTAAGATCTAAGCCCTAACAGCACTTTAAACACAGTGATGGAGGTATGAGTACAGGAAGGATATTCACTGTGATTTGCAGTTAGAGGAGATTTCTCTCAAGTGCCAGTTACTGCAGTTTCAGAAATGAGCAGGGATTGAGGAGACATGTTAAAAAGCTCTGCAGTAAGCAAGAATCATATAGGGGCCAATGTGGCTGAGGTACACAAGGGAAATTCATACTGTGATGAATACTAAAGAACCCAAGCCACGTGGGGATTCGCAGGTGTTGCCAAGGATTTTAGACCTTTATCACACGGTTAGTGGAGAGTCCTGAAGACAATCAGGAAAAACGGTGTGACAAGATCAGATCCATGTAAGATTACTGGTAGCAGGAGCATAGAGGGACAAGGTCTAAAAGCAGAGACAGTAGGGTGATGCAAGTGAAAGATTCCAAGTGAAAGACAATGGAAGCTTGGCTGTAGAAATGGCAGTGGAGCCTCAAAGAAATGGATGAATTTGGGATATATTTTACAAGTAAGACCCGTAGGACCTAGTGATTAAAGATTAACTAGCACTGTCATCCACTGACTTCGTCAAGTACCTTTCCAAGCAATATCAATAAGGTTATTGAGAATTTGGAAAATCTCCCCTCTTCTTTGACAATAATCCAAAATGTCCAGGTGATGATCAGAGCCGGTGGAGAATACCAGCTTGCTGCTGTATATAGATCCACTGCTGTACATCGGCCTCGCGAAGCACACGCCCAAGGTTGCAGACATGAGGTTGGTTCTCAGCCCTCAAAAGAAGCTCATGCCATTATTTATCCCTGGAGGTCGCTAGCGCTATGGTTCCTGGGCAACGCCATTCTTGGCTCCCTGGGTGGAGGCGGGGTAACAAAGGGCAACTGCTGGAAGAGAATTCGGGAAGAGACGCACAGTCAGTGGGGGGAAAATAGGGAACACGTGCGGTTTCGCTGGCTATCGCTGGTGATTCGAGGCTTCTGCTAGAGGCGCGAGTAGAAGGCGGGATGAGCAGAACGACGCCCCCTGATTGGCGAGCTGGAGACACTGCGCCGCTCATGATTGGGCTGGCTGAGCTGAGGGGCGTATTTTGAACCGCTTAGGGTTCTGGGTAAGAGGCCTTGGAAGGGTCTTAACCGAAAGGGGGAGGGGAAGGGTCGCTAACGAACGGCTGAGCTCACAATCCCGGCCAGGACCAGCCAGAGCGTCCCCTCCCCCATGGAGACAGCCAGGCCTGAGCCACCGCCTCAGCCACGCCAACTGCCACGGGCGACGCCTCCGCGTCCGTTGCGCCCCGCTCCGCCCTCGCTGCCAGTCGAGGGCACAACCTTTCGGGCAGCGGCCTCCAAGCCCTCGCCGTCGCCGCCCGCCCCGTGCGCGGCCGCCATTGTGACCGTGGCCTCGTCCTGTGGGGAGGCTCCAGCGTTAGGTGTACAGCTCAGGAAGCGGATTCAGGTGAAGCCGGAGCAGGTGTTGCTGCTGCCACAGGCACCACTACTGTCTCAGCTCCAGGACGAGAGCTGCCCCACCCCTCCCGCGCAGGCGCAGGCGCAGACGCGGCTGCTGCAGCTGAGGCCGGAGCTACTGTTGTTGCCGCCGCCGGTGTCTGAGGGCACCCCCTATAGGCCCGAGTTGCGCGCAGTGCAGCCCCAGGCGCCGCAGGTCAAGGCCGAGAAACCAGAGCTGGGCCAGGACTTGGAGCCATCGGTGGGACATCGGAAGATCATCGAGGCTGGTCCTCGAGCCTCCAGGGCGGCCAAGGTGGACGGCCACGGGCTGGCCCTCTACAGCCGCCGAGGGGATGAGAATAAGGGCAAGCTGGGGGCAGAGGAAGTCATGAAGGATGCGGCGATGGCTGGCGAGGGCAAAAGCCTGGCTACTATTGGGGATGGAATTATCAAAACCGAGGAACGCGAGGACTGCAGACTGGGCATGGAGCCCGCGTCCAATGGCCTGGTCCACGACGACAAAGAGGTCTTCCTTGCCCAGCCGTCCAGCACCTTTGGACTGCAACAGCAAGACCTCAGGATCCCTTTGACTCTCCACCCGGTTCCCCCGGGCACCAGGATCCAATTTCAGGGACCTCCACCTTCAGATCTGATACGGTTGACCAAAGTCCCCCTGAAACCAGTGCCTATTAAAATGCAATCCCTACTGGAGCCATCTGTAAAAATTGAAACCAAAGACGTACCGCTCACCGTGCTTCCCTCAGACGCAGGTATTAGACAGCGGGGAAATCTGGTTTTCAAAACTTCATCTGTTGCCCCATAGCAGAAATGTCAGCAGTTCAGAAGCCTAAACTAGAAAAGTAAAATCATGGAACTGATTCTTAGTCTGCACAGGTATCACTTCTGCTTGACTAGTATGTATTTCATTAAAATGCACTAACACGTTTAAGATTCTCACAAGGCCAAGCAATGAAATTTAGGAAACTAATTTACATACAAATATTCTTGCTAGGCAACACAAAGCCCTTGATTTGTATGTTACAATCCATCAACACTGAAGCATTCAATACTGTTATGAGTATCAGAAGTATAAGAAAAAATATTTAATAAAAAGCTGGTCATGTAAGTGCTTATACCGATTATAGAGATTATCTTTTTTAAAAAAATGACCAGTAACCATTTTTTCCAAGAGAAAAATCCATGATTAAATATAACATTTTATTATTCTAAAATCTAAGAACTTAGAAATATTGATTGAAAATGAAAATACTGTAGAATAAGCTAGAATTGTTTTTTCAAAGAAATGATTATAGTTACAGCTGTAACAACTACAAATAAACATTTCCTTCCAGTATTCCCAGATATGTAATTAACAGGTTCTTAAAGATTTAGTTCAAAAAGAACTGTCAATAGATATCTTTGAGAATTAATATTCAGCTCACATTTTTATTAACTTTTATGCTTTTTTTTGTTTTGTTTTTTACTGATTCTTCTTACCTGCCTTACCCCATTAGTTTTTTCTTCAGCAATTTTTAGACTTCGTTTTCTAGTGGAAATAATAGGGCAGCTTTCTTTACACTGTGTTCTATCTTTTATATGTTTAAATTTTTTAAATCAAGAGAAACTATAGTAAGTGTGTAGACGATATTTTATATACTACACAGAGGTATAGATTTAGCCAACTTTATTGTAATTTCAACTGGCTCTATGAGTCTTAAAAAGTCACTTTTATTATTTTTCTCTTATCTCCCAGTACATAGGATTGATGTTGAGAATAGATTTTGGTAGGAGCTTCACCTTAATAGCGGAATAAAGCTAATTTAGTTTTTCCCTTAAAAGACATTATAAGAGCATGTAACTAAGTCTCTTTAAATATGTAAGTAATGCCTAACTTAGTATTAGAATTGTAGTCATGAATAAGTCATAGTTCCTGCCCCCTAATGATAAACTATTTTTAGTGGGAAAATAAATGTTTCCTATTTGTTAGATGTATTAATGGCATTCAGAGAAACAGTAAGCTAGCCATTTACTGTCTTCAAATTATTTCACAGTATCAGAGGTTATAAGGAATTCAGGAATATTGGCAGTTCTTGGCTATAATGAAATGTATGTTTTCTTTGGATACTTAAAAAATCAGTACAGATAAAGATGCATTTACTTTAACATCATGTGTGTCACATTAATTAAGTCTCTTAATTTTTATCATTTAGGAATACCAGATACTCCCTTCAGTAAGGACCGAAATGGTCATGTGAAGCGACCCATGAATGCATTTATGGTTTGGGCGAGGATTCACCGGCCAGCATTAGCCAAAGCTAACCCAGCAGCCAACAATGCAGAAATCAGTGTCCAGCTTGGGTTAGAGTGGAACAAACTTAGCGAAGAGCAAAAGAAACCTTATTATGATGAAGCACAAAAGATTAAGGAAAAGCACAGAGAGGAATTTCCTGGTAATCAATGAAATGAGCAAAGCCTCTTTTACATTTCTTTTAAATTGGATTAACAAAGATTATTAGGATGAGACTGAAAGATAAAAATATCTAATTTTTTCCTCTCATCTGCTATGTTCAAAAAAGAGAATAATGGGGGCTGGGGATTTTAGCTTAGTGGCATAAGCACCTTCCTGGCAAGTGCGAGGTCATGAGTTCAATCCCCGGTACCACACACACACACACACACACACACAAAAGAGAATAATGGCTAATACTATAGTAATGATTGAGACCAGGGCTAAGTCTCCTTAAATAGAACCAAGCAGGGGGATATTTGATTTCATCCTTAATAATGCAAACCAAAGACAAACAGTTTCATTGTAATTTTGATTAAATATATATAGATACTACAGATACATTGATAAAGGTTAATTGCTAGAATTCTAGAATGTTATTTTGCAGTTATACTAGAAATATTAAAACCATGGGAAAAATATATATCACATACTTAGGACAATGCAGGGATTAGCACCATGCTCCATTTACCATATGGTAATCAGAACATAGATTTATTCCCATGATGTTGTATAATTTGAAATGACTCTGATTCCTATCCACCACTAAGATAATTGAGATTAAGGATGGAAAAATGATAGTGTATAGTGAACATAACTATACATGGTGGGAAAAGAATTTCTGAATTACAAGCAGAGAAGTTTTAGTAAAATTGTTTTTAGCTACAACTACCAAAACTTCCTTCTGTTAGCTTTGGAAGGACATTGAATTATTTATGGTTTGGAGATTACCAAATCTAGAAGAGTGATTCTTCCTGAATTAGGCATAAAAATAGTGACCAGTTATTACTTTACCTTGTAAGATACAAACAATTGTATATTATAGAAAGGAAACAGGTGGCTGGGGTTTGGTTCAGCGGTATAAATGCCTGCCTGGCAATCGCAAGGTCACAAGTTCGATCCCCAGTACCAAAAAAAAAAAGAATGGAAACAAGAAGTGATGAATAGTGTCTTATTTTATAAGTGGAGCAAGAGCTTTGGGATTCAACTCAAATGGCTTTGATGTAAATTGTACTCCAGAATGAGTGTGTGTTGCTGAATATAAGACATTTGACCTTCTTCCTTTTAATTATGGGTTACAAAATTGGCCACCAGTTAGAAGCTGTTTAGATATATGTTAAAATATACAATTGAAGAATCATTCACAGAAATAGTATCAAAGAGCTGAAAATCTACTTTTTTTGAACTCAGGACCTTGTGCTTGCCAGGCAAGTGTTTGTGCTGCTGAGCTATGTCCCCAGCCCCTAAAAGCTACTTTTTTTTGTTTGTTTTTTTGTTTTTTGCTGTGCCAGGGATCGAATTCACAGCCTTGCACTTGCCAGGCAGGTGCTTATGCCAATGAGCTAAATCCCTGGCCCCAATCTACTTTTTTTGAGATGGAGTCTCTTTATATAGTTCAAACTGATCTTGAGCTCACCGTATAACTATGCTGGCTTTGAAGTCTTGGCAATCCTCCTGTCTCAGCCTCCTGAATGCTGGGATTATGGATACATGTCACCAGGCCTAGTGTGAAAATCTGCTTTAGATAATAACCTGCTTTTAAGACAGGCATTGGGGGTCATACCTATAATCCCAGCACTCTGGAGGTTGAGGCATGAGGATTGAGTTCGAGGCTAGCCTGGGCTACAAAGTGAATTTAAGGCCAACCTGAACTGCATAGTGAAACTCTGTCTCAAAAAGACAATAATAATAATAATAATAAATCTGCTTTTAAAAAACTTTGAAGTGTTTTGTATGTATTTTAATGCCAAATTGAGGCTATATATTTATCTTAAAAATAGTCTTTTTCTTTAGGTTGGGTTTATCAGCCTCGTCCAGGGAAGCGAAAACGCTTCCCTCTAAGTGTTTCCAGTGTGTTTTCTGGTACCACACAGAATATTATCTCTACGAATCCTACAACAATTTATCCTTATCGTTCACCTACCTACTCTGTGGTAATTCCTAGTCTGCAGAACACCATAACTCATCCAGTTGGTAAGTTGGTTTTATTACAGATTACTATCTTTTTAAGTAGCTGTGTGAAAATTTTACCTCTTGAATTGAAATTTTGTTAGAATCTGAGCAACAATATGAAGTGGGAAAATGAAGAAGAGAAAGAATTGAGAACATTGAATAGAAAGGAAAATTTCAATAAACATCAAAGCACTTGGGTTGCCAGAGTAGCAAATCTAGATCTTTTAAGCAAGTCAGGATGAGCCCCTAGATTAGTCAGATAATGCAGGAAATGACTGAGGTAATTCAATAGGAAATAGGAATATCTTCTTACTCTCAGAATGAAAGAATGCCTTGCTAATGGGGTGTGAGGCATCCTGTTCTGGAATTCAGTAAATACTGATCTGTTAAAAGATCATTCTGTTACTGCTGTAAAGGAACAATGGAAGTTACCCATTTCCTACCAAATATTTGTTTTATTCCTTCTATTGTCTCTCTCCAAATTTCTTCATTATCACTTCTTTACAACATTCCTGTCTGTTGAATATAGGAACCCCAAATTTGAATAGTTTGTGTCTTAATAGCATGTGATTGTGTTATCCATCATTGTTTTGTTTTTCCAAAATGTTAGGGAGATTAACCACCTCTTAGGGAGAGCTTTATTCAGTCATTACTTACTATCACTTGTTTTAAACTACTTAAGATAAACTTCTTAAAAAGGCTCTTCTTAATTTCTACCTTCTCAGAGCCTCCTGATAATAAAGTCTCCTCTATGAACTGACAGATTTAGATATCTTGAAAACTGAATTATTAGAACAATGCATTTTTAATTTTTTTTTATTTTTTTTAATTTTTAATTTTAAAGAGTATAAAACAAAAGAGGACAGATCTAAGCAGATTAGAACAGAACAATGTAAGCAACACAGCACTTCACAACAAGACAACTGGATATTAACAATAGCTATCATAATGTCTCTTTCTTTGAAACAGTTGAGCTTAGCTTTACACATAATAATGTCTAACATAACAAAGTAGAATAAACAATTCAAGAGAATGGAAGTATTCCAAAACATTCTGAACCATATAACCAAAGATGAACAATGGCTGCTATATTATCTCATTTTCCATAAAAATTTTTTTACTATCATACATATTAAAATCCAATAAGACACAATGTGATAGAACCAATGGTAATAGAAAAACAAAAGCATGATAGGACTTCAGAGCAAGACGATATTAAATCAACACTGGTGACCATACTGTCTTGTCTTCAAAGTAACTATTCATATGATCACATATATTAAGATCAAACAAAACAGAATAAAACCATTCGAACCAATGAATGAAGAATTAGACATCAAAGCAGTATAATGGTGAACCGTGATTTCCATAAAATCTTCTGTACTCTTACCATTTCTTACACCAAGGAGACTATATGGTATTTATACATGTGATTTTGATTTATTTCACTTATGAGTATAGATTCAAGATGCATCCATTTATTTATACATATCTCAATGTGATCATTCTTTATAGCTGAGTAGTACTCCATTGTATAAAAGTACCACAATTTTTTAAAAATGTATCATTTTAGCAATCAGTAGTAACAAAGCCAAATTTGAGGCTAGGCTTAAAAGAAAGATGCAGAAAATTAATCCTGTAGCCTGTTGTCTCCCAGTAGGTAATATTGCTTTTAATCCTCTATTTCAAAATAGGTTTAATTATGGGGCTGGGGATTTAGCTCAGTGGCATAAGCGCCTGCCTTGCAAGCATGTGGTTGTGAGTTTGATCCCCAGTACCAATAAAAAATAAAAATAAAGTACATAACAAAATAGGTTTAATTATATCTTGTTTTATTTTTATGCTGATATTTATGACTTGTTTTC
This sequence comes from Hydrochoerus hydrochaeris, assembly GCA_004027455.1. NCBI lineage: Eukaryota > Metazoa > Chordata > Mammalia > Rodentia > Hydrochaeridae > Hydrochoerus > Hydrochoerus hydrochaeris. The sequence continues at coordinate 50,349 of PVLA01001713.1, read as the reverse complement.
ATAATTTGTTCTTTTTATCCCTTTTTTCATGACTTATCTCTGCTTCTATCTCTTGTTATATACTGTGTTTTCTCAGGAATACATTTATCAATGTTCTTATTAGAAATCTTATACAATATATTAATTTTATACCTTCTGAAAAAGGGGTAGGAACTGAATATTTTTTTTCTGATGTTGGTAGCCTTCTTGCATCCAGACTGTAGTATTTAGGTATTTAAAATAGAATTATAGGAAGTATTTCTAGACCCATACACAACAGTAACCAAAGATGATGTAATGATTTATTATTATTATTATTATTATTATATCCTTTATTTCTAATGAGAACTAGAGTCAGGAAAATTTCCTTTCCTGGATCTCAAATGATAAACAGTTATTTTTCCAGACAATCTAACTTAATAAGTGATGAGATTTATGTGCTGTTGTGCTGTCCAGTCTTTTTTTATTTTATTTTAAGGATAATAAAACCCAACAAAACAAAACTGAATAAAGCCAGTCAAAACAAAGCAGTGAAATTGCTACAGAACGTCAAAGCAAGATAATAGTAAAACAACAATGGCTACCATAGTGTACCTTGCTCTCTTCACAGAAGTTGTCTATCCCATTGCATATAGCAAAATCAAACCAAAACAAAACAGAATAAAACCAATCAAAACAGAATATTGAATAAAGCAAAACAATTAATCAGAACAAAACAAAACAAACAATATTTGACTTCAAAAATAGAAGGAACCCCCCCATAGTTGCTATATTGCGTATTGTCATCCTCTCTGTAGGTTGTCAGACTGCCAGCCCCAGGCCTGCAATGGCTAATTGTCTTGTTCGTACTGTCCAGTCTTACAGCCTTGAAATACGTTATTTTAGTTTGCTCTTATCAGCTTGGCATATAATATTTAGAAGAGTTAGTACCATGAGCAAATTTGGAAATTTCACTATTGTTTCATATTCTAAGTCATTTATAAAACTATTAATAACAAAGTAATTTGGAGAATCAGTTTTAATCTCTTAGATATTAATTTTAGACCTGTTGTTTCTCTTAATTTATATTCTAAATATAAAGTTTAATTCTAAATATAAAATCATAATTTTATTTTTCTTTGCTTTTTTAAAAATTTTTTTTATCGGTACCAGGGATCGAACTTACAACCGCATGCTTGCAAGGCAGGCGCTAATGCCACTGAGCTAAATCCCCAGCCCCATAATTTTATTTTTCAAGCAAGTTTGTTTTATTTCATTAGAAGAAAAATGCAAGGTATAGAAGTATTATTTTTCTTTTACAAAAAAATTACCCTTTTTTCTGTCAAACTTTGTGCATTATAGAATACTGTACAGATTCTACCATCTTTTCAGCTATAGAAAACAGGCTTACCAAGATAGAGTGTTGAAGGTCACCACTCTGACTAGGTAGAAGTTAGGCTGATGCCCCAAAAATTCTCTGGCAGACTCCATTTTTATTTATTTTATCTAATACTTTCTTAGTTTACCTTTCAGTTTCTCTATAGTTTTTAGGTGAAAGCTACCTAAGATGTATTTTTTTTAAAAATTCATTTTGTGAGTTTGGATCAAAACATCTTGTGAACTTGCCACTTTGTGGTAGTTGATCTAATATTCTGAAATCTGCTGTGAAAATTAGGGTTTAGCAATCCTAAAGTCTTCTTTAGTCAGACGGATTTTATTGAGTCTTAGTTGTGTTTTCAGCTAACTTTTATATTTTATGAAATAATTCCTCTGATTTTTTTCTTTCTAAAATACAAGATTAAAGTATTTAGATGGTCAATTAGTACAACTTGGAGATGTTTGGGACCTGGCTCCTTCAACATTTGGGGTTGTTTTCTACATTTGCACAAGAATATAATGGGTTCTCTTTGATTTGTCTTGGTTAGTTCCAGCAGCTTTCCAATTTAGAGTCACATTTTTTTCTTTTGCTGTTTTACCCTTACAGTATATGTATTTTACATTTTTACATGTCAAATAGCCTTCATTTTCCTATGCCCTTTTTATTCTATTATCCTTATCAGTCTTTTTCCCCTACCTAATATTTGTATTCCAAAAATTTAATAGCCCTGGGTGGATTTATTTATCTGTTGGTCTTCTCTCATTAGTCAGGAATTTAAATGTAGAAATATTGTCATTATGTTGGGTGTGGTGGCGTATGCCTGTAATCCCAGCATTCAGGAGGCTGAAGCAGGAGTATTGTTGCAGGTTGCAGACCAGCCTGGGCTACAAAGTGAGCTCAAGAGCAGCCTGAACTGCACAGTGAGAACCTGTCTCAAAAAGACAGAAAACAACAAAAAAAGATTATTATCATATAATGTTCCTATACTGAACTAATGAATCATTCTAGTACTCTTTCTCTATCATTTGACTTTCAATGATTCTTAATTCATTTTACTGTGGGTCTACTAACCCTATTTGCCCTAATACGGAATCAGATCTTCCCAACACGTTTTTATCTCATTAAGATATTTAGTCCATTTGAAAACTGAAAGTATAGTTTGGTATTTTCTTTGTTTCAGTGAATTTTTCTATCTCATATATTTTCTGAGTAAATTCTAGTGCTACATTTGCATCCCAGCCTGCCTGTCCTCTCTTCTGCCTGATATTTATTAAATATCTGTGCTAGAGACAAACTATAAAGATATTTTTATAGTCTCCAGTGTCAGAGAGTTTGTAAAGTAGTTGTAGGTATCACAGATAGCAATAAAATTAGATTTTCTATATTAAAAAATAGTTTGATGGAATCTTTAGTACTTTTCTTGTCTGGTAATGTTTTTATGTCAGTGAATTGTATACTGTGTCTTTCATATTTAACACTGTATTACATTAATGAGCTCTAAAGTATAATGGTTTAAACATGAAACTCATTTTTCTCCCTTGTAAAGTCCACAGTGGGTGTTTCTGGTTGATATTTCTGATCCCTCTCTTTCAAAAGACCCAGGTTTTCTTCCTATGCTCTATCCTGCCATCTTTAATAATCAATATCTAAGGCCACTCTCCTGAGCCTGCAGAAGGGAAAACAGCAGGGAGGATCCTGTGTGAGCATCTTTTATGCACCTGAGGTGGTAGACACTTTCTGCTTATATTCTATTCTGTTGGGCAGCTCTTAGCTATGTGGCCATTCCTAACTCTAAGGCAAGCTGAAAAATATAGCCAGCTGTGTGCTAGAAGAGGAGAGAATAAGTGCAGGCTAATTTCTACCTCACCTTATCTACAATTTGATATATTAGAGCTCTGCCTTTTTCACAGATTTTCCATAGTCACTAGAAGCTTATCAGACAGGACTGAAAATTTCAGACTTTAACCTCCAGCTTTTAACCTGACATTTAGAATACTGTACTCCCATATAGCATGCTGTATCTATTAGATACGATTGAAAAATACAGTCAATGTTTAAATGTAAAAATGGTATTATAATAAATGACCTATTGCCATTCATCCCCCTCCAGACACTCCTTTGCTTCCACCATTTTCCCCACCATTCTTACCATCTTTCTGCTGCAGTTCTGAAGGCCCCTCTCATGAGTGTCTTTAGTTGTAGTGTTGTGGTTGCTTTGATGTCTTGAACTGATTCAAAGTGCTTACCTGTCATGGTCATATTTTGATTTTGGGGGGAAAAGCGAGAAATTGCATAGTACCAGGTCTGGTTAATGAGATGGATGAGGGCAGGCTGTATGGTTTTACAAATCTTTCTTTCCTTTGGATGGGACTGAATAGCAGCATTCACACTGTTTTTCTTATATTATACTTTGTAAAGGCACCCACAAAAGAGAACTTCCAGAGCTGCTTCAGAAAGTAGCAAGAATGATGAGATATGTGTGTTTGAAGTGAGGGAAAGTTTTTTGATAGGGATAAATGGCACTGTGTGTCTTTTACTGTAAAAATTTAAACAAATGCCACAGTTCTTAATTAAACCTTCCAGTTTTTAACCTTAGACCAAAACAGTCTCTAGCACATATTAGTTGCTTAATGAATGTTTATTAAGTTACATAAATGCATGATTATCACCCCATGTCTCATTTCTAGCTTCAGGAATATCTTTAATAGAAAAGAGCATTTGGTAAAAGATACATCCTTTTTGTCTTTAGAAACTGAAAGTTTATTGGTTTCTTTACAACTATTGTATTATATTTTTCCTTTGCCTAAAAAAAACCATACTTCTTCACTGATAACTAAGAGCTTCTTGAACTAGGTATGGATAAAAGAAACCTGCAGCAGGGTAGATTTGGGGCATTAATGTCTTGAATATAGTAATTATCTGTTAACATGATTTCAAGAGATTTTGCAAGTTAGCCTTTTATAAACAGTTGTTTGCGAAGGTTTAGATCGTCTTCTACTAGGTCAGTGACACAAATATTATCAGGTATACTCAGTTTGTTAGCTTATTATTTCATCCATTCATTCTTTTCTTAACTATTTTTTATTAACCAGGTTCTGTGTTAGATTTGGATATCCAAACATGAATCAAGAGAAACAGTTCCTACCCTTGTTTGCAGCTTGGAGACTAATGGGGACAGCAGATATGCAATTAAGTGCAGAGATGTATACTATTTTTATCCTGAGTGATAGACTTATAAGGTTTGGAAGATACACAAAGGGAAATTACCTTATACTTGATAAATCAGGAAAGGTCTAATTTGGGCTTCTGCCTCACAGATGGAAGGACTAATCCATATGACCTCATCAGTGAGAATCCAGACAACTTTATTTACAACCTATTCCTCTACTATCTTCTTTAATGTAGTACTTCCTGGCTTAGGTAGGGTATTATCTGTCCCAACCCAGAGAAGGAGGGAGGGGGAAGTCTTATGTGGAGAGGGCTGAAAGAAGATTTTTTTTTTTTTTTGTCTCTGACAAAGATGTTTCTAACTGCAGAGTCTGTTCTTGGACTACTACTTCTTTATTAACAGATACCCAACTTCATAGGGATAAAATAGATATGACTATGGCCATAGCTTCTGCTTGCATTTCATCAGAAAACAGTTAAGTTTGTGCTAGGCATCATTTTGCTAATGCAGCTATTCAAATCAGCAGTCCTGTCTTCTTTAGGAATAAAATGATAAAACACATAATGGTTTGACTTGCCTTTAAAAATTCCTCCATATCTATCATGCCTTGCTAATAATAATTTTCTTTTTATATTTGTTACAAATGGTTGACCTGTAATGAATGGTGGTCTCATTTGGAAATTTCCTTCTGTGTTCACATTGTATGTAATACAGTAAAACAATTTTGTTGATTGCTTAATTTTTTCAATTAAAAATGTTCTTTATTCTTTAATTGAATATAAAGAGATAGAAATATAGTGCTACTCTGAAACATAAAGTTAGTATTTTTAGATTCATAGTAAATTCAGATAATACCAAATCAAAGTCCAAATTTTTCTGCTGCCCACCTACTGTGTCCTCTCTCCTAGATGACCACTCCTTAAAGGTAATTATTGTCACTAATTTTATTTCTGTTAGAAAAACAGTGGTACTTTGGCTTATGAACTCAGTTATCTCCATGACTCTGGTCACAAGCCAAACTGAAAAAGATCTGAATCAAATTTCCCCAATAAGGTCAACACTGACCTAACCATCAAATTTGATTTGGTTCTTGTCCAACTTTTTTTTGTGAGCAGAATTGGGAAAGAATCAAGTTCATGAACCAGAATACCACTGTACATATATATGATACATATATAGCAGCATTTATATGTAATCATTGTTTTTATCAGTAAATACTTTAATTCATTTATTTACTCATTCAAAAATTGGTTAAAGGTTTGTTCTGTGGCAGTCAAAACTTTGTGCCTGGGGAATAGTACTGAACAAAGCAGAAAAGATCCTTGTCATTCATAGTCTAGTTGAGAAAGAAAGATAAATAAGGTAGATAGACAAGAAATTACAATGATTACCTTTTGTTTGTTTTGTAAAGGAAATACGGTGGTTTGACACGAGGTAAGATGGTTAGTGAAGGGCTCTGAACAGTACGCTAGATTTTCCTGAAAAGAACAACATGCAGTGATCCAATTAATGCTTGACTGATGCTGTTTGTTTTTCTAAAGGTGAAGTCCCATCTGCCATCCAGCTGCCCACACCTGCAGTCCAGTGCCCAAGCCCCATCACGCTTTTCCAGCCCAGTGTCTCCAATAATGCCCAAGTGGCCATCCAGGCTCCAAGTCTGCCTCTGCATCCGCCAGCTCCACCTCAGCACTTTACTGGGCCTTCCCAAGCCGACACTTATCTGCTGCCTTCTGGATCTAGTCACTCCGTGAAGAGACCCACTCCTGTCTCTCGAGAGAGCACCAATAGTATTTCAACCAGTGCAAGTACTGCCAACGCCAGATTTGCAACCCCAGCCATCCAGCCTCCCAGAAGTGCTCCAATCCCCCAGGCTCCTCCCATGCCACATTCACATGTCTACCAGCCACCTCCTCTTGGCCATCCAGCCACGCTGTTTGGGACGCCACCACGATTCTCTTTTCATCACCCTTACTTCCTACCTGGACCTCACTACTTCCCATCAAGGTAAATGAATGCTTTTCTCTTTCATCTAAAAATGTAGCTAATGATTTTTTTTTTTTACTTATGAAATCATATCTTTTTTTTACTGAAAAGGAGAAGAATTTTTCAGTTCTATTTGGAATCTAATTTAGAGGCCAAACAGAATCCAAACAGTTAACACAAATGGATGAAGGAAGCCAGGGAGAGTGCACCCTCCACCCAATGGGGCAGCTACTACTCAGCTCTAGCTGGCACTTACCACATAAGAATAGAGGCTCCTATGTTGTCCACCATGATTTTTCACAGGAAATAACTAAAAGGGGACTTAAGACCATCTAATCAAATCCCTTTTTAAAATAGAACTGTGCTTCTCAAATATAAATTATGTGGCAGCTTGTTAAAATGCATATCCCTAGTTTGTTAGGTCTGGTATATGGCAGTATCCTATCCTGGGGTATAGTCACCTGGTATTCTGCATTGCTAATAAATTCTCAAGTAATGTTAATTCTGCTAATTTGGGGAAAGGCAAGCTTTCTAAGAGATTAAATAGTTCACAGTAACACTTTTGTTCAGTACCCCTTTTTACCATAATAGAAAATTTCACTTGTAAATTACCAATAAAAATAATTGACTTTTCATGTAAAAATATCTAGGGAAAAACAATTTTATAATGTTTTCTCTTGAAGTGATAGAATTTAATTCCCTTGTAAATATTCTGATAGAGTGATAATGAACTCTGTTTTTCAATTATTGTTAAATGTGTAGACAAATGGCTTCCATTGATATTGGAGTGTTAAATGTTTGGGCTTGAAAGGGCAGATTTAGAATGAGAGAAAGAATGCTTTGCTATCAGAGGTTTATTTTATTTTGTTCTTTTTATGCTCTTTTTATCCTTAGCAGTCTTCAAGAGTGTTTTAGTTGAAGAGATGAAAGAGATTCCTAAAACCAGGGATTGATACTCTCTTTCCATTGCTATCTACCATGTTCTAGATTTTAAAGGAATTTCAGAGAATTTTATAAAATATTTTCTAGATAGAAGAAGTATATTGAGGACATAATAGAATTCAATGAACTAGTAGATTTGGTCATACTTGGCCTTAGTTAAACCTTGATTCCATAAGTAGAATTATAGAAATTTTGTTACATAATCCATTTTATAATATAGAGAAAGGTTTGAGCAGTCTTACAAAAAAAAAAGAAAAAAAAACACTAAGAAAGGGCGTGTCCTACCATTTCACTCTAGCTGTTTTTTGTTGTAGGTTTACAGTTTTTCTTTTTAGTGTTTGGAAAGCATGTAATTCTCAAAAAAATCCTGTAACATGGGTATCACTTTCACTTACTTTTTTCAGATAAATTGGTCAGATGTTCAATAACTTCATAGATATAAATATTCATACGTATGGGTTTATTTATGTATTATATTTTAATACTTATTTTTAAATTTTATTTGTTGAACAAAACATTTTTCCTTGTGGATCTAGAATAATAATCAAATAGGCAATTTAGATAAGGGATCATTTTGTAAAACAGATGGGTACTCAGAAGTGTTGATCTCTTTCTGAGGAGTAACATCTTCCTGCCTTTAAATCTTAGTTATCTTTGTATTGTTCTTTCCTAAAACCCTGATTTTCAGTGTCCTTCATGAATTCCTTAGGTAAGCTCTCCTTTTTGTTTCACTCCTTTTCACCTTCTTACAGCAGTTTAGATTTTACATTCAAGATATATATCTATCTATATAAATATATAGGATATCTTCACTCTGCTGATAATTAAGTTAAAAGTGTTAAAACCTATTGGAAATAGAAATATATGGAAAATGTGCTTATATATGGATATATGTTGGGACAATAAGTCCAAATAACTCCTGGATTTGTAGGAATAAATAGCATCCTGATTGTAAAATTTTAGGCAAAAATTTCACAAGTTAAAAGCAATTCTCAGTAAACTGTATGAGTCATAGATTCACTTAAGAATTTGAAGTTATGGACCCTCCCCATTATTGTTTGGATCAAGAATATTTCCCAGATGCCTCATACTTTCATACATGGGGCTATTAGAAGGTAATTAAACCATACAGGTGATATACTTGACTTGCTAGTAGGAAGTGGGATCTGGTTAGAAGAGGAAGGTGTATTTCCCTCCCTGGCCTCCTCCTTTGAGTATCTTCCTACTGTCCAACAAGATGTGAGCAGATTTTCCTTCACTATGCCTTCTTACTATTCTGCTTTTGCATTGAAACCAACTGACTATAGACGGTAACCGTGAGCCAAAATATATTTCTCCTTCCTTATGTCATGGGTGTTGGGTTATTGTATTGTGTCCTAGTGATGAGAAAATGACTAAGACAGGTACAGGAGAAATAGTGGTGTTGCTGTGAATATGCCTGGCCATATTTTCAGAAGCCTTTAGAAGGGGTTTATAGGAGAAATTTAGAAAGGTTTGCAAGTTCTGGTGAGAGAGGCCCCAGAATACTGTAAGCTAAGCTTAATGGGAGCTTCTGGTCAAAGCTAAGAACACTAGAACCCTGATAGGAATGAGATGATAAAATTCAAGATCAGGTTTCAGTTGGGAACAAGGACTCCACTGGCAGTTGGACTCAAGGCCATGTGTTATGCTCTGGCAGAAAATTTGTGTTCATTTTGCTTATATCCTGAAACTTTGTAGGAGACTAATATTAAGGATGGTAGACTAACCTGGTGGAGGAACTTTCAGTGTATCCTGGTGTTGCGACTGTGGTATGGATACTGCTGGTGGTAACTTTTTAGTCATGTCTGCTGTGAGAAACAGGACCAAAAGCAGAGAAAGATAAAAAAAATTTGAAAAATTTTCATAGAGGCAATAGAGGAAGCGCATGTAAAATTTGGGCCTGTTAAATTGGAACCTGTATAATTTTGGCCCAGGAGAACTTGGTTAGTGAAAAGATTAACATTAAAAAATACTTTGCATCAGAACAACAGAAAAGATGCTTTGAGGGCATCTTAGGAACCCACAAGATCCCATCCATTGCAGGCTAAAGAGTGCAAAGCTATGAAGTTTTCATTTGAGAAAAGAGCCCTAGGCCACTCTGTTCAACAAGGGCTGCCTATATAGTTTGTTCCCTGGGATTCTGTTCATAGTGCTCAATCATTGGAGGCTGCTGCAGCTCTGGTCCAAGCTGCCTGGCTACTGTGTGTGCTGGTGTCAGACTTTAGCATCATTCATATTGTGTGGGTTTTACTTACTTGCAGAATGCAAGACTTGTGGGGTCAGTGAGGCTTCCGTCTAGATTTTGGAAGAAAACCTGGACGGTCAGGCAATGTGCCCCTGAGAGGAGAGTTCATGGAAAGCTGAGAGAGTGAAGCTGAAGGTGCAGTGACAGTAAAGCATTCAAACTGTATCTTAATTAAAAATATACAAGAGACTTAATTAAAAATATACAACAAAGTTTAAAATGAAAGATCTGAAAAACATAGTCCATAGAAATTGTTACAGTCTGGATCTTGAATGCTCCTCAAAGGCTTATGTGTTGAAGGCTTAGAACCCAGCCTGTGGCACTATTGCAAGGTGGTAAAACTTCAGGAGGTGAAGTCTAGTGGAAGTAAAGTAGATCATTGGGAGAAGCATGCATTGCAGGAATATTAGAGGTCTTATCTCTCTGTGTGTCTGTGTCTGTCTGTCTGTCTGTCTGTCTCTGTTTCTTGGCTGCCATGACATGAACAAGTCTCCTTCATGTGCTCCTGCCATAATTTTCTGTACCACTATGTACCCAAAGCAACAGGGCCAAGCAGAAGTTTGACGGAACTCTCTGCAAATGTGAGCCAAAATAAACCTTTCCTCCTTATAAGTTGATTTATCTCAGGTCTTTGCTATAGTACTGAAAAGCTAGCACAGTAACTAAAAGAGAGCTAATATCAGGAAAAATAGACTTTAAAAAATTATTGCAAGCAAACAAAGCTAAAGCATCAATACATTAAAAAGATATAGCAATTATTATATTATTATATTGGTATGCAACAACAGGGTCCCAGAATATATGGAGCAAAAATTTACAGAATTGATGGGAGAAACAAGCAGTTATATGATAATAGAGAATGTGCCTAACCACTGTGTGCACATTCTTCTCACCTTCACAAGGAATATTCTAGGATGAAATACCTTACCCAAGAGTCTCAATAAATTTAAAAAGACTGAAATCATGTAAAGTATCTTCTCCAACTACAATGGAAAAAAAACAGAAGAAAAACTGAAATAACAGAAGAGACAGAAAATTTGAAAATTTCACAAATATGTAGAAATTAACACATTTTAAAACCACCAAAGGGACTTCCAGGAAGATGGCAGAGTGGTAAACAGCAGAGAAAACAGCTTCTGTGAGAGACACCATCTAGACATGGGGATATACCATCATGAGGAAGACAAGAGGAAGGAAGTGGGTCCCTTGGACCCAGGAAGAGTCTAAAGTCTGAATCGAAGCCAAGAGAGAGAGAGTAAAAAAAAAAACTTCAATGAAGAAGGCAGTAGCTGTCAGCGCCTTCACCTGGAGCTAGACTCACTGCATGAGGGGAGCTGTTGGAACCTGGGGACATGCAGTCACGGCGACATGACGGTGGCTGCTGGCAACCCCGGAGACCACTTCAGAGAGACTCAGCAGGCATTAAAGACTACACTGGCTGGCGGTGAGTCCAGAGGACTCGGTCCTCTGGTGGGAGAGTGATTAGCCGGGAGCCATTTTGTAGTGAGGCGTGATAAGCCCAGAACCAGAACTGCTGCCAGCTTATACCATCAGCTCCTAGCTGGGTGCAGACCTGTGGAAACTGCTTGGACTACAGTGAGTCCAATGAGTCTGGTCTGGGTTGGGCCTGCAAAGCTTGTCTACTACTCAGTCATAAAGCAACTCCTGGCTTGCAGGGATACATTGGCATGATTTGGGATGCTGTCTCCACAGGCTGTTTACTGGTGAATCCAGAGAGAATCCTGGAAGTGGAATATTTTGTCTTGTTTTTGTTTTTCTTTTCTTCTTTTCTTGTTTTTTATTTCTCTTTCTCTTTTATTGTTTTAGGTTTTTTTTTGTATGTGAGTGTGGTTCCTAACCTCCTTGTGGGTGTGGTTTTATTCTATTCTTCCTTTTATCTCTTCCAGCTCTCTTTTGCTTCAGTGTTCTGCATCAGGTTCCCCAAGTTGATAGGTTCCATCTTTGTCCTCCAACCTACTTATAATCTCTTTTTCTTTTCCCACTTCTCTGTTTTCTTCTTAATTAATTTTGAATCTTAACCCTTGAGGACAGAATTAACATGGTATAGACTTATATATTATATATAATTGTTTTGCATTCTGTTATATGGTCACAAATTCAGATCATATGGTTAAAAGTTGCAAATTAGGCGTTAGCTCACTTTATTGTTTTATAGGCTGTGTTTGATGCTATTGGTACCACTGCAGCCAAAATTGACATAATTGTTCTAAATAGGTGTTGGCTCTGATAATCCATGACTGAGGTTGACTAGAGGTCACAGTGAATACTGTGGCACAGTGCCAAAGAACCAGGGATTAGGCCAGGTGAGCAATAGCTTCTCATCTCCAACAAACTGAGAAGGTAAGATCGTCCAACAGACTCAGAGCCCAAAACCCAGCTATACTTGGAAGATACCTCAGAGCAGTGATCATTACCTGGGTGTCCTAAATAAAGCAACCCAGAATAGGCAGCTAACAAGTATCACTCCAGGAATTAAACTAAAAAAGAAAAGAAATGAGAAGACACTTAAATGACACAACCTCAGATACCCAGTTCACCAAAGGCAAACCCCTGCGGCAATGAGGCTGGAAAATCTGAAAGTCCACTAGCAGGTCTCTCGAAGTGGTAACAAAGCAATTGAATGAGGCTTTGGGAAAAATGAAATCAGAAATAATCTCTCAAATAACTACGAGATTACCAAAATACACACCATGCTTAGTGATGTTAGAACAGACACAGATAAAAAAAAAATGAGCTTAAGCAAATTATGGAACCACCACATAGGAAACAAATGGAATCCATAAATCAGATTCAAGCAGATATCCAGGAGAATAAAAACTCCATTCAAAGTATTTGAAGCAGATTAGGCTAGTGTAAGGATAGGATCTCAGATATTAAAGACAGGTTTGCAGTTAGTGACCAGGGAAAGAAGGATTTTTTCAAAATTAGCAACAGGACATGAGAAATGAATCCAGCAGCTGCTAGATGAAACAAGAATAATTTAAGATTAATTGGAGTCAGTGAACAAGCAGGAGATATCACAAGTGACATTAAAAACGTTCACAAGACATTGTGACAGAAAACTTTCCCGGTAGAGAAACAGAATTTGACATACAAATAAACAAGGCATGTAGAACTCCAATTAGCAATGATCAAAAAAATCTACACCCAGGCATATCATAGTAAAGATTCTAGAAATTCAACACAAGAATAGAATCTTAAAAGCTGTTAGGGAAAAGAAAGAAATCACCTATAAAGGAAAGCCCATCAGAATCACAGCTGACTTCTCAGCACAAACTTTCAAGTTAAGGAGAGCTTGGAGTAAAGTATTCCAAGTTCTAAAATAAAACAACTTTCAATCCAGATTGATGTATCCCACAAAACCATCTTTTAAAAGTAATAGAGAAATTAGGTATTTCCATGACAAAGAACATCTAAGGAAATTTATGACCACCAAACCAGAACTCTAAAATATTCTGAAGGACATTCTAGAAAGCGATAAGGATTACAACTTCATGAACCCCAACAGAAGGAATCCACCAGGAAAGACAAACAATTAGAAGGAAGGGAAAAAGAAAAAAAAAGGGGGGGGGAGCCAATATTAGGAAAATAACATATCAAGGATAAGTCAATACCTATCAGTTTTAACTGTCAATATTAATGGTCTCAATTCACCAGTCAAAAGACACAGACTGGCAGAATAAATCAAGAAGCAAGATTCAATGATATACTGCCTACAAGAAACATTTTATTCAAAAAGAAATTCATAGACTGAAATTCAAAGGATGGAAAACAATTCTCCATGCAACAGGAACCAAGAAAAATCAGGGTAGCTATTCCATTTGCAGACAAAGTGAATTTTAAGCTAAGACTGATTCAGAGAGATAAAGAAGGTCACTGCATCTTTGTAAAGGAAACAATTCAAGAAGAAGAGATAACAGGCATAAATGTATATGCAACAAATACCTGTGCACTCACTATAAAACAATTACTAATGGACATGAAAAATCAAATAAGCCCTAATACAATTAATTTTATTGGGAGACCTCAATAACCCACTCTTACCAAAAGACAGATTGACTAGACAAAAAAATCAATGATGAAATATTAGAACTAAGTAGATGTCTACAGAGTGTTCCACCGCACAACATCAGAATATACTTTCTTCTCGGCTGCAAATGGGATGTTCTCCAGAATAGACCATATACTGGCTCATAGAACATGCTTAAGTAAATGCAAAGGAATTGAAATTATCCCATGCATACTATCAGACCACAGTGAAATGAAATTGAAAATCCATGCCAAAGGAAACCACAAGAACTTCATAAACACATGGAAATTAAATAGCACCCTCCTGAACAACCAATGTGTCACAGATGAAATTAATGAAGAAATTAGACAGTTCTTACAGTTGAGTGATAATGACAATACAACGTACTGGAACTTGTGGGACACAATGAAAGCAGTCTTAAGAGGGAAATTTATAGCAGTAAATAACCATATCAGGAAAACAGAACAAACACATATAAACAACTTAGTGTTGAATCTCAAACTTCTAGAAAAAAAGAACAGGCAAAATCAAAAGTTCATACAAAGGAGGAAATTAGAAAGATCCAAATCCATGCAATTAGGAATGAAAAGGGCAAAATCACAACAGACCCTGTAGAAATACAGAAAATCATCTATACCTATTTTGAAAACTTGTATTCTAATAATTTGTAAAATATAGCAGAAATGAACAGATTTCTAGATACATATGAATTACCAAAGCTGAGTCAAGAAGATATAAAAATCCTAAATAAACCAATATCAATGAATGAAATCAAAGATATAATTAATAAGCTATCAATAAAGAAAATCCCAGGCCCTGATGGATTCACTGCTGAATTCTACAAGAAATTTATTGAAGACCTAAAGCTACTACTTCTCAAGATCTTTAATGAAATTGGAAGGAAAGCAATACTTCCAAATTCATTCCTGGAAGCAAGCATTACTCTGATTCCAAACCAGAGAAAGATCCAAGAAAGAGAATAATTACAGGCCAATCTCCCTAATGAACATTGATGCAAAAGTCCTCAATAAGATACTGACAAACAGACTACAGCAAATTGTCAAAAAAACTGTATACCATGATCAAGTGGGATTCATCCCAGGGATGCAGGGGATGGTTCAACATATGTAAATCCATAAATGTAATACACCATATTAACAGAGCCAAGGACAAAAATCATATGATCATCTCTATAGATATAGAAAAAGCTTTTGACAAAGTTTAGCACCCACTTATGATAATAACCATATAGAAAATTGTAATAGTCTTTATCTCAGTCTGATAAAAGCTGTCTATGACAAACCAACAGCCAACATTATACTAAATGAACAAAAATTGAAAGCTTTCACTCTAAAATCAAGAACGAGTTGAGGATGTCCTCTGTTTCCACTCTTATTCAATATAGTTCTAGGAACTTTAGCTGGAGCACTTAGACAAGTGAAAGAAATAAAAGGACTAAGGATAGGAAAGGAATAATTTAAACAATCATGATTTGCAGATGACATGATACTCTACTTAGAAGACCCCAAAAACTCCACCAGAAAACTTCTAGATATATTAAGCAAATTCAGTAACATAGCTGGTTATAAAGTCAACACTCAAAAAACAATAGCCTTCCTGTACATGAATAACAGACTCACTGAGGAACAGTGTGGTACTGGCAAAAAAAAAAAAAAAAAAAGATGTGAAGATCAATGGAACAGATTAGAAGATGCAGAAACAACTGCAGACACACTAAGCCATCTTATCTTTGACAAAGGTCCAAACACCTGCAGTGGAACAAAAACAACCTCTTTAATAAATGGTGCTGGAAAAACTGGCTTTTCACATGCTGAAGATTAAAATTGGACCCATATGTTTCACCATGTACTAAAGCTAAAATGAGAATGGATCAAAGATCTTAATATTAAAACAAAAACATTAAATCTGCTGGAAGATAGAGTAGTTAAAACTCTTGAAGACATTGGTGTAGGCAAAGGCTTTATGAATAAAACCCAGAGTTTTATTCATAAGACTTAGTGTAAAGGATCAAAAGATGAGATCTCATCCTACTGAAAAGCTTTTGGACAGCAAGAGAAATCACCAACAGAGTGAAGAGACAGCCCACAATGTGGGAGAAAATGTTTGCCAGCTGTTCCTCAGATAAAGGATTACTATCAAAAATATATAAAGAACTAAAAAATCAGTCCTCCCAGATTTAAAGCCAAAAATGGGCATCAGAGATGAACATACCTTTCTCAGGTGAAGAAGTACAAACAGCAAATAAATACATGAAAAAATGTTCAACCGCACTGATCATTTGTGAGATGCAAATTAAAACAACACTAATATTTCACCTCACCCCAGAAAGAATAGCTAGTATTAAGAAATTAACCAACAACAAATGCTAGAAGGGTTGTGGGGAAAAGGAACCCTTCTCCACTGTTGGTGGGAATGTAGACTGATGCAACCTCTGTGGAAATCAGTGTGGAGGTTCCTCAAAAAAACAGGATTGGAAGTCCCATTCAACCCAGCTATTCCCCTTCTGGGTATCTTCCCAAAAGAATTAAAAACATTATGCCACAGCAATATATGTGCACCCATGTCTATAACAGCACAGTTTATAATAGCCCGATCTTGGAAACAACCTAAATGCCGTCAATTGAGGAATGGATAAAAAAGACGTGGTAAAGAAGACAGAGGATATTGTTAATAGTGTACCAGAATTTAAAACCCACATTACTCACATTACTTTGCTTAGATGGATTATATTCTGTTCCAGTTTGTCTATTTGTACTAACTAGATTTGAGGGCACAGACAGTTATCCTGAAAATAGTAGGATATAGTACAGTAATCATCCTTAATTTCCTGTTAACTTAATCTGAAGCTCTGTATAACTTACACTGTTTTACCATGACTGATCTTAATTGAATTTGGTTTGTTAGATCACTGTTTTGTATTGATAGATTTTATTTAAAGCTGTTGATTGATAGTGTCAAGTCTGAAAGTATAGGCAAATATACTGAAGATGACAAGAGCCACTAGGATACCCACTCTGGTTTGATTATTACCTGCTTTTGAAGTTTTATATTATCTACAATGTTTTGTTTTTACTAATATTGTCATGTACTGCTATATTCAATTATACTGCTATATTCAAATATGCCTGATGATATGGACAATTCTGTTGAAGATAATAAACAACACAGTAATCATTATAGATCACCTTGTGCTGTGGTTTTATACGACTTTTTGGTTTCATGTCTTTATAAGAATATGTGCAGTTGCCTATATTCTCAGACTTCATACTATCATTCATAACAGCTTTGAATAAAATCTATCAATACAGCAATCTAAAAAACCAGATTCGATTATGATCAGTCATGGTAAAACAGTGTAGGTTATACAGAGCTTTAGATTCAGTTAATAGGAAATTAAGGATGATTACCGTACTATATCCTGCTATTTTTGGGATAACTGTCTGTGCCCTCAAATCTAGTACAGGTAGAATGACTGGAACAGAATATAATCCATCTAAGCAGAGTGGTGTGAGTAATGTGGGTCTTAAATCCTGGTACACTATTAACAATATAGTGTGTCAAGGCCATCTATGTTAGAGATTCTAGCCATCCTTCTCTGCCTCATTTCTGCTATTCTATTTTTCTGCCTTTGTTTGTCTACTTTTCTCCTTCATTCTACTGCCTGCCTTGCTCACTGAGGCCTTTCTGCCACCGCCCCTAAAATCCTGCTATTTTTCTTCTCTCTCTAGAATGTCCTTCTGTATTTTCTGTAGAGTTGGATTGGTGTTCACAAATTCCCCCCCTCTTTGTCATGGAAACATCTTGTTTCTCCATTAATTTCTAGTGACAGCTTTGCAGGGTACATCAATCTGGGTTGGAGGTTATTTTCTTTCAGG
The DNA here is from genome assembly GCA_004027455.1 of Hydrochoerus hydrochaeris. Taxonomy (NCBI): domain Eukaryota; kingdom Metazoa; phylum Chordata; class Mammalia; order Rodentia; family Hydrochaeridae; genus Hydrochoerus; species Hydrochoerus hydrochaeris. The sequence continues at coordinate 32,706 of PVLA01001713.1, read as the reverse complement.
GCTTGGCATACTTCATTCCAAGCTCTTCTTGATCTGATGGTCTGTGTCAAGAAGTCAGCCGTGATCTTGATGGGCTTTACAGGTAATCTGTTTCTTTTCCCTGACAGCTTTTAATATTTTGTTTTTATATTGAATTTCTGGTATCTTGATTATTACATGTCTGGGTATAGCTCTGTTTTGGTTTTAGTGGCTGGAGTTCTGTATGCCTCACATAACCAAATGTCATTTTCTTTTCCCATGCTTGGGAAGTTTTCCTTAATCATTTCCATGAATAGCCTTTGTATTTCGCCTGTTTGTATTCCTGCTTCTTTGTTCACATTTCTTATTCTTAAATTGTAGATTCTCTTGTCATCTTCTAGCCTTTGTATTGTTACTGCCTGTTTCCTTGTTATTTTTAAGAGATCTTTCCTTTCATGATCACACATTGCAAACTTTTCTTCAAGTTTTGATAGTCTATACTTAGTTTCTTTTAAGGCGTTTTGCCAACTTTCAATGGAGTTTTTAATTTCCTGGTAGTCTCTTTGAATCTGCTTCATGTATTCTATATTTTCTTTATATTCTTTATCGAATGTTTCTCTCCTTTTTTTGTGTTCCTCCTTTCTTCTATCTGTATCTTCTGGAGGGATGCTTAGCATTTCTTTTATTACTCTACTCATATCTTGCTTTACCTGATTTAATATTTCAGTTTTGAGCTTGTCTACAAGGTCCCTAATGTATCTCTTAATGTCTCTTGAAGCCATATCTGATGTTGCATGTTTGCCATCCTCAGTCTCCCTTGTTTTTCCCTCTCCTGAATCAGTGCTCTCATGGTTCTGGGCCGGGCACCTCCTCTTGCCTCTCTCCTGTCATGCTCCTGGCCTCCTCCACACAGGTTACAGTGCAGGTCCCAGCCCCCTTCCCTGTTGGCCATAGTTCCTCTGAAACACACTGGTGAGGGACCTCTGCCCTCTCCTCCCTGCTCTTGTCACTGAGGTGTAAGCAGGGGCTGCGTATGCTGACCCCTCCCTACTGGGCCAACGAAACTTCAGGGTTGTTCACCAGGTTAGTGTGTGCTAGGTGCAGGGAATTGATTTGGGGATGGCTTATGACCCAGTCCAAGCAAATCCCAGGAATCCACTTTGGGGAGGGAGCAACCAACTGAAGTCACTGTCACTCCCAGTTCAGGCTCCTCCTGCCTGATTCCAACATGTCTCCCATTTGGTCACTCCCTTCCTGTGTGTGGGGGTCTCATTCCCAGCACTGACTGTGGATTAATGAAGGTCCCTTCACCGGCTCTACTCTCCTTTGGGCTTACCAACCCCTGACTTCAGTTGTGGCTCATGTGAGTGGTGGCAAGAGCGAGTTTGGGTGCCTCTTCCAGCCAGCACAAATTTGCAAATTCAGGCCAGTGCAAACTTGGCGGGTCGCAGTGAAAACATCATGTACAGTAATTTTAGCTGTTCCAATTGTAGCCCTGGAGTGTGTGTTTGACAAGCTTTTTTATGTTTTAATTTCTTCCTGTGTCAAGAGGATCCATCTCCCTCTGTCTGGATCTCTCCAGGATGCTTTATTCTGGCATATGAGTTGTTTCTCCCTGGAGGCTTTGTATTTTGTTGCTTACTGATTGGCCATCTTTAGCTCCTCCCTCCTGTACTGTGGTTTTATATGACTTTGGTTTCATGTTTTTATAGGAATTTGTTTTACCTTGCTATGTTTTGTTTTTCCCTCTAATACAGAAAGGATAGAAATACATGTGGAGACTCATGCATGCATAGCTGTTTATAGTCTCACTGTTTGAATATCTACTTTGTGTGCTTTAATTTTGTAACTTGAGCAACAATTTCTTTTTTTCTTTTTTTTGTCTTTTTGAGACAGGGTCTCTTTATGCAGTTCAGGGTGTCCTTGAGCTCACTTTGTAGCCAAGGCTGATCTCAAACTTGCAATGATCCTCCTGCCTCAGCCTCCCAAGTGCTGGGATTACAGGTGTGAGCCACCACACCTGGCTTTGAGCAACAATTTCTAAGAGGACAGTATGTAATTTATCAACTAATGATTTCTTTCTTTTTATCTTTTTAAAAAAATTCTGTATTATTTCTACCCTTTTCCTGTTTTTTTCTCTTTAAATAAAAAAAAGATGTGGTATTTTTATACAATGGAATACTACTCAGCCATAAAGAATGATAAAGTGGACACTTTTATAGGTAAATGGATGTGCCTTGAGAACATACTTATTAGTGAAAGAAATAAGACACACACAGGTAAACATTGTATTGTTTCATTAGTGTGACAAGTTGAAAGAAAAAGTATGTATATGTGTATGTATATGAAAAACTAGTTAGGATAGTTTTAAAAAGCAGTAGAAGCATAATAGCCTCCTTTGTCATCCGCATGGCCTGTTCAGAACCAAATTCAAAGCCTTCATTCACTGAACACTTCTGTAGGTTGTGCCTTCCCTACTACACCTTGTCCCAGTCTTTTTGTCCCAGAGAGAATGATCTCAGTCAAAACAATGACTCAGGTCACACCTACTTTTACTTTAACCCACTATGAGCCATTTTGAGTTGACTTTTGGATGTCTTTTTTTGATGTGCTATAATGTTTGGGTTTTTGCCTGTGGCTATCCAGTTGTTCCAGTATATTTATTGAAGATACAGTCCTTTCTCCACTTAATTGCTTTTGCATCTTTGCCAGAAATCAATTGTCTATTATGTGGGTATCTATTCTGGAACCTCATATTGGTACTCAGGTGGTTTGTCTATCTTGATATCAATGCCGCTTTGTCATGATTAGTGTAATCATGACAAGTGATAAGTCATGGAATTGGGGAGGGTTGGAACTCTAATTCTGTTCCTTTATCAAAGTTGTTTAGACTCTTCTGAGTCTTTTTGTATGCCTACAGAAATGTAAGAATCAAAATGTTAATTTTTATGAAAAATGATGTTGGCAGTTTGATAAGGGATTGTGTTTTCTGATCTTTATTTTTTTCTATTTGTTTTTGGTATTATTATGTCTTTTATTTCTAATTTCTTAAGGAAAGATGAGGATATTTCATAACTTTCTTTTCTAATAAATGTACTTGGTGTTAAACATTTTTTAAAAAAAACAAAAGTAAGACCACCAATGGATTAAAGAGAGCATCATTGCAAGGAAAATAAGAAAATAATTTTAGATGAAGGAAAAAAATAACACAACTTATGGAAATTTACTAGATTTTTGTATTGAATGAAGTGCTCAGATTTAAAATGTATAGCATTTAATAAGAAAGCTCAAATTAATAATTTAATCTTATTCCTTAGAAACTAGAAAAAGAAGAACAAATGAAAAGCAGAAGGTAGCCAGACAGACTAAGAAAAAATCAGAGAAGACACAAATTATTGCTTGCCTTACAGAAATACAAATGATTATTAGGGAATACTCATACAATTGTACACTAACAAATTACATAACTTCAGTGAAGTGGAAAAATTTCCAGAAGTACACAAATTGCCAAGTCTGACTCAAAAAGATATAGAAAACTCTGAACAGACCTATAATACTTTGATTAAATAATCTAAAATTACAGGCCAGGTAGTATTATCGTTGAAATCTAGAAAACATTGAAAGAACATTAGCCCTTCTCAGATCCTCCAAAACATAGGAAAGACAACACTTTTAAGACCAGCATTACCCTTTTATCATCACTGGACAGAGACATCCCAAGAAGATAAAATTATTAAAGTTTATTAGTATAGGTACAAAATATACTCAACAAAATATTAGCAAACTGAATCAAGTAGCATATTAAAATGAGTGTAAGCCAAGACCAAGTAGAATTCATCCCAGAAATGTGTGGTTCATACCTAAAATTTTTACCATACAACCACATAATCACCTCAATATTGGCAGAAAAAGCTTTTGACAAATCTAACACCTTTTGTTTGGTGAAAAATTACTGATTTGAAAACTTAGCAAACTAGAAATAGGAGGAAAGTTCCTCAATATGATAGGGGAAATTGTTAAAAACCTACAGTGAACTTCATACTCAGTATTGAAGGATAGAAAGCTTTCCCCTTACAGTCAGGAATCAAAGAAGAATGCCCACTTTCAAAACTATATTGGGAGAGAAGACAAGATGGCCAATCAGTGAGCAACAGAATACAAAGCCTCCCAGGAGAAACAATTCATATGCCAGAATAAAACACCCTGGAGAGACCCAGATAGAGGGAGATGGATCCTCTTGACACAGGAAGAAATTAAAACTTAAAAAAGCTTGTCAAATACTTCGGGACTACAACTGAAACAGCTAAAAACTATGGGACACAGCGTTTTCATGATGACCTGCTAAGATTGCACCAGCTTGAATCCATGCCAGCAGGCAGAGCCGCCCAAACTCATTCCCACCACCACTCACAGGAAGCACAGCAGCGCTGATTGGTGAGCCCAACGGAATGTGGAGAGCAGAGCCAGTGGAAGAACCTTCATTGATCCACAGTCAGTGCTGGGAGTGAGACCCCCCGCCCACTGGAAGGGCGTGACCAGGTGGGCGACATGTTGGAATCAGGCAGGAGGAGCCTAAACTGGGAGTGATAGTGACTTTGGTTGGTTGCTCCCTCCCCAGAGTGGATTCCTGGGATTTGCTTGGACTGGGCCGCGCCCCTGGCCGGGACCCAATGAGACATCACAAATCCATTCCCTGCGCTTAGCAAGAACTAGCTGGGTGAATGCCCCTGAAGTTTGGCTGGCCCGGTGGGGTGGGGCAGGCATACGCAGCTGCTGCTTACACCTCAGTGACAAGAGAAGGCAGGAAAGGGCGGAGTTCCCTTACCAGTGTGCTTCGGAGGAAACGTGGTCCCAGGGAAGGGGGCTGGGACCTGCACTGTAACCTGTGTGGAAAGGCCGGGGCCATGAAAAGAGAGAGAGGCAGGAGGAGGCCCCCAGCCCAGAACTCTGAGAGCCCTAATCCAGGAGAAGGAAAAACAAGGGAGACTGAGGGTGGCAAACACGCAACATCAGACATGGCTTCAATGGACATTAAGAGATACATTAGGGACCTTGTAGACAAGCTCAAAACTGAAATATTAAATCAGGTAAAGCAAGATATGAGTAGAGTAATAAAAGAAATGCTCTCAGGAAGCATCTCTTAAAATAATACAGATGAAATAAGGGAGGAACACAAAAAAAGGAGAGAAACATTTGATAAAGAATATAAAGAAAATATAGAATACACGAAGCAGATTCAAAGAGACTACCAGGAAATTAAAAACTCCATTGAAAGCTGGAAAAATGCCTTAAAAGAAACTAAGTTTAGACTATCAAAACTTGAAGAAAAGTTTGCAATGTGTGATCATGAAAGGAAAGATCTCTTAAAAATAACAAGGAAACAGGCAGTAACAATACAAAGGCTAGAAGATGATAAAAGAATCTACAATTTAAGAATAAGAAATGTGACCAAAGAAGCAGGAATATATACAGGTGAATTACAAAGGCTATTCACGGAAATAATTAAGGAAAACTTCCTAAGCATGGAAAAAGAAAATGACATTCGGTTGTGTGAGGCATACAGAACTCCAGCCACCTACAACCAAAACAGAGCTACACCCAGACATATAATAATCAAGATACCAGAAATTCAATATAAAAACAGAATATTAAAAGCCATCAGAGAAAAGAAACAGATTACCTGTAAAGGTAAGCCCATCAAGATCACGGCTGACTTCTTGACACAGACTATCAGATCAAGAAGAGCTTGGTGTGAAGTCTTCCAAGTCTTGAAGGAAGGTGGCCTCCAGCCCAGATTGATGTATCCTGCAAAACTGTCACTAGAAATTAATGGAGAAACAAGATGCTCCCGTTACAAAAAGGAACTGGGCAAGTTTGTGACCACCAATCCAACCCGGCAGAGAACGCTGAAGGACATTCTAGAAAGACTGAAAAAAAAATACCAGGATTTTAGGAACAGTGGCAGAAAGGCCTCAATGAGTGGGGCAGGCAGTAGAATGAAGGAGAAAACTAAACAAAGGCAGAAAAGTAGCATAGCAGAAATGAGGCAGAGAAGGATAACCAAAAACTCTAACATAGATGGCCTTGATACACTATATTGTTAATAGTACACCAGGATTTAAAACACACGTTACTCACGCTACTCTGCTTAGATGTATTATATTCTGTTCCAGTCATTCTACCTGTACTAGATTTGAGGGCACAGACAGTAATCCTGAAAATAACAGGATATAGTACGGTAATCATCCTTAATTTCCTATTAACTGAATCTAAAGCTCTGTAAAACCTACAAGTTTTACCATGACTGATCATAATTGAATCTGGTTTATTGGATCGCTGTTTTGTATTGATAGATTTTATTCAAAGCTGTTATGATTGATAGTATCGAGTCTTAAAGTATAGGCAACTGCACTTAAGATGACTATTACCACTCTGGTTTGATTATTACCTGCCTTTGAAGTTTTATACTGTCTAAAATGTTTTATTTGTACTAATATTGTTATTTACTGCTATACTCAATTATACTGCTATATTCAATTATGCCTGATGATATAGACATTCTATTGAAGATAATAAGAAACAACACAGTAATCATTGTAGATCACCTTGTACTATGGTTTTATTCGACTTTTTGGTTTCATATTTTTATAGGAATTTGTTTTGTTTTGTCTTGCTAAGTTTTGTTTTTCCCTCTAATACAGAAAGGATAGAAATACACGTAGAGATTCATGCATGCATAGCTGTTCACACTTTCAATGTTTGACTATCTACTTTGTATGCTTTAATGTTGTAACTTGAACAACTATTTCTAAGAGGATAATATGTAATTTATTAACTAGTGATTTCTTATTTTTCTTGTTTTGGAATTCTGTATTATCTCTCCTCTTCACATGCTTTTGTTTCTCTTTAAATAAAATCTTAAAAAAAAAACCATACATGATAGTTCGGAGTAATGGAGAATGCATGACAAAGTAGTTTCCAGAGTAAAAATGTTTTATTTTTGTTGTACTATATTATAGTATGGAATTTCTATGGATTTGAAAATGTTATAGTGTCATGGTATATACTTTTATCCTTGTAACAGTGAGTCACTGAACAGTAAATTACAATAATCCATAATATTTTCTGTAAACAAAAAAACCCCAAAAAACTATATTGGAAGTGAAGCCAGATAAATTAGGCAAGAAAGAAAAATAATAAAAGAATTCCAAAATGGAACGAAAGAAGTAAAACTGTATTTTTACTTGGCATAATCTTATATGTAGAATATCTTAAAAGATTCCACAAAAGTGTTAGAGCTAAAAATTCAGTATTTTCAGGGTATAAGATCAGAACACAAAAATCAGTTAAATTTTTATATACTAGCAATGAACGATCCAAAGTGGCAATTAGGAAAACAATTCCTTTTGCAGTAGAAAAGAATCAGACAGGAATGAATTTAATTGTTAGATGCAAGAATTATAAATTGAAAACTGAAAAACTAGAAATAAACAAGTTGGCAATTTCTTACAAGACTGGAGATGATCCAATAATCATATTGCTTGATACTAAACCAAATCAATTCTTATACATACAAATAAAGCAGTATAGGGATATTTATAGGAGTTGTATTTGCATCGTTTCCAAAACTTGGGAGCAATCAAGATGTCTTTCTCTAGGTCAATGGGTAAAACAGGTAAATCAAACAATATACCTACTCTAAGGCAGTGTGACCTCATCTTACATTAATTATATCTGCATGGATCCTATTTCCAAACAAGGCCACATTCTGAGGTTCTGGGCAGGTGTGAATTAGGAAGGGGGCACCATTCAAGCCAATACATGGGCAGGCCTGCTCTGTCTGGAGGCTCTAGGAGAGAAAGTTTATTTCCCGTTTCCAACTTTTAGATGTCACCTACTTACTTGGGCTCATAGTCCTGAACTCTGGTCATTTTGACCACTGTTTCTATTGCTCATCTCTTCTGATTCTAGCACCTCTGTTTTTCTTTTACATTTACTTAAATACATTCTGTAGGCTAGTATATGCTCTATTTTAGAGAATGTCCCATGTACTGCTGAGAAGAATGGATATTCTGATGTTGTTGGATGGAACACTGTATATGTCTATCAAGTCCATTTGTTCACAGGTGTGATTCAGTTCTGTTATTTCTTTGCTGATTTTCTGTCTAGTTGATCTATCCCTTTGTGTCAATGGTGTGTTAAGGTCTCCTGTTATAATTGTGTTATTGCTTATTTGATTTTTCATTTCTGTTAATACTTGCTTTGTATAACTGGGTGCTCAGAATTTGGTGCATATATATTTAAGATTATCTCTTCCTCTTGAAGTTTTCCCCCTAACTAGTATGTAGTGACCTTTATCTATTCAGATCATTCTTGGTTTGAGGTTCACATTGTCTGAAAACAGAATAGCTACCCCTGCTTTTTTTGGGGGTGGTGGTGTTCCCATTGCATGAAGTATTGTTTTCCATCCTTTGACTTTCAGTCTATGAGTTTCCTTTCGGGTTATATGGGTTTCTTGTAGACAGCATATGTTTTGATGTTGTTCCTTGATCCATTCTGCCAGTCTGTTTCTTTTAATTGGTGAATTGAGGCCATTTACATTAATGGTTATAACTGTCATATACTGGTTTATTGTTGACATTTTATTTTTCTGCCGTTGTATCTTACCTTTCAGTTTTATTTAATTGTCTGTCTTGCTTAGTGGTTTTTTCCTATGTGTATCTAGAATGTCTCTTGAGCATTCTTTGCAGGGTTGGTTTGGTGATCATGAAGTTCTTCAGCTATTCTTTGTCATGGAAGTATCTTATTTCTCCATCCATTTTGAAAAATAGTTTTGCAGGGTACATCAGTCTGGGTTGGAAGTTGTTTTCTCTAAGGATCTGAAAAACTTCACTCCATGTTCTTCTTGATTTCATTGTTTGTTTTGAGAAGTCTGCTGCGATTCTGATAGGTTTTCCTTTATAGGTGACCTGTCTTTTCTCTCTAACCGCTTTTAATATTCTGTTCTTATGTTGGATTTCTGGGATGGTGATTATTCTATATCTGGGTGTAGTTTTATTTTGGTTACGGCTACTTAGAATTCTAAATGCTTCACTAATCCATATGTCAGTTTCCATTCTCATGTTTGGGAAATTTTCAGCTATTACTTCTGTAAATAACTTCTTGATATCATTTGTGTTATCCCTTCTTTTTGATTTATCGCTATAAATCTTATGTTGTTTTCTTTGCATCATCTTGCAGCTGTTGAATTGTTATTTCCTGATTCTTTGTTATTTTTAAAAGATCTTTCCTTTTCTGTTCACTAGCTGCAATCTTATCTTCGAGGTCTGAAATTCTATCTTCACTTTCGTTGAGGCAGTTTTGCCAACTTTCAGTGGAAATATTTCCTGTATATCTCTTTGAATCTGCTTCATGCATTCTGTTTGTTTCTTAAACTGTTCATTCAGCAATTCTATCTTTTTGCATTGTTCCTGTAATTTTTTAGCTGTGTCTTCTTTAGATGCATTCACTATTTCTTGTGCTACTTTTATCATTTCTTCTTTCACCTGGGAGATTATTTCTGATTTGAGTTCCTTTATAGCTTCCCAGAGTTGCTTCTTTATTTCAGTTGATATCATTTCAGGCATTTCAGGTGTATGGTTTATATTTTCTTCTATGTACATGGCTCCTAGGCTTTCTTGGGATGGGCTGGAGATTTGAGATTGCATTTTGGTCTTTCGTCTTGTCATTGTCCTATATTTCTGGGTTTCAATTGTTGTCCCAAAGCTTCCCCCAGGCATGTTAGAAATCACCTCCTACACCCTCGGCTCCTGGGACTGACTGAAGGTTGCTGAGCATGGCCCAGTCAGGCCCACAGGACCTCCTGTATCACCTCCAGTATTCCAGGAAGCTGATTGGGCTCCTAACTGATGGAGGTGATGGTCCAAAGCTCTCCCCATGCTAGTGCAGGCATGCTGGAACTCACTTTGAAGGAAGCATTGAAAGAAGGTGGGTGTGGTTCAGTCAGGCCCTTGAAACCTCCTGAGCCTAGTCCAGTGTTTCAGGAAGCTGGGCAGGCACTTAACCGCTGGGAGTGATGGTCTTGCACTCTCCCTGGGCCAGCACTGGCACACTGGAACTCACCTCACATGGCCTCAGCTCCCCGGATTCTGCTTTCCTGTTATAAAAATGCTGGTTAGCCAGGCATGGTGGCTCACACCTATAATCCCAGTACTAGGGAGGCCAAAGCAGGAGGATCACTACAAGTTTAAGGCCTCCGTGGGCTACATAGTGAGTTCAAGGCCACCCTGAACTATATATATACCCTGTCTCAAACAACAACAAAAGACACTTGTGATTACATCAGGCCCACCTGAAATAACTTGGTATAGTTTTGCATCTCCAGAACCATACTTTAGTCACATCTCCAAGGTTCTTTTGCTCCCACCATACAGTGCTGAGCTACTGCATAGCCAAAGCAGCAGGGCCTCACAACCTGAGAATGTGCTGAATAGGTCAGTTCACAGGGGCCAGGAACTGGCACATGGACGGATGTCTTCAGGAGGCTGTTACTCAGCCTTCAACAGTACCATCATTTCATGCCAAGTCCTCTGCCATGCATTTCTATTTATATAGGTGTGCTTTTTAAAAAACTATTGAAAGCATCAGTGTTTAAAGAGATTGTCATACTGAATTTTGTGATTTTCACATGTGGGGAGCTATATTTACCATTGGACTTAGCACATAATCAGTGGACTGCCTACAGCAACTCACCAAAAAACCTGTTGACTCCCTTCCCTGAACTGTTTGCCAGCTCACTGACATTACTTTCATGAGTCATGATGTAGTTTCTTTTGGGCAAAATAAAATACACAGTAAGCTCTTAATCTGTAGAGCAGAGCATTCCAGGTTAATGAAAGGGGATTAAGCAGCATACAGATCTGTCCATTGTCATTTTGTACCTGTATTTCTCCAGTTTCTGTGCATTTTCAAAGGAGAACAGAATTTCTGACCCACCTAATGCAGCCTCCTCCAGGACTAAAGACAAACCCATGCTTGTCACCAGCCATAATGGAGTGATTATCTCTAGGGTAATGAGCACAAAGTTTGGACCTTGAGAAAACTTGGGATGCACTCTGCCTTGCCTTGTCCTGCTTATAGCAGCACAATTTATAATAGCTAAATCTTGGAAATGATCCAAATACCCATCAACTGAGGAATGGATAAAAAAATGTATATTTATACCATGGAGTACTACTCAGCCTTAAAGAAGGATAAACTTAAAACTTTTATAGGTAAATGAATGCACCTTGAGACCATACTCATAAGTAAAATAAATCAAACTCTCATGTATAAGCACTACCTTGTCTCCCCAGTGTAAAAACTAAAAGAGAAAATAAAATACAAAATCTGCGATAGATAATGAGAAAGAGAAAGAAACTGCTCACAAGGATAGAACAACTGGAATGGCGGAAAGGAGAAATGAAGGGAAAAGGGAGAAGAAATGCAATTTATTATACTAGTAGTGCCTCTTAGTTCATAGAAAAGGAAGGTTTGTGTTAATATCGATTGGAGAATTTTTTATAACCATATCTTGTACTCTGAGCAACTACTTTAAAGATAACAATATGTAGTGCATTAACTATTGTTATTCTTATATTATCTTGTTATATTTTGTTTTATCTTTTTTCCATGAAAAAAAGAATATATGGCAAAAAGAGTCCTGGAAAAATCGACCTTTGGCAAAACTGAAAAATTGTCGAAGTTCTCTTTTGTCTCTCTTTTTCATACTCCTAAGAGTTCTGGTTCATTTTATTGTACTTAACCAATGCTAACAATTCAAATAAATCTTGTGAAGTTAAAAAGAAAAGGAGGGAGGGAGGGAGAGAGAGGAGAGAGAGAGAGAATGAATATGGGAATAGAGGGAAAGAAACTCTTGTCCCCTTCACTAAAGAGGGTAAACTTGCTTTTAGTTTTTCATGAATAGCATTTTGTTTTAATTACCATTTTGTTATAGAAAATTTCGTTTGAAAAATAGAGGGAAGAGTTCAAGATAATGAATCTCCATGTATCCAGCTTCAACAATTAACATTTTTACTATTCTTGTTTTTTCTATTTCTCCTGACTTTTATTGTCTAACATGTTTCACTATCACTTACTTTGCCTATGGAGTGATAGATCTTGAACAATGATTTAGATTCAGGGTCTTTTCACAGTGATACACCGTAGATGACCCATAGTTTGTAGTACATCGCAAGAGCTATAAAACATTGGTTTTTCTTTTTATATAATATCGGGTCATGACCTAGATTCCCTATCTCCCAAATGAGTGTATGGTGGAGGTTTAAATAAAATGAGACAATTGTTATGATTTTAGGGCTCTAGGAGGGTCAAAACCCTTTAATTGAGCTTGAGACTCTGAGGGCTAAGACTAAAACTTCTCTGGATCAGCCCACTTTTATTAGGACCAAGGACAAAAGTGCAGGGAAAGTAAAAATAAGATACAAAATCTTATTTTCCAAGGGAAATAAAATCCAGGCAAAAGTGTGGGGGTGGGGTGGGGGAGAGCAGGATCTTGGGAGTCACTTCAAAGACTTCTCCAAGTAGTAAATTATGCCAATTTAGGAGAACTGTTTTAGCTCCAGGATAATATTTATGGTAGGATTGAGACTGCAGGATTGAATTTCTCCAGCTGCAGTCTCTACTTACTTAATTAGTGTTGGAGCCAAGGTGTCTTCAGCTGTGGCCTTATTGTGCCCTTTGAGGTATCTCTGGCCTCACAGGCCACTACAGGGCTCAGCTAGGACCAGTGATTCATAGAGGTTCACTTACTATGAATCAGTTCCCATTGCCAGGCAAGGGGCCAAGGGCTTGGACAGACTCACAGATAAACATAGAAAGCCAATTAGTAAAATTTAAATGCTGCTCAGAGCCACTTCATAGTGGTCTCCAACAATATTAGTTTATATTATATTAAGAATGCTCTATGAATTCAAGTGTTATCAGTCTAAGTTTCCCCATCAACTTTTCACATAAACTACCACCTCTTGGTTCTTGGTTTCACAGCAAGAACAGAGGAGCCTGAAAAATGCTCAGGTATGGACCCCATCCTAGACTCAGTGAATCAGGATCTGGGGTAGGGCCTGAGCAAGTGTTTTCTTTTATACTGATTGAAACATAATATTTATGCACCTGTATGAGATACATTATTGTAATTCAGTACATGAATATAAAGTGTAATAATCAAGTAAAAGGTATTTTTTTTCTTTTAAGCATTAGTTACTTTTATGTGTTAGGAATTTCTGCTGTTCTAATAATTTGGAAATGTAAGTTGTTTTAACGCATAGTTATCCTACTGTGCTACAAAAACAAACAGAACTCATATCCCCTGTGTTTTGATTGCCCCTATTCAACCTCTTTTCACTCTTCTTCTCTTCTATCTGTTTTTAATGACCACTATTTCATTTCAAGTTGACTTTTTAGTTTCCACAAATGAGTAAGAACATTTGATGTTTGACTTTTTGTTTCTGTCTTATTTTGCTTAACATAATAACTTCTGGTTCTATTCATGTTGCTTCAAGTGAAAGGATTTCATTCTTTTTATGGCACAATAGTATTCCATTCCATATGTGTACCTCATTTTCTATAGCTGCTCATCCACTGTTGATGTCTAGGTTGATTACATATTTTACCTACTGTGATTATTACTGCAATAAACTTGAGAGGGCAAATATCCTTTTGGTTAATGATATCATTTCCTTTGGATACATACCTAGCAATGGAGTTGCTGGATTGTATATTTTTAGTTCTTTGGGCAATCTCCATACTATTTTCCATAATGGCTACACCAATTTACCTTCCCACCAACAGTGCATAAGAGTTCTTTTTCTGCCTACTTGCTAGCATTTTTTTTTTTGTATTTTTGATGATAGCCATTTTGGGTGAGGTAAGATGGTATCTCATTGTGGTTTTCATTTGCATTTCTCTGGAGATTAGTGAAATTGAGAATTTTTAAATATACCTGTCTACTATTTGTATGTCTTCTGTTGGGAAAGTCTGATTAGTACTTCAGTCTATTTTTAATTGTATTATTTGGGGGTGGGGTGTCCATGTGTATTTTCTTGTGGAATTTTTTTTTTTTTTTTGGTACTGGGGATCAAACTCACAACCACGCACTTGCCAGGCAGGTGCTTATGCCGCTGAGCTAAATCCCCAATCCTTTCTTGTGGATTTTTAAAAATATACATATTAATTTTGGTCATATAAGTAGTTTGTAAGTATTTTTTCCTGTTATGTGATTCTTAACTTTGTTGATTATTTCCTTTGCTGTGCAGAAGCTTTTGACTTTGATATAATCCCACTGGTCTATTTGTATTTTTGTTGCCTATATCTTTGATGTCCTACAGAACTAAATGTAAGACTTGAAACTATGAAAATTTTTTCTTATAATAATTTCAAACTTTAGGTTTTTCATTTGAATTGACCCATTTTGAGATGATTCTTATATACAGTGAGAATAAAAAAATGTATACTCATGCATGTGCATATCCAATTTTGCCAGCATCGTTTGTTGAAAAGACTTTTTCTTTCACTGTATCTTTTTGATAACTTTGTTTTTGTAGCTGATTTGGTGTCCTGAAATTTTGCTGAATTTATTAGTTCAACAGCTTTTTGGTATAGTTTTCCGGTTTTTCTATGTATAATATATCGTGTTATCACGAACATGGACAATTTAATTTGTCCTTTCCAATTTGAATGTACTTTCTTTTTCTTGTGTAGTTGCTCTTACTAAAACTTCTACCACTGTTAAATACATGGTGAAAGTGAACCTCCTTGCTTGTTCCTGATCTTAAGAGGAAACACCTTTAGTTTTTCCCTGTTCAGTATATTAGTTGTGGATTTCTCATAATGGTCTTTATTATTTTGAAGTATGCTCCTTCTATATCTAATTTCTTGAGAGTTTTTAATTATGAAGAGATGTTAAGTCTTAGTGGATGTTTTTTCTGTACCAAGATGATCATATGGTTTTTGTCTTTCATTCTGTGGATATGTCATGTCATGTTTATCAATTTGTGTGCATTGAACCATCTTTGCATGCCTGGAGTGAATCCCACTTGATCAAGATAATTATTTTGTATTCTTTTTCAGGTATTTCATAGATTTAATTTAAGTTTAGGCTCTAGTTTTGGAGTATTACTAATTCACATTGTGGGGTCGTTTCCTTTCATGTTTCTTGTGTTCCTACATTGATGTCTATGCATTTGGTGTAGTAGGATAGGATATTAGATGTCAGTTTGGTAGACTCTTTGGCTTTGCTTATACAAAAGCTGAAAAGTGTACTTTCTGTGCAATTTTGCCAGCTTTTATTGCTGTTATCAGTGTCTATGAGTCCCTCCGACCTGCAGTAGTTCATGGAGGTAGTACAACTTTGCAACATATGAGCTTCCAAAGGCACACATGCTCAGGCTCCCCAGAGCTCAGCACTAATGGCAGTAACTACTATAATCTTGCTGTTGTCTGATGTGGAAGGAACAACTCCAGATCTCTCAGGACTAGTAGAGGTGACACCGAGGGTTGTGGTGTCAACAACCATGGTCTCCAAGCCACAGGATATGATGAAAACCTTTTTCAGGACTCCCAGGATTAATGTGGGAATTGCTTCAGCCTGTGGCACCAGCAGCCACAGTTGTGGAGCCACAAAATGGGATGGGACCTTCCACACTGCCTGTGGGATGAGCATAGGAAATGCTGGATTCTGTGGTACCAGTAGATACAGACTAGATGAGATTTCCTCCAGGTACCCAGTGGCAAGAGCAAGTATTATCAGGACTTTTGATACTAGCATCTGTGGTCTAGTCTCTGTAGGCTGTGGAAAAGACATTCCATAGATGCCTTGGGGTCATATACAGATAACATTTGAGATTGTGGGACTGGTATCCATGCTCTCAGAGTTGTAGCACATAGAAGAGACTTTCTCTAGGTTCCACAGGTCAGTGTGTTTGGTGCTGGGTTTTGTGGCTTTGGTATCTGCCCATCCCTGGAGCTGTGGGATGTAGAAGGGAATATTCCTATATCATACGGGCAAGCTGTGGTGGAGCTGAGGCGCATGCGCATGGCAGGGTCCTGGCGCTTCAGGTCAAGGATGAAACCATTCCTTGGTCTCTAGGGCCAAACATGGGTAATACTAGAGCTTTTTGTACTGGCAGCTACAGTCCCTGTGGGCTGGGGGGGGAGACATTTTCTAGTTTCTGTGGGGTGACTTGGGGTGGACCTTGAGACCAGGACTGGGGCAGCCACTAGTCCTGAAGCTGCAGAATACTGAGGGGGCTGCCTCCTATCCGGTGAGGTGTGGACTAGGCAAAGACTTCTTGTGTGGTCAGGGGGGCTGGCTGCTGCCTCCCTGGGGCAGGATGTTGTAGCTACATGGCAGATTGGACCGGGGTTTGAAGAGGCTCAATGTGAGTTCCTTCTTTGGAGCAGAGCACTCAGACCAAACAGCTCCCTAACTGGGGTTAGAGCCTGTGAAGACTTGAAATTCTCCTTCAGTTAGGACTTCCAGTATGCTGCTTTTCCCATCAGTATAGAATGAATTCCTTCCCTTCTTACTTCGAGAGCCAGGATTGAAGTTGAAATGTACTTTGCTCTTTTATCTGGATAGCTAAGATTGAGAAATACCAGCTGATGATAATAGTAGCTGTGGTGGAGTGTTTTTTGTTTTTTGTTTTTTGTACCAAGGATTGAACTAACAACCACGTGCTTGCAAGGCAGGTGCTTATCTGGCTAAGCTTAATCCCCGGCCTTTTTTTATTTTTATAAGATTATTTTCCAACCAAGTGGATTTTTAGTATATGTTTGATATTAGTACATTTCAGTCCTTAGTCAACTCTCCTGTTGTCTTCTCTTCTCCTCTCTTGTCCTTTTCCTTCTTGATGCTCAGTTATCCAGGGTTGGCAATTTGGTGTCTGTGCACTCAATCTTTAATAAATTTTTTGCTCACTGGCACATTATGTCTCAGGCTGCTCTTGTGTGTTATCTATCCCAGATCTGGAATAAGCCATTTCATTCAAAATCACCAGTTCATTTTGGTAAAGGTGATACTTAAAAATTATAGCTCCAGAAATAGAGATGTTTAATTGCCACTAAATTAGCAAAGTATCAAAGCCATGTATGTAAATTATTAGGAAAAATTTATTAATGAAAATTAATTTAGTATTATTATTGATTTATTATTAATTTATTAATATTACTACTAATAAAGTTAATTAATGAAATTTATGACCTTGTATTGATATTTAGATATTTAGCTAATATTTAGATTTTTTTCTTTTTTTTTTTTTTTGTACCAGGGATCGAACTTACGACCTAGTGCTTGCCAGGCAGGCACTCATGCTGCTGAGCTAAATCCCCGGCAAAGATAATATTTAAAAGTTTTAAAGTGATTTATAGGATAGTATAGCTAAAGTTAGAATTCTTTGTTCCAACTGATTATAATTATTCATTCTATTAAACATAATTTTTCTCTGATGTATCTCTACAGATATATGTATATATCAAAAGTATAATAGTAAAATAACAAAACTAATGGTTTCAGAACACCAGTACCCCTGGCAATACAACTATTCATTGCAGTTTAAGATTTGTTTGTGATTATTTTTCTCTTTAGGATATATGTCATGAGGAAGGTACAATAAAAACGCTGTGTTTAAATTACCTTGAAACGCTACTTCTCTGTATAGTTAAGTCAGCTAAATTCAATATAAACTTGGGTTCATTTATTTTTGCTTGCTTTCATTTTTAGGGATTGGTCTTTTTAAAGACAAATTTACTTTAAAATTATATGACGTATGTTTTCGAAGTCAAAACCATAATTCAAGCTATATTAAACATTTCCAGCTTCTATTTCCCTGTTGCTTTCCTCCTTCTCTCCCTTCCCTGAGAGGTAACCATTTATACTGATTTTGTGCTATTTTTCTCTCTTTATTATTAAAAATAAAGATGTACATGTGCATATTTATGAGTACATTATTAAGTATAAGATCCTGTGAAACCTACCAATCACATGCTAAAATAGGATTTCCAGTTCCCAAAGTACTGATATGATACCCTCCTGTTCTTCATGTCAGACCTTTGAAATTTGCAGAAAAGCCTGTGTTATCCCTGTTTTATGTGAGGACCCAGGAGTCCACTAAATGAAGATTTGCCTGAGGTGCTAGTTTTGTATGTGGTACAGTTAGAACTAGTGCCTTGGCAAATGTGGCATGGTACTAGACCAAGTTTTGGAGTCAGATTTCCCAGTCTTTATTACTTGACTTGAAGCAAGTTGCTTAACCTCTTTAAGGCTCAGTTCTTCCATCTGGGAAGTGGAGATATTTGTAGTATCTACCTCATAGCGTTGTTATGAGGAATAACTGAGATAACATAAAATCCTTAGCAATGCCTAGGAAATGTGAATGCTTATTACATGTGGTTAATATTTCATTCTAACTGATGCTTTCCTATACTGTGATGCATCTATATGTATTTGTTTTAATGTGTGTGACATTCTGGACTATCTTTGTCTTGGTTGAGATTTTTGTTTTCTGAACATGATGCATATACTTGTCTTAACCATGCCAATACAGTCTTTGTGTTACTGTCATTACAAACTTTAGCATATGTGTGGTTTATATCAAGATTTTAGTGTTCTTTAAATTTTCAACAAGTCTTCCACAGTATCTTGCTTACATTGCATCTTGAGGATTTACTGGGTTAATTATTTATACCTGAAGTGAAGGTAGTGGGCAGGAGATAGATTTGGACGAAGAGACCTGAAAGTGAGCAGCCATGGAGCAAAATCATCATAGGTAGAAGGACAGTATATTTAGGTCACGCATATTAAATGTAAAATGGCTAGGAATGGTGGCACATGCCTGAAATCCTAGCAATTTGGAAGGCTGAGGCAGGAAGATCACAAATTGAAGCCCAGCCTGGATAACTCAGAAGATTAGACTCTGTCACAAAGTAAAAAATTAATACAAGCCCTGAGCATGTAGCTCAGTGTGAGGCCTTGGGTTTCATCCCCAGAACCTCTCTTTAAAGTCCCTGCAGTAGGATGTGATAACAGGAATGGAAAGCTGAACTATTTTAGTAGTGTGGGCATGTATTTGTGATTCTAACATAAGCAAGGTATCTAATACTTGAAGATTTGGGAATGTGACATAGTTTTAAAGAGTCATATCATAGTTTTCTAGTTTTTATGTCATAATTATGTTTTTTACAAGTAAGGAAACAACATCGATTTTTTAAAAAATGTGGGGGCATTAATGAAATGCCATGGGTTTTGCCAGTGAATGTGGTCATTATATTTATGTTCTCTGTCACTAGATGGAGTCCGTGAGCACAGGAACTCTTCGCTGGACTTTTCTATACCTCTTGCTATAATGCTGTTTTGTGCCTTTAAAAAATAGAATAATATTTTTTTAAAAAATTGGCAAATGGCTTTGAATGGCAGAATTATTGGCTTTGCATTTTTAAAAATCAGTGTATAAAATTTCAAAATAGTCTTTTCTTCACATTCTTGCTCTCTAAATTTTTTTCCAAAAGACTTTTAACACCACAGTTTAACATTATTGTAGTTCCAAATCCTTATGGTTTAGTAAAAATATTTTTAATTAGCAAATGTATTTTATTAGTGAATGTCAGTTTAAAAATTAAATTGTTACCTTTTGCTGCATTTCTTCTGTGTTCCGGAGCTCTCTACTTCAAGCTGTTTGTGCTATGAGCTTTCTTTCAAATATCACTAAGAGCAGCTGTTACATTGTTACCGTGTCGTTTCTTAGCATAGTACAGTATAGACCTGCAGTTCTAAAACTGATGTGTATGAGTCATTACAAGAAAAAGGCCAGGATAAGCAACTTTTCTTTATCAAGTTTGGCAAATGTGTAAGATGCCGCATGCTAATAATAAGTAGTAAATGCTGGTGATTATTCTAGTCAGAACCTTCTTTTGCTCTTTATTTGGGGTTGGACTGGGCAATGGGAAGAAAGTAGATGAGTATGTGAAGACGTCACAGAAGGAATTTTGGGAACTTGCCAAGACCTAAGAGAATGTAGTAACTTGCTCTGTTAGTCTGTGTGTGTGCAAGGCATTATGAGGGCAAGCTCTGATCTAATTCTTTTTTGTGTCTTTTTGTCACAGCACGTGTCCTTATACTCGGCCTCCCTTTGGCTATGGAAATTTTCCAAGTTCGATGCCAGAATGCCTGGGTTACTATGAAGACAGGTATCAAAAACATGAGTCTATGTTCTCAGCTTTAAATAGAGACTATCCTTTCAGAGACTACCCAGATGAGCGCACTCACAGTGAAGATTCTCAGAGTAGTGAGAGCATAGATGGGACCTCTTACTATAACAGTCACAGCCACAGCGGGGAAGAATACCTGAATCCCGTCCCTCAGCTGGACATTGGAACCTTGGAAAACGTCTTCACAGCTCCTACATCGACTCCTTCTAGCATCCAGCAAGTCAACATCACTGACAGTGATGAGGAGGAAGAAGAAAAAGTACTCAGGAATTTATAATTTTAAAGCACATATGCATGAATAAACATTTCTTAAAATATATTCTGGGTCAGTTGGTGTGAGAAAAAAAGAGCCTAGAATGCTTTGCTGAGAGTTTTCAGCCATGATTTGAAGAGTCAAAACCAAATGCAATTTGTGTCTTCATAAGGTTTTGATTAGTGGAACTGGAGTACTGAGCTGGTATTTCATCTTAGGACTATTGAAAATATGAAATACTTTATTTTTATGGCTGAAATTTATGCCAACATGTATCATCATCATTATCTTATCTCAGAACATGCAAAATGCAAAAGCCTCCCAATTGTATGTGAGGAGAATGGGAGTTATAATACACCTGGCGTGACAAATGTGACCTGCATTTTATCTCAATATTCATTCGCTTACTTTTCTTAAATACTTTTCATTTGGTGTTTATATAATACTTGGATATTGTCCATGTTTTTATAACATGTTGAAAATACTTGGATAACTTTTAGAAGTGAACTGGGACTCAGTTACTAAATTCAATTCACACTAATAATCAATTCTAAGTTGCAAATGTGTTTTAATGACACTTGGGTAATTTTTTCAGCTATATTTAGTCATTACCCTTCCAAGACAATTTTATCATATTGGAATATCTTTTTTCATTTGGTATGCATTGTTTATATTTTTGTTGTAATTAAATAAAGAGATAAAATTCTTCTTGCTGAATGTTTTCTGTTTGGAGGATAGAAAAAAGTACCATGAGTATTTTTCATTTAATATGATTTTTCATGCCAAATACAGACATTTTTTTACCTAGTACCTCCAGAATTACAGAGAACCATCTATTAACTTGTGTAAGACTTGAAATTTTATCAATAAAGAAGTGCACATATTCTAGGGCTATTTGGATACTGTGTTACATGTGTACACATAGGATTTAAACACTCACAGAAAGGAGGAGCCTTTCCAGATCTGGCTCAGGCTGCTGTCTTAAAAACAATGGAGTTTACTTAAAAGCATGTGGAATTTATTTAATTCACAATGTACAAAAAACTCTACTTGCTATAACCTCTTGGCAAGTATGCACTTACAAAAGACCTTCTTAGAATAGTATCAGGACCATCAGAGTTGGGATCATGATGAAAGAAAGATAGATACAGGAAAGACAAAGTGAGTTAATGATGGGATATTACTGCAAATCTGTGTATTTTTCCCTCAGTTATCTGTAAATTCTTGCAAAGTGAGGTGTTGTTACTTAAAATGCTTGGAAATTTTGTATGGAAACCTGTTCTAAGCTTCAAACTTCTTCCTTCACTAAGCTTGCATTTGTTTCTTAAACAAAGATTGTTCATGTACTACATTTCATCAACCCTGTATTGTATGTAACATTTTTACTCTTAATAAAATTTTTATTTTCATATTTTATATTCTTTATTACTCAGCACAGTGCCATTTTTATGTGGTGAAAGAGAAAAACTTAAGTTTTTTTTGACTGATACAAACATGTCATTTCACATCTGAACTAAATATTTGTCTGTCTATACATTTAATGTCTGTACTAGTGGTGATGAACCTACAGCATGCATGTTACAACAGGCTCGTTTTATCACTGAAAGCTTTCAAAGCTTCATCACCACTGGTCTAGACCATGAAGATGAAATATGTAAAACAATTTTAATCTATTTTACCCTGCCTCCTTTTTAATAATAGTACGTTTGTGACTTAGTAGTTTTCATCAAGGGTCTCATTCTTACAAATTGGTTGGGAGAGATTCTCTTTGTAAAGTGGTGGCATGATACAGATCATAGTTTAGTATTTCCTGACTACCTGATTTCAGGGTAGCTTGATATCTTTGATTTCTTCCTTATTGTTTTGTCTTAGTGGGGACTGGACAACTCTTTTACTCTTCCTTCTCCTCTTCAGTACGAAGATTAGATGCCAGTTTAGATTATTTATAGATCCACAGTTTAAATTCATTGGGAGAAACAGTTACTGCTTATTTAGAAAATGCCCAGTTTCATATTAGTTTGCTTAACTACAATTGCTCATCTCTGCTCATTTATAATTCCTTAAGCCACTGACTAGAGCTCTACATACTTAACAAAGCCCTGCTCCATGTAACAATTCTAAGCTGCAAGCCACAAGTACTTTCTATTAGATCTCAGCATCTTGTTTTTCTAATTAGAGTTCATGATATTTGTTATAAGAGTAGTCTCTTTATGAATGTGTATTGAAATGTCAATATATTTAGAATGTCAAACTGTTCTGTGCTTTGCATATAACTGCCTTGACCATCTGCAAATAGTAAGTGTAGTCACAATTTGTGAAGAGTTATTATTAAATTTAAAAATACAGGCCAATGTATTCTGCACAGCTGTTAGAACCAGACCTTCTACATATTCGAACAAAATTTGGTCAGTTTTGGGAAACAAATAGCATGCTTCCACCTTGGAGAGGGTCAGTGCCCATTATTATTATTATGTCTCACAAGTTGCACAGTAAAGAAACATGTTAAACTCTCAGTGATTTCCAAACTTAGTATGAGATACTTCTCTCTTCTCTCTTGTCTCTCTCTGTCTTGGTCTCTCTGTCTCTCTGTCTGTCTCTGTCTCTCTCTTCTCTGTGTACTAATATGTCATAGAACACACTTTGGGAAATGATACAATTATAGCTTGGGGCTTTGGTTTAAAATTGTTGACTTCACGTGTGGTTTTCTAAATTGGTAACAAATCCTTTATTCTGAAAGAATTGATTATTAATTATTTAATAGCATTAAGCTGGGTTTTTAATGAAATTTGATATTAAAAATTTCAGTGGGCAGAAGTCATGCTAGGTCTGGGAGGAGTACAACAAGAAGCCAATTTGCCCTTCCCTTAAGCTGTGCAAACCATGTGGGGCCCAGGAAGAGAGAAGCCATTTCACCCTTCCCATGAGCCTATTGGCACAAAAGCTGAGAATCAAGTAGCACCCCCGACCCACACACCCCTGTAAGCGCCTGGCAGGTTCAAAGGACAGGCTGAATTGATAGAAACTAAGGTAGAAAAACAACTAAATGCTTGCATTCTTTTCAGGTATAAGGCCAGTATTCTGAGCATCTATTAGAAGGATAACAGCATGCAATATAGAAAATATGGGGGGATTTCCTTCTGTCTTGTTTTTGAAATTCAATATTGTTCTCACTTATTATTTGTTTTGTTTTATTTAATGTTCTGTTTTGATTGGTTTTACTTTTTGTGTTATTTGATTTTACTTTACTATGTCTGATGGTATGGACAACTATTGTGAAGATAAGATATATTATGGTAGCTATTGTTGATTTCCTATTATTATTTTGAAGTGTATACCACTTTCACTGTTTTGTTTTGATTGGTTTTATTCTGTTTTATTTTGTTATGTTTTATTCTCATTTTTTAAAAGATTCAAATGGGCAAGTACACTAAATATAAAGTATGTTTCCTTGGGTCAACCAACTGTCAGTATAATTATTCCTGAGACAAAAGTCTGAACTGCTTTTCAAAGTCATAGTTTGGAAGTGCCTTTGAAGAGAATATCTATAAATTGGATTCTGTGAGTTGCTATGAATTTCTTGAAATTCCAATATGATTTTGATTTTGGGGAGAGTACTTCTGATTTTTTTTTGTCCTACTTTTTGAACAGATTCTGTTAGAACACACCTTTTTAGTATTTAAGAGAAATTCCAAGTGCCTCACATGAAAGTACTTATCTAGAAATAATTATAGAAGAAATTACCTTTTATCTAATCCTAATAGGTAAAAAATTTCACATCCTTTAGATATATTTACTCTTTATATTTTTCATTCTGACTGCCTGATCCTACCTTACATTTGTCCTTTGTGATGATTTAAGTAACATACACAAATCTTAGTAAAGTTTTCAATAAGTAATGAATGCCTCTTGAAAAAGGAAGAAATGGGGGATGGCTTCTTGCTATACCCTTTTGTCTGGCTCCTTCTCTGAAAACACTTCAGAGAAGTGTCTTCTTTCTAAAATCAATGACCTGCATCTTACATCTATTCTTTCTCAAAAGAAGATCTTTAGAAACTAAATTTTTGCCTATGTTTCCTAGGACACTGTCCTTAGGGCTCATGACCTTTCCTAGAGAATGTCATGTTTTTAAAGCTGTACTTAATTATGTAGGTTATGTAGGTTACAGTGGTGCAAATTTATGGCATGCATACCACAGCAACCTATTGGTATCTTTGAAAGCTCTAAAAGATTCATCATCATTGTCATAGGGAAAAAAAGGTGTAGGGTGACTAATCATCCTAGCTTCACCTTTATTTATTTGAAACCCTTCTATTTTTTAATGTAGGTGTGTAGTCCTCTAAACTACCCTCTTTATAGTGCTTCTGCTGTATCCCTAAGGTTTTTAAATTGTATTTCCATTTTCCTTTGTTTCAAGAGATTTTTAAAATTTTTAAATTTCTCTTGATTTCTTTGATGACCCATTATTTATTTCAAAGTGTGTGGTTCAGTCTCCATGTATTTGTATAAATTTTAAATTTTTTATTAAAATTCTAGTTCCATTATTATAAGATATGTTACAGAGCATGATTCCAATTGTTTGAGTCTGTTGAGACTTGTTTTGTGCCCTTAACATACGGCCTTTTTAGAAAACATTCTATGTATTGATGAAAAGAATGTGTATGCTTCAACTGTCACATGAAAAGTTCTACAAATGTTAAGTCCTTTATCTATACCATAGTTTAATTTCAATGGTTATTGATTTTTTGTCTCAATGATCTGTCCATTGATAACAGTGGGGAGTGGAAGTCCCCTACCTTATTAAATCGAACTCTAAATCTCTCTCTTTAGTCTAATAAGTTGGTCTAATAGTATTTTATAACATTAAATCCTTTGACATTAGGTACATATAAATTTATGATCATTATGTCTTATTGAGTGGATCCTTTAATCATAATGTAGTGACCTTATTTGTTTTTTTCTTGCAGTTTTTGTCTGAAAATCTATTTTGTCAGATATAGGTATAGCCCATTACTCTTGCTTGCCTTAGGTTTCCATTTTCCATCCTTTCACTTTCAGTTTGTGTGTGAATTTACTGGTGAGGTGTGTTTCTTATAGGCAGTATATTGTTGAATTTTGTTTTTCTAACCATTTAACCAACCTGAGTCTTTTAACTGGAGATTTTAGTCCATTTATATTCAAGATTATTATTGATAGGTAAATCTTACTCTTGTCATTTTCACTTCCTTCTAGTCATTTTGAATACTCTTTTTTTATCTTTGTGATTTGAGAGTTTACTGTGTTGGTAATGTTAGATTATTTTCTATTTCTTTTGTGCATCTACAATTCAAATGGGATTTTTCCATTCACATACTTCCTTTTGGTAGTTCTGTTTCTCTTCTGAATGTGGAAATTCCTTTTGTAAAGTTGGTCTGGTAGACAGTCTGGTAGCCTTGAAATGTCTTTATTCTACAATTCTGAAGGATTGTCTTATTGTTACTTTGTTTCAGGACTTGGAAGGCATCATTCCATTTCCTCCTGGACTGTAGAGTTTTTGCTGAGAAATCTATTTTTACTCTAATGAACTTATCTTCAAATGTGATTTAGTGCTCTTCTTTTCCAGATTTTAGAATTTTTTCCCTATCTTATACTTTTGACAGTTTGACCGTGATGAAGATCTCTTCTGATCAATTCTATTTAGAGTTCTATAAAGCCTCCTGTATATGGTGTCCATATTTTCCCCAAGACTAGGGAAGTTTTATGTTATTATATCACTGAATAGATTTTATGTCTTTATCTTTTTTCTACTGGCCTTTGGGTATTACAAAAATATGGATATTTGTTCATTTAATAAGGCATTCCAAAGGTTTTGAATGCTTTTTCATTAATTCTATTTTTTCTTTGTCTGATTGGATATTTTAAAACACCTATATTCAAGTTCAGTTTTTTTTCTTCTGCTTGATTTAGTCTGTTCTTGAGGTTTTCAACTATACTTCTTATTTCACCTATTGAGCTTTTAATTTCCAATATTTCTGCCTGTTTCTTTTAAAAATCTTTATCTCTTTGCTGAATTTCATTTATATTCTAAATTTTCTTCCTAATTTAATTTTTCATCTGTACTCGAATCTCACTGAACTTTTTAGATAGTCATTCTTTTAAATTATCAGGTAATTAGATCTTGGAAACAACACAATGATCATCTACTGAGGAATGGATAGAAAAGATGTGGTCACTGTATAAATACAGTGAAGTACTACTCAGCTATAAAGAAGGATAAACTGGAGACTTTTATAGGTAAATGGATGCAACTTGAGACCATACTCATAAATAAACCAGATATAAACATGTAAACATCATATTGTTTCTCTAGTGTGAGAAGCTGAAAAAGTAAATAAGACCCAAAATGTACAATAGATACTGTAAAATGGGAAGAAGCTTCAAAAGGAAAGAAACTGGGATAGGGGAATTGAGAAAAGAGAGAAGGGAAAAGCAAATATATATATATATATATATATATATATATATATATATATATGATAGTTAAGATAATTATACTACTAATTTTTCGTAGTTCATAGAAAACAAAGTTTTGTGCTAATATTGTTTTGCTAATTAAATGCTGATATCTTGTATTCCAAGTAACTAATTTAAAGATAATATATTAACCATTGTTACCCTCTAATTATCTTGTTTTGAAATTTTGGGGTTTTTTTCTTTAAAATAAAATAAAAATAAATTATCAGGCATTTTATCTATATAAATTTCTTTGGGATCTGTTGCTAGAGAGTTTTATTTTTAAAAATTTCTTGTGTTCCTGTGTTGAGTGACACACATTTTGTGGATCAGGTAAACACTTTTTTTGGATGGACTTTCTTAGTAAGTGACTTTCTTCTAAAGATGCATCTTGAAGTGTTGGTTTGTATGCTGGCTTTAGTTTCTACCTGAACACCATACTTTAGAAGCTATCCTGCAAACCAGTGCAGTGGGATGTCTGTGGGGATGAGAGTAGACAGGGATTTCTTACTCTGAGAGGAGCCCAGTTTCAGAGAGCAGTTCACTTCTCAAGATTACTCTTGGCTGTAGAATCCTGAGTGTTTTCTAAAAGGAAATGTTATAACCTCTAGGAAGATCACAGGTGCCTTGTTTATGTAGACTACAAGACTATGGGGATCATGAAGCTTTCCAGTAGCTAAGATTTCCAGTATTTGATGGGCTGGGGATTTAGCTCAGGGGCATAAGTGCCTGCCTAGCAAGCATGAGGTTGTGAGTTTGATCCCTAGTGCCACAAAAAAAAAAAAAAGTTGTTGGTTTAAGATTTCCAGCATTTGTTCTGATAGAGTTTTCTGGAACTTTTATATTTTTATCCCTACATCTGCAAAGAAGAGACTCCCCCATCTCCAGGTGTGGCTATAGGGTGGCAAATGCTGGGATATTTTGCTTCTCTTACTATGCTAGGTCTCTTACTATTGTCCTAGGTCTTTGAACCTTTCAAGCTTCAAATATCCAATTTTCAGTGTTCTCTCATGGCCACTCACCTTAAAATGCAAATATACATTTATTACCTTGATGCTTCTTTGTGGATAAAGATTAGTGCTTTGCATCACTATTCATCCATCTTGAATTTCCCAGTGGATTTTTCTAAAAAACATGTGTATCCCTAAAAGATTAGTATTTGTAAAATTTTAAAATTGTAATTTTTCATTGATATTATCAAATATCCAATGTCAGCATTTCTTATTGTCTCATAAGTCATTTTTTTTACCATTATTTCATTGGCAGACCTACACACTGCCTTTTTTTTTCTTATGTACCATGTCTTTTCTGTGTATACTGTCTTTTTTTCCCCTTTCATTTCTTATTGTTGAAAAACAAATTGGGATTTTATCCTCTTGGTAGCATTTAACATGTTCCTCTGTCCCCTAAATTCACTATAAATTGGGTAATTAGATCTAACATTTGGATCAGAACACTTCTTTGGTGGTAGATTATATGTCCACTAGGAATTGCTAGTCTTAAGATACTATTGCAGGAAAACTGAGTTAACAATAGCCAGGAGTTTAGGAGAAGAGAAGAAATTGCATTTAACACTGGTAGATTCCAGAGAAGCAGTTTTTAAAATTTGAGGTACATATTTATAGGGTGGCAAGTGGGAGTTATAAAAAAAACTAGGATAAGCATAGCTGAAGGCCATGGTACAATGGGTATCTTGTGATGAGCACTGTATGTAGTGAAGTTGTTTTTAGCACATTTGCAGAAGTTTCAATTTGATAACAAATCATATTATTTAGTTGAGTTCAGTGGCAGAGAACAAAATGGTTAGGTCAGGATTTCTGCTTTATTCCCCCTCTTGATGCTCCTTGGGGACTCTGAGGGGCATCATTATTTGAATCTATTAGGGACTGTTGAGTGTAGGCAGGGCTGAAGTACATTAAACCTGGATAAGCTGTGTGTGTGGAGGGGGGGGTCTCTCCTTTTGGAGAACTGTTTTAATTAACCTCTGAATTAAACCACATGCACAGGGGATTATTCTGTAACCCATAGGAATGAGAATTTTAGTAGTAATGATCAAGGAAGTAACTATGGAGGCTATTAAACCCTTCTATTTGCCAAACTATTGTTTTAGTAAACTCATTAAGGGATCATTAACTCTAGCATTTTTGGCTAGCTTTTTTGAGCTAGGGTTATTAGGCTTTCGAGAGCCTTAGTGATTGTGCCATCAAGAGCAGTGTTGTTTGGGATAAAAGTATAGCGCTGAGTTCCTGTAATAACACAAACAGCACTTTTTTTTTCTAGAATCATATCCAGAGAGAGTTTATTTTCCCTGACCATCCGGCTGGTGGGCCCAAGTAGTTTAGCTAGTTCCTTAATAGCATTCTGGATGTAATTTATAAACCTTTGTGGATTATAATAAATATAGTTTATCTAATCCTTATTTTTGCTGAGAGTGACCCAACAGAATAGTAAATTTTTAAATCTTGTAGCTATTTGGTTTTGAGCTTTAAATTTTTGGGGGAGCCCTCATGGGACCTTGATTATCTCTACGTAGATAGTAGGGTCAAAAGAACCTGGGAGCTGATTTATTGAGTGGTGTGTTTGGGATACATGAGATGAACCAGGAGGAGACATTGATTTTTGCCCAATAGTAAGTGGAATAACCAATTAGACTAGGGCACAGTTTTTAGTCTAGCCAATTGGGAAGGGTTCAGTACAGACATTTATTATATAATCACCAGACATCTCCACAGGGAGTAGTGAGATCCACATTTATGGATAAGTCCATGAGGTTTTTAGGGGATGTCTATTCTGGAGTGCTGCCTACATTATGGTCAGGTTTTTCATTTTTTTGATGCATGTGTTGAACTGCTGGTTTGGGTTGGGTGGCCTGACTCAGGGAGGAGGTTGACAAGGGTAGGGGGATACCAGAAAGAGCAGAACTAGAGTCTGAAAGGTCAGGCTTAAGTCATCAGGTTTATGATTGGAAAACAAGGTAGTAAGGCAAGCATCAAGTATGAGGGTTATAGGCTTGTCAGTGGTAGTAACACTGTGGGTTAAGTGTTGCCCTATTCTGGAAACAGCTGAGGATAACCAATCCCAAGACTGACAATACATATAGCAGTGTAAACATGTATTTTTTTTTTATTTTTCCCTAGTTGGTGGGTGTGACAGTCCAGAGTCCTATAGTAAAAAGCAAGGTTAGAGTTTTAAGAGGTCCTAAGAAGTGGGGCAGCACAGCCAACTAAACATCCCAAGTCAATGTCCTCAGGCTTTGACTGGGTATAGACCTGTTATTTTCTGGGTGTGACAGGAGCAGGGCATGGAGTTCTCTGGCAAGGGAGAGTGGTCTTCAATGGGTGGTCTGGGTCAGGATGCCTCCAAATCCTCAGTGATGCTGCAGTGAGCTCTGCTGATGTAGGTGTGATGTATCTGAGGCTGGATCTCTGCGACTTTAACAGCTGTAGGAGTGGTTAAAATTATCATATGTGGCCCCCTGTGGGTGGCCTGGATAAGCTCTTTTTTCCATTCTTTAACCCAAACTATGTCTCCAGATGAGAATGGATGTGCAGGGGTGTCAGTGGGGATGGGGCCCCTTTTTGGGACTGTCTTACGTATGAAGGAGAACACTTTTCCTAGTTGTTGGAGCTGGCAAGTTAGGGTTAAATTGTGTAGTTGTTTTAGGTCTCCCCTAAAGTTTTAAATTATAGGAGGTGGCTGCCTATAAAGCACTTCATGGGGGATGCATCCAGTGGGCCCAGATGAGCACTGAACACAAAGAAGGTCCATAGGAAGAAGGCTGGTCCATGGGGCATTGATTTCCTGGCAGAACTTGGCTAGGATTGTTTTTAAGGTCTGGTTTTATCCATTTCACCTTTCTAGAGTTCCGAGGCCAATAAGCAGCATGCAGGTTTTGTTTTATTTAGAGCACTTTAATAAGGTTTTGAATTATTTTTTTTCTACAAAGGGTGGGCCATTGTCACTTTTTCATGGATAGAGGGAGTCTATATCTAGGAGTAAATTCTTGGAGCAATGCTTGACTGACCTCATAGAATTTTCACATAATAGTCCTTGATACTGGGTAACCTGGCCATTGGAGAGCCAGAAATGTCCACGGTTATTGAGGAGATCCATTACAGCCTGTGCCTCCTGGACAGTTAGGTCTTGACCTAAGGTGAGTTTGTTAGCTTCCTTGATCAGGACAGTGGCTGCCAGAGGATGGAGACAAGGGGACCAGTTCTTAGTGGTTGGATCTAAGTTTTTAGATAGGTAGACTTCTAGGCACTCCCAGTGGCTGGCAGTTTGAGTAAGTACCCCTGAAGCCTCATGTCATCATATATTAACAAACAAGTTGAACAGGTGGGTTACATCTAGAATTTTTAAGGCTAGGGCTGTAGAGAGGTCCCTTTTAAAGTCATCAAAGGCTTTTTAATGTCATTGCTAGTCTAAGGTACAAGTTGTAATGCTCTACTTACTGGTATAATGTCTTTCATTAATCACTTACTATAGACCAAGCATCCCTAAAAAACCCCTGATGTCCAAAATGCTTTAAAATCTGGAATTTTTTGAGCTCCAACATGTGACCATAAGTGAGAATTTTCATGTCTGACCTCATGTGGCAGGTGACAGTTAAACTGTAGGGACACTGAAACTATCATAAAAAATTTTCCCAGGATGTGTGGATAAGGTGCACCTGAAGCATGAATGGAGTGAGAATGAATTTTGTGTTTAGACACAAGTCACAAGCCCAAGATATCTTATGTATGGAAATATTCTAAAATCTGTAAAAATCCTGCTGTCTGAAACAAAGTATTTCTGGTCCCAAGCATTTTAAACCTGTATTATATTACACTTTGTTTCTGATATTTTTTGTAATTACCGATACTAAGGTGGCAACATCCTTATAGCCCAAACAAATATTCTTTAGAATAAATTCTTCTTCGTAAATCCAGAACCAGAACTCATGGGTATGATCTTTTATCAGATTTCCAGGAGTTAAACTTTCTAAAAAGCCTCTTGTTTACTCTAAGCTAAGCTGATCAGGAAGATGGTTGAATGTGGGGCAATAACTTGCTTTAATGAAGTTGCTCTTTCTTTTATTTACTATTGCCTATGTCAGAAAGTAGTCTTCACAGAGGATCAGGGTCTCATGATGGTAGATGCAGCTCCAGGCCTCTGTATTTCATGGAGAGATTATCCAAATATTATAGTCCCATCACCCAGTGGCATCAAGGGACAACCAGGACTGACAACCATATTTTGGTTTGTTTCCATTGTTCCTTTATTAGGTATTTTACAAGACCTAGAATCTGAGCTCATAACTTCCTATGACATCACAGGGCTTCACCTAGCTCCTTCCACATACTGTCTTGTCATTGGGCCTACTTAAGGAGCCAGGCTTTTGTCATGAAATAAAACTTCTGAGCCATCCTGGGATCTCAGAAGCTCAGTTCTTCACCAGAAGGATTAAGAAGGGGAAAAAAATCCCACTAAGATCTATCCTAAGGATGTTGAGTACTTTCAGTGATGCTAACCAGAGATGGGTAATAGTAATATTAGGTCAACTTATGACTTCCTTTGTTCTGAGAATATAACACAGAGCACTGATAAATCCAGAACCCATCTCACTTGCCAAGCATCTTACTGAGAGAGAAACAGAGCCGAGCACATGACTCTGAAGAGCTCAGCAAATGCAACTTGAAAACAGGTATGGTATTCTTAATGAGTTAGTTTCCCCCCCCCCAATCCATTTTATGAAGAAGAAGAAG